>CM035434.1:135360893-135515893 GCA_020310875.1 Ceratopteris richardii | reverse complement strand
GAGGTGTTGACCTCGGGTTGATGAGGCGTTGACCTCAGGTTATCCATGTAAAAAAGTTCAACACTTCGCTTTGGTTGTCAAAAAGTCGCGCTATATGTGAAATTTGGTGTACGAGTGGTCTTCAAATATGTGTGCGCCCATGCATGGGTTTACACCCACACGTGTGTAATTGTGTGTAGATTCGTACAAAGAGAGTCTCGAATAGTGGATTTTGCTTCATGAGAGAATGTTGGAGATGCTTGCAATGCATAAAACGGTCTCGAATGTGTGTGTGTATGTGTGTGTAGAGTCATACAAAGAGAGCTTGTATTGTAATGGTGGGTAATGCTTAATGATGAGAGTGTTTTGGAGGTGCTTGCATTTGCATAAAAAGGATTGGAGTAGGAGCCAAGGAAGATATAGAGCTTGACAAACTCAACCTAGGGATCTCCAGCCTGGAAAAGTGTACCATTAAATTAAGTTGGAAAGCTGTATCATTGAAGTAGTTTGATGGTTTTTTTGTAATGTACGACAAAGATCCCTTTTTTGCAAGTCTTGAGAGTAACATGAGTGTTTTGGTTTTCTTTGTTTGCACTCCCCACTATTATCACCTTTTTTTACTTTTTTTATGGCCTTTTCTTACTTTTTGGCCTTTTCATCTCCAAGTTGAGGAAGCCACACAATTCTTAATATAAATTTCTTAAGCTAAGTCAACTTTTCATACAGTTTACACGTTCAATTTGTCTTGAGGTATCACCTAATGGTTTGATCGCCGATTCATCTTCAAAGTGAAGGATGCAAACATGTGTTGATTTTTTATATCTTCGTCACATGCACTTTGAGCATGATACAAAAGTTGGGCTTTCCTTGAGGAAGTATATAATTCCTTAAGAGCATCCTTGTCCCCCACGTGAGGGACCTTACAATGTCATTAGAAAGCAAAGAATGTACCTTGTTTAGATCGGTGACCTTCATGACGAGAGAGACCACCAACACACTATGTATGTATGTGTATGTGTGTGTTTATATGTATATATGTGTGTGTATATATGTTTATGAAGGTATATGTATTTATGTATGAACGTATATGTGTGTATGTGTGTTTATGTATTTATGAGGTTTATATGCATTTGTGTTTGTGTTCTTGTGTGTATATAGAAACATACATGTAAGCATAGGTACATACGTATGGGCGTATGTCTACCTACATGTTTAAATATATATGGGTGTATGTGCGAGCACTTGCATGTGCTTTCATGTGTAAATATATGTTTGTATGCATTTGATGTTGATATGAACGTTGAGTTCCACCTTACTCTTGTATGAAAAAAAAAAACATTATTGAAGAATTTCAATGGATGTAAATAAAGTTGGGTTCACACTAGGCAATGGGCACTTTGAATGTCTTTTGAGTGTTCACAACGGATAGTGAAACATGCTTTTTGTTTTGAGCGAGAGTACAATAAATGAAAGACACACATACCTGACCTCGTAAGGTAGAGATACTCATATACATTTGGATATGCCTGGAGTTTGAACATTTCCAATGAATTGGAATTTGAACCAAAGCACTTTGCCTCAGGCATTCAAAGCTTACCACTACACCACATCTGTTTGAATAGAAACATGCTTTTCAGGATTGTCACATGATGCGAGAGATTTTGAGTTTTTTATTATATTAATGATGCAATGAGTGAGAACTACATACTCCTCAAATGTTCCACCCTCCAAGTTCGAAAGAAGAGCCTTCATGAAGTACATGGTTTGGAATTATCAATGCCATGTGGGACATAGTGCAAATAAATTTCGACAAGTGCCTAATGTCTCGCAAGAATAGCTATACGGTCACAAATTTCGTTCATATTTCTTCCATCACCAAACAGTGGCAATAGCCTCATGAAACTCCAAATAAGATACATTTGGAAATATGCCCACACAACCCTTTTAAATCACTTTGAAGAGACAAAGAAGATGCACCTATTGGCCATGATCACATGGGAGGGAAACAAAAAAGATCTAGTTTAGACATACATGGATGTCAATGCTTTTTTTAATATGAAAGAGTTGAATGGAGTTGAAGTGACACATTGGCTTTGACAAAGCCTTTTGTAATTTAGACATTTTACATCAAGGGATTGCTAAGAAAGACCAATAGACAAGCCTTTCCATACAGCAATCTCCCCATGACACTCCATTGTGGTAGGGGAAAAAAAAACGTAGAAAGCGAGTCTAAAATAACTATATTACTGGACACCTTATCAAGTACACCTACCCCTTTGATAGATATGTTGGAGATTGTGTGGTTACTAAAAGTAGGGTTTGGCCATTAATAACATTCATCATTATTTCATAGAAACCAAGTTAAAGTGGTTGAAACGTTTGAGATCTCCCACAGTTGGAAAGTGGTTATGTGGAAATATGGATTAAATGTGACTAGTCTCATAGTCATATTTGAGAAAGGGATGTTGTGAGGAAGAAGGAAATTATGACCCTCACTTTGTTGTGAAATGATTCTCCTCTCAACCAATTTCCTCTATATATAGATCTCTCTAAGGGCCTATGAACTTAGGCAAGTAGACGTTAACCATCCAAGTGTCAGCTATGTAACTACATGTGCTCAAAGTGCCCCAATTAATTAGAGTTAGAACCTTTCTAGAATCTTAGGCTTGGATGTGAGTAAAATATATATTACTCTCCTTGATTCATATAGGACTTGAACCAAATTACACCTTCCACTAGAGGCTTATTGCCTCCTCGGAGAAGTGATGACCATGGTATCAACTTACTTTGGGGGGCCAAGCCTATGTGTTTACCCCAATACAAACTCCCCCTATCCCAATAAGTGGAGGTTGAAAGATAACTAGGAGAGTACCTAGAAAAAGGTTGGATCAAACTAGAAAATCTCCATGGGTGGCCCAATCCTCTTATTCAAAAATAAAGATGGACTTATGCGCCTATGCATAGATAATCAAAAGTTAAATAATGTAGTAATAATAAATAAGTTTCTCATGCCTCAAGATGATGAATTGTTTGATCAAGTTACAAGAGCATCTATCTTTTTGAAGTTAGGATCTTTTTCAAGATTATCAACAAATGAGCATCAAAGCAAAATATGTTGTGAAGACCACATTCCAAATGAGATATGAGCATTTTGAGTTTCTCATTATGCCTTTTGGCTTAACAAATGCTCCTGGAACCTTGATTAAGTTGATGAATACAATCTTGTACCCATATTTGGACAAGTTTGTGGTTGACTTTTTATATGATATCCCAGTACATAGTCAAAGTAGTGAACAAAACTTAACCCATCTTCAAAAAGCATTTGAAGTATTAGATACAAATAAATTCTATGATAATGAATCAAAATGCAAATTCTTTACCACACAAATAAAGTATCTTTGTCATATAATATCTGAAAATTACAACTCGTAAGTTGGGGAAGGAACAAACTCAAAGTATGGAACAACTCAAATAATTTTTTGCCATAGCCTCGATGCTACATATTGTAGATCCAAATCAACCATTCTTACTTGAAATATATGCAATTGATTTTGTAATAGGAGTTGTATTGATTCAAAGTGGTCGACCAATCTCATTTGAAAGTAAAAAAATAAGTACAACTCAGCAAAATTATTTTTTTCAGCAAAATTATTTTTTTCAACAAAATTATTTTTTCTATGAAAGGGAATTGTTTGTAATTATTCATGCTCTTGAAAAATGGTGCCATTACTTATAGGATCCAAAGTGACTATAGTGTTCGATCAAGAGAGCATTAAATGGTTTGTAAACATAACTAGATGGGTGGAACTCCTTCAAAAATTGGAATATGAACAAATTTAAGAGGAAACATAACTAGATGGGCCGAACTCCTTCAAAAATTGAAAATACGAACTTAGATATAAAAAGGAAAAACTCAACACAATGGTTGATGTATTGAGTCGCATCTGAATATTGAATAACCTAAAATTTGTTTAAGTTAAGAATTGAAAACCTTAAAGTTTAGTGTAACTTAGATCCAAGCTATCACAAATCTTGGGAAGTGGTTCAAGCTCTAGAAAGAGCTACTAAAGCAAAAAGATGGAACAAAGGAAAGCACCACTTGGGAGTGACTAAGTTTGATTCATAGTAGCTTCCCCTTATTTTAATTTGAATAAGAGGGGAATCCCACCATAGAGATGAAAACATGCTCCATATCATTTGGATCATCGGTGTGGGGTATACGTTCAGTTATGTCTAGCTCTACTTTTGAGGAAGAAAATGTTTTCCAAGGGGAAAGTTGCTACAAAGTAAATTTGTCAGGGCCAGATCTTGAAAGTTGGATGTAAAATTAAATTTATGTGCTCTTAAAACCAAGTGATGTGTTGTATCCTAGTGGTTAAGTTAGGAGTTCTTGAGGGAGCACATCCATACATACATACAACAAAATTTTGAATTTTACTCAGAACATTCAATGAACTTGGAGTAGAGACATAAGAAACCTTATTTGTAATAATTTGAGTATTTACATCATGAAGAAACATAAAAAATTTTGCTCTTTGATTATTTAAAATTTTTTAAAGTTCCAAGTAAAAAATCAAAGGAGTACTTGGTACGTTATGTTCACCCCAGATCATATACACGATACCATTTTTAGTGAATCTCAAAGTGTTTTTGTGATAACTATAAGTGATTGGAGTGTTGATATATTTCGATATGATGTGTGTGAACACACTTAGGACCATCGGGGCACTTTTTCCCCTCTTTAGGAGGTTTTTCTCCTCCAACTTGTATATATGCATATAACCCTAATGGTTTAATTATGTTTGTGCATTCACTTGATAAAACATTAAGTATTGTCTTGTGCTTCAAGATTCTTCTTCTTCTTTGTGTTGTTCATGTGCTTCTGCAAACCTCAAACTCCATATTCGGTATCAGAGTAGGTTGTTGCTTCATTTAGGGTGTCAAAATTTTGATTTGAGCTCATTTTGGTCTCCGAACACACTATCACAGTGCTTGTGCAGGCAATTTTGTCCTTTTGCGCCAAACATAGATCTAGTTTAGACATACATAAATGCAAATGCTTTTTTGAATATGTAAGAATTGAAGTGACACATGGGCTTTGACAAAATCTTTTGTAATTTAGACATTTTACATCAAGGGATTGCTAAGAAAAACTAATAGACAAGCCTTTCCATACAACAATCTCTCCATGACACTCCATTGTGGTAGGGATAAGAACAACGTAGAAAGTGAGTCTAAAATATATATATTACTAGACACCTTATCAAGTACACCTACCACTTTGATAGATATGTTGGAGATTGTGTGGTTGTGCGTAATTGTGGATAATGCAACATTCAATAGACTATATAAAGTGTTACAAAAACCAGGTTTTGGCCATGAACAACATTCATCAGTATTTCATAGAAAGCAAGTTAAACCGGTTGAAACCTTTAAAATATCCCACAATTGGAAAGTGGTTATGTGACACTATGGATTAAATGTGACCAATCTCATACTCATTTTGAAGAAAGGGATGTTGTAAGGAAGAAGGAAATTATGACCGTCACTTTATTGTGAAATGATTCTTGTCTCAACCAAGTACCTCTCTATATAGATCTCTTTAAGGGCCTACAAACTTAGGCAAGTAGACGTTAACCATCCAAGTGTCAACTATGTAACTACATGTGCTCCAAGTGTCCCAATTATTTAGAGTTAGAACCTTTCTAGAATCTTAAGCTTAATTAGAGTTAGAACCTCTCTAGAATCTTAGGCTTGGATTTAAGTAAAATAACATTAATCTCCTTGCTTCTTATAGGACTTGAACCAAACACCTTCCACTAGAGGCTTACCGCCTTCTCGTGGAAGTGTTGACCATGGTATCAACTTACTTTGGGAGGGGGGCAAGTCTATGTGTTTACCCCAATACAGACTCCCTCTGTCCCAATGGAGGTTGAAAGATATTTAGGAGACTACCTAGAAAAAAGGTTGGATGAAACCTAAAAAATCTCCATGGCTTGACGAATCCTATTATTCAAAGATAACAATGGATGGATGTGTGCATAAGATTATCAAAAGTTAAATAATGTGATGAGAAAAAATAAGTTTCCCATGCCTCAAGTTGATAAATTGTTTGATCAAGTTACAAGAGCATCAAAGTATGGAACAACTCAAATAAGTTCTTCCCATGGTCTCGATGCTACACATTGTAGATCCAAATCAACCATTCTTACTTGAAATATATACACGTGATTTTGTAGCAGGAGTTGTATTAATTCAAAGTGGTCGACAATCTCAGTTGAAAGTAAAAAGTTAAATACAACTCAACAAATTTATTTTTTCTATGAAAGGGAAATGTTTGTAATCATTCATGCTCTTGAAAAACGGTTCCGTTACTAATAGGATCCAAAGTAACTATCGTGTTCGATCAAGAGAGCATTAAATGGTTTGCTAGCCAAACATACTTAATAGGAAAATTAACTAGATGGACCGAACTCCTCCAAGACTCGAAATACAAACTTAGATATAAATAAGGAAAACTCAACATAGTGGCCGATGCATTGAGTCACATCTCAATATTGAATATCCAAGATTGAAGATTGGTTCAAGTCAAGAATGACTTAATTGAAAACCTTAAAGTTTAAATTAAGTTGGATCGAAGCTATCACAAAGCTTGGGAAGTGGTTCAAGCTCTACAAAGAGCTACTAAAGCAGAAAGATGGAACAAAGGAAAGCACCACTTGGGAGCAAGTAAGTTCGAGTGGAGGTTCCCCTCTTTTTAATTTGAATAAGAGGGAATCCCAACATAGAGATGAAAACATGATCCGTATCATTTGGATCATGGATGTGGGGTGTACATTGAGTTGTGTATAGCTCTACTTTTGAGGAAAAAATGTTTTCTAGGGGGAAAATTGCTACGAAGTAAAGTTGCGAGAGCCCAAATCTTGAAAGTTGGATGTAGGGTTAAATTTATGTGCTCTTAAGACCAAGTGATGTGTTGTATCCTATTGGTTAGGTTAGAAGTTCTTGAAGGAACACATCCATACATACATACAACAAACTTTTAAATTTTACTTAGAACATTCAATGAACTTGGAGTAGAGACATAAGAAACTTTATTTGTAATAATTTGAGTATTTAGATCATGAAGAAACATAAACGCTTTTGCTTCTTGATTGTTTAAAAGTTTCTTAAGTTCCAAGTACAAAAGCAAAGGATTACTTGGTACATTATGTTCACCTCAGATCACATACACGATACCATTTTTTTTTAATCCCCCAGTGTTTTTTTGATAATTACAAGTGAGTGGAGTGTTCAAATATTTTGATAGTGATGTGTGTGAACATACTTAGGGCCATTGGGGCACTTTTTTCTCTCTTTAAGAGGTTTTCCCCCCCAACTTGTATATATGCATATAACGTTGATGGGTTACTTGTATTTGTCCATTCCCTTGGTAAAACATTAAGTATTGTTTTGTGCTCCAAGATTCTTCTTCTTCGTTTTGTTGTTCATGTGCTTTCGCAAACCTCAAACTCCACATTTGGTGTCAGAGCAGGTTGCCGCTTCATTTAATGTGTCGAAATTTTGATTTGAGCTCATTTTGTCCCTCAAACGCATTACCATAGTGCCTATGCAAGCAATTTCATCCTTTTGTGCCAAACATATTTATAGGTTTTGGTTCGCCAATACAAGCATCTCCAAGTTTGTTACAGGTTTAGCAGAGCTCAAGAGGGTGGTTCTATTCAACTTCTTAAGATACAATCATTTTTTTGCATCACGGTATTTAGTCAGTGGCCATGGCTGAAAGCAATGATGTATTCCGTATGTTGGTTGTTGAGGATAGGTTGGATGGTACTAATTACCCATTATGGGCATAAATGATGCATTGTCGGAAGTATTGGTTGCTCGGTTGGTGGATCAAGTCAACCGCCAAATCAATTGGCACACGTTGGGTGTTTGGAGCAAGCTCATGTGGTTTATGCTTACTTGAAGAATAGGGTAATTACTTACTTTATTAAGGAATTATTAAATATCTAAGGTCACTTTATGAAAAAATCTTATCAGTTTATGATTCTATCGATCGTAAGGTTGCACAACTCTATACCTAGAAAGACCATATTTGTACGAATGACAGACTAATGTTTCATTAGTTATACGATCTTTGATAAATTCATCCACTTCGTGTTCTAAATTAGCTACATTTTCAGTTTGTTTAGGTTGAGTATTTCTTTTTATAGGTGGAGGAAACAAATTCTCAAAATTGGTATTCTCACTGTTCACAGATTCAATTAACTCTCTTGGGAACAAAGCTAGAAATCTGATAACAAATCTCATGTGATGAGGAGATTAAAGATTCATTAATAATGCGGTCCTTAATAATTTCTTGTACTTCTATTTCTTCATACTCATTCCTAGACTCAATACTTTCAGACACATGCAAAAGCTCAGTGGACATCTGAAATTTAAGATAATGAAAAAGATTAATTGATTAATAAATGTATAAAGAATAGGTATAAATTGTATTAGTGATAATGCTAAAACCTTTCTAGGTGAAAAATTTGTTAAAGTGATGTAGGACTATAAAGAACCCTATATAAATATAGTAATGCAAACGACTAATACAAAAGTAAGCTTAAATTGGTTTTGGAAAGGTAGATGAAGCTATGAATAGGCAGCTCCAATCTCTGATCATGTAACTGCTCGATATGCTTTGTCACAATTCTTCAATCCTTATCAATGCTCTTTCGGTATTCTTTATATTCTTCAATGTCTGCAGAAAAACATTAGGGACCATAAGTATATCTTATGAAACATCAAACATTCTCATGCTTTATTTTCAAACATGCATGCTAACATATGCTAATATACATGTTAACACATTCATAAACTCTCTCATGCATAAATGCATTTCTCATGCATATGAATACATTCATAAATAAGCATTCATGCACATAAACTACACTTATTCTCATATGCATACATGTATTCATTTATCACATTCACATGCTCTAATGCACCTACACTCATATGATATGCATATACACTCATATGCATTTCTCATGCACATGCATCTAACTCATATGCATGCTCACAAATATAACTAGTTAGGCATTTTTATGCATTCATACATCTAATGTATGCTCAAACATGCTAATACACAACTCATGTATATGCTAGTGCACTTTACATGCATGCTTACCATGCAATCATGCACATTAAGCACATGCTCATACACATGCATGCTCTCATCATACCATTCATGCCCATGCATACTAATCATGCAAACACTAATACACATGCACACATGCATACTAATGCATCCATGCATATGTATGCATGCAATCATACATACACATAAACATGCATCGAGGCTTATGTATATGCATCAACCATTTATAAGTATATGCATAAATTATAATTATATAAATAATTCAATATAAAACATTACTTATCTATAAAATCAATTAATTAATGATACATAAAATGATTATAAATAAATTTTATAACGTATCTCTCTCTCTTTTGTTTTCTTTCTCTCTCTCTCTGACGTATCTCTGTGGGCCGCTAACTAATTTCTTCATCACAACACTTGTTGGGCAACTGAAGCAAATGTATTTTCACTCGATGATAGGAAATCTGGCAGTTTAATCAGATAACAAAGTCTTTTTGTTATTGTAAACAACATATAATTGATGAAACAGTATAACATACATTTATAAATAAACCAAATCTAGAACCTCCTATTTGTGTGTGTTTATTGCATCTCTCACATATTCTATTCGTGCAACACTACATCGTTAGTCTAAAGGCCATCTCACTCTCTCTCTAACTTTCTCTTTGTTATGCGCACGACAGCGCCGTCAGGACTGCTAGACCTCCGCCAAGAGGGAGGGGAATTAATTTCTCTCTCCTACACTCTTGGTGGTGCACAAAGAGCAGTGATCAAGTCACTTTCTCTCTGTGTGTGATGCAAGCCGCCAGACAGAATTCTCTCCAGCACTCCCTTTTTCTATGTCAATGCCTTGCATTCCTGATGGAGGAGACCATGAGAATTGATGCAGAAGTCGGGCTAACATTAGTTGAACCAGGTTCTGACCGAGTTGGCTTCTAGGACACATGTGCCATCTAGCACCGAATGGTATCAGCCTGAAATCATGTCCTTTGATGTCTACGTTCTCCTCCAGAAAGCTCTCTGACCTAAATAAGAGCAGATCATTCCAGATTGCAGGGTCCCTTCCCATCACCCAGACGACTCCCCCAACATCTCCTCATCTCGCGTTTGTCCTTTTTTATTATTGCCTTCATCAAAGAAGGATCGAACAGCTATTCTTTGAGATCTCTCAGTATGGACAACCAGTGCCATAATTGACCCTCTCTCTCTACATGCGTGGAGCAGAAGCAATGAGTCGGAGAGAAAAAAGAAAATATAATTCTCTTGTAGCAACAATAGCCAAAAGGATAAAAACATCTTTATCTTTTTCTCTTTCTATCTCTCTCTTCAACATGCATGCCATCGCTAGTCAGAAGTCGGGAGGAGGAAAGGAAAAAGCATTAGGCAAAAGGAAGAAAGAATTACCTGTAGAAACACATTATGGAAAAACACTTCTTTTGCACACATGTAAATACATACACAAAAGCATGTGCATACCACTCTTTTAATTCTTACTTTCATCTCTCAACCACACTTTAACACACTCTCACTCACCTCACTTTTAATCTACTTTAATCTCACATTCCATACACGCCTTTCATTTAATTTTTGCTTTAATCCATCATTTATTCACCACTCTTTTGCACACACACACTTTACTCACTTTAGATGCATAACTTACCCACTTCAAACTTTTATTTCACTTTAATTACACATCTCCTATACTCCACTCTTTAAACAATCACTCACATACACCACATATTAATTAATTCATTTTTCTTGCTCTTTTTAATTTAATTGGATTTTATTTGAATAATTCATTAATACTTTTAATTTAGGTTTACACGAAGGTACAATTTAATTAAATATAAGATATTTTAATTAACTATAAACATATATTTTTTAACTCAAATGTTTCACATATCATATTAATGTTAATAATCATAGACATATATACCTACACACACATACACACAGTGGAACCCTCATACATACTTACATAGTTACTCAAATACCCTTATGATTAGCCAAAATCATAGGTTTCTACCCATACCCCCATACAAATGGGTTCAATCAAACATTGAAATGGCTTTTAAGGTAAAACCTAGTGTGGACACATGTAATCTTCATCAATTTGTACTTACAGATAGATTAGTTCAAATCAAAGCAATTTATCAACAACATTTTAGGGGGGTTTAGAGATAACCAATCAAAAATGTTTTTATTTCCCTGAATATCAACTTGAAGGTGGAAATATTTCCGACAGCATCATGTATGGGTAGCAAAAGGGCTATGCAATATTGTATAGGGTGTTGAAAAATGACCTATTACACTTGCAAATATAGTTATTGAAGGCGATGAAGATGGCATTGAAGATAATGATCTTTAAAATCATGTTCGTGTTGCGGTTCTTGCTGCACCTATTGTAGAGCAACTTCATTGGGATCACATAGATGGTCATGCACATGCATTGATAGCTTTTTCTATCAAACATACACATTTGGTCTTGCAAAACAACAAAGGATGCTTTGGATATACTTACCACTTTATACCATGCAAGAAATGAGGCTTGTGTTGCTTACCTCTGAAAATAGTTGGAGAGTGAGCATATGAATGAAGGAGATTCTATGGATAATTTTTAACAAAGATAAAAGATTTGAAGGAGTAGTTGATTTCTACTCATGAAGACTTTCTAGATAGTTCACTTGTGCAGACTTTACTTAATGGTCTTCCATATTCATATCAAAGTTTTGCTTTTACTCTTCAATTGATGATGAAAGACAATCCAAATGCCTTAACATTTGAGGAGTCTATCTTTGTTTTGTGTGGGAATTGAACTCAAGACCTACCAGCTAGGAGTATGATGGGCTAACCACTTGCCCCAAAAACCATGATTGAGGATTAATTCCTAATCCTCCCTCTTAGGGTGTGGTTCAACCATCTCTTATCAGCCATTTCTTGAGTCTAACACTCTCTTCCCCTTTTAGAGATCATTGTCCTCAATGATCAATCCTTGATCTCCCCTTGAATTGATGTCCTTACCTTTGTGCAATCTCTTGAACCTTCTTGTTCTCAACCTTGGTCTCTTGAAACTTGCCTTTCCGCTTCTTGGAAACTTGCCTATAGACTTGCCTTGTTGTCGACCTTGGTGTCTTGAGCCTTGCCTTTCCACTTCTTGGCCACTTTCCCAGGTACTTGCCTTGCTCTCAACCTTGGTATCTTGAACCTTGCCTTTTCACTTCTTGGCCACTAACATATGGACCTGCCTTATTCTCAACCTTGGTCTTTTGAACCTAGTTCTTACCCATGCAAGGTAACTTGGACCCTCGATCTAGTGCTTCCATTGGAATGCTCATTCTGAGAGCTTTCCAATGGTATTTTACACATCTAAATCCGACCTACGGATTGGGAGGTACACTCTAATATTTGATGGGCTCATCTTTGAAAGCAACATGCACACTATCTATCCACCTTGCCCAAGCCTACTTATTAGGCTTTGATACCAATTATGGACATTGAACTCAAGATCTACCAGCTAGGAGTATGATGGGCTAAATATTTGCCCCAAAATCCATGGTTGCAGATTACTTCCTAATCCTCCCTCTTAGGGTGTGGTTCAACCATCTCCTACCGATCATTTCTTGATTCTAACATTTTGTTATAGGAAGATCTTTCCACATAGAACAATCCATTATGTGTGTTGCAGATCAAGCTTTCCTAGCTAGTCAGATGGGCAAAGGTAAATGGAGCTCATCTACTAGTAGGGAGAAATCTGCTAATGCTGCACAATTGAAGAAGGAACACAAAGGTGAGAGGGAAAAAAATAGCAAAAGTATTTTTGTAAATATTATAAGGGAAATTATCATGTCAAAAAGAGTTCTCCAAAAGTGATTGCAAAAGAGCCAAAGAAGAAAGAGGTTAAAATGGTTTTATAGAGGCATACACATCTAAAACAAAAGTCTTATGACCTTGTTTAGAATGAAGAATGGGAATTTACTAATATATGTAGCTATGAACCATCTTCTCATGAGGAGTGTATGTCTGTAGTATACTCAAATGTTTGGTACTTTGATAGTTGGGCAACCAAACATATTACCTCATAACACACTTTCTTTCAATTCACTTGATCCTGTCCTTACAAAGAATATTGTAACATGTGCTAACAAATCCCCTTATTCTGTAATCGGAATTGGTAAGATCATTTTGACTACTATTGGTGGTAGTTCTTTCACATTGTCATATGCTTTGTATGTACCAGGGATCAAGTGTTGTCAGTTTTAGCATTAGCCAAGATTGGCTTGGTTGTCAAATTTTTTGATGACAGATCTATAGTTCATGATCTCTCTAATGGTGATGTTATTATTGCTTCTTGCATTTTATGTTGTGGGTTGTATAAGCTCATAGACTATGCAAAATCTCTGAATGATTCAACATATGTAGTTCAAGATTCTCAAGTTGTCTCATATGCAAAGCTTTGGCATGCATGCTTTGGTCATCTGAATTTTGCTAGTTTGCTATGCCTCTAGAAATCTAAAATGGTGTCCTCTCTGCCCAAACTTGAGGCACCTTGTAAACATGTTTGTGAAGGCTGTATTTTGGGAAAAATGAAGAATTTCTCCTTCCCAAAAGATGGTTCAATTTGAGCTACTCATAAATTGCAGGTTGTTCATAGTGATGTCTATGGTCCTATGCAAACACCTTCTTTTGAGAACTACCTTTAATTCCTAACTTTTATTGATGATTTCTCTAGGCATGCATGGGTGTATCTGTTGAAGGCAAATTCCAAAGTGTTTATGTCCTTCAAATAGTTTTTGGTTGTGGCTTAAAAACTATCATCATGTAAATTAGGCAACCTCCCTTTTGATCGAGGGGGGTGTCTTTTAATTATGCATTTCTAGCTGAACATGTGATAAAATATCAGTGTACAATGTCATAGATACCTCAAAAAAATGGATTAGTTGAAAGAAAGAACAAGTCTCTCATGGAGATGGCGAGGTTTATGGTCAAAGGTCAAGTTTTACCACATCGCTTATGGCTTGTTGTTGTTATGTGTGCAACATATGTACTTAACAAGTGTCCCACCAAAGCACTGCAATCTATCACTCCATCTGAGGTTTGGCATGGTCGCAAGCCATCTGTTGCTCATTTGCATGTCTTTGGTTGTCTGGCATATGCTTTAGTGCCTGAACAACAATGCAGGAGATTGGATGCCAAAGCACTAAAATGTATTTTTGTTGGGTATAATTCTGAGAGCAAAGGCTATCATCTGGATTATCCATAAATTAAACGCATTTTGGTTAGGCATGATGTTGTTTTTGTGGAAGATGAAATTCAGTCATTAGTTTCATGTACCAAGGAGACATCAATTAGCTCCAAGGATGTGCGTGATACTTTGTTGCCTATTTTTGCAAGTGAACAATAAAGTGCTGGTCCAAATGAGGTAATTTCTCAACCTTTATAGGTTCCACATGATGATGTAGATCATTCTATTTTTTATGCAAATTTACATGATGCATGTCTTGATAGGAGGGTTGACATAGAAGAGGTAAAACTATGCCTAAATGGCTGGTGCAAACTTTGAGAGATAGCAAATTCGATGCACCTCTATCATATCATACTCATTCAAGCTCTCATAATGCCTATTTTGCATGAGATTGCTATGTAATGGTTGCCTCTAGTCTTTGCAATGAAAATTAGCATGTTTCTTGTGATGAAGCACAAAATGTTGGAAATTGGATGGCTACTATACAATCAGAGTATGGTTATATATGAGGAATTGTACTTGGTCTTTATGTGATTTGCCTCCATGCAAAAAGCCCATTGGCACTAAATGGGTATACAAGCTAAAACATAGATCTAATGGAACAATTAATAGGCATAAGGCTAGCCTTTTTGCAAAAGGTTATTCTCAAGAGAGGCACATTGATTTTGATGAGACCTTTGCTCCCACATGCCGAATGACCACCGTTCATAGAATCTGTGTACTTGCAACTCATCATGATTGGAATGTAAATTAGTTGGATATTAAAATTGCAACTTTGAATGGTGAATTACATGAAGAAGTGTATGTATTTCAACCCCGTGATTTTGTGCAGAGAGGTCATGAAAAAAAGTGTGCAAGCTGAAAAAGGCATTATATAGTTTGAAGCAAGCACCACATGCTTGGTGTGAAAAGATATATGCCTACTTGATTGCACATGGTTTTGAGAACAGTCCAACTGAGAGAACCTTATATGTTAAGCGTGCAAATTATGTACTTTTGATCATCGTTGTATATGTTGATGACATGTTGCTCTCTAGTCCTAATGAGAAGTATATTGCTGAATTTAAGGCTAATTTGCATGACTCTTTTGATATGTCACATTTGGGGCACTTGTTTCATTATGGGATGCAAGTTTATGGGGGAATATCTTTGCATCAAACAAAATAATTGACACATAATTGCACCACTTTGGCCTTGAAGATTGCAAACTATTGCCAATCCTATGGAAATAGGTTTACAGTTGAGTCTTCATGATTTTGGAGATGCATTTGATGTTGTTCTCTATCATCAAGTTGTTGAATGCTTGATTTACTTATGCATAAATCAGCCTGATATCCAATTTGTACCTGCATCTTGTGTGTATGCCTATAACCCTACATGTTACTTATCTTTGTACATTCAATATTGTGTTGTGCTCCAAGATTCTTCTTCTTCCTTGTGTTATTTGTTTGCTTCCATAGACCTCAAACTCCAACATGCAACTCCTAGGATCCAAAGCCATTCTCCATCCAAGAGGGCATCCGAACACTCCATGTTCATGATTTGAAAGTCCAACATGTCTTCAAAACCTTGGATTTCAACCTCAAGACTGGAAATTGTAGTCTCCCAAACTTATTTATCATGACCTTGAATCATCTACACTACATACTCATGATGTGATGGTTTCTAAGGTAATTACAACCTCTTTGCCATGACATAGTTTAGAGAATTGTGGGAACCTTTAAGGTTTTTGATTAAGCCATTCTTGATTTCAAACAAAGCTTAGGGTATGCGGCATTGGGATGTGATGCAATGCATCAACCACACTGTTGAATTTTCCTTTTCTATACCTAAGTTTGTAATTAAATCCTAAAGGAGTTTTACTTATCTAGATTTTCTACCTCTTAATTTGGTTTGGTTAGCAAACCATTTAATGCTCTCTTGATCAGACATTATAGTTAATTTGCATCCATATAAGTAATGGTGTCATCTTTTTAAGAGCACGAATAATTGCAAACATTTCTTTTTCATAGGTAGAACAATTTTGGTGAGTTATATTTAATTTTTTACTTTCAAATGAGATTGATTGATCGCTTTAATTAATGTAGTTCCCATTGCAAAATCTCTTGCATTCATTTCAAATATGAATGGTTGATTTGGGATCTACAATATGTAGAATTGGCATGATGGCAATAGATTGTTTGAGTTGTTAGACACTTTGACTTTGTTCCTCTCCCCAACTTAGGACCTACACTTTAATTGATTGATTAAATGTATACAATCTTGGAATGGTTTTGAATGAATTTATGAGAGTATCCCATTAATGCCCAAAAACTTTGGAGCTCCTTCTTTGAGTTGGGATGAGGAGAGTGTTTAATGATTTGAACCTTGTCATGATCTAATATAATATGTTTTTCATATATTACATGACCAAGACGCTTTATTTATACGGTAAAGAATTCACACTTTGATTCCTTACCATGAAACTTGTTTGTTTGTAATACTTCAAATACTTCTTGAATGTGGGTTAAGTGATGTTCAAGACTTTGACTATACACTTAGACATCATCTAAAATATCAACTATAAATTTGCCAAATTATGGGTGCAAGATTCTACTCATGAAATTCATGAAGGTTGTTATAGGGGCATTTGTTAAGCCAAAAGGCATAATGAGAAGCTCAAAATGCTCATACATCGTTCAAAAGGTGGTATTTGGAATATCTTCTTATTTGATTCTTATCTTGTGATAACCTTATTGAAGATCTAGCTTCAAAAATATAGATGCTCCTCTAAGTTGATAAAAAAAATCATCAATTTGAGGCATGGAAAACTTAGTTTTGATCGCACACTATTTACTTTTGATAGTTTATGCATAGTCACATCAATCTTTCTTTATTTTTTACTAAGAGGATTGGTGCTTCCCATTGAGACTGACTAGGTTCAATCCAACCTTGTTCCAGGTACTCTACGAGTTGTCTTTCAACCTCTACTTGTTGGGACAAGGGGGTTTGATTTTGGAGTAAACATATAGAATTGACCCTAGAAGTAAGTCCATACCATGGTCAACACTCCCTTGAGAGTTGGTAAGCTATGAGGGAGTTTTGAAGCCTTGGTATACAAGTTGAAACATAAGCATGATGGAAGAATTGATAGGTATAAGGATAGGCTTGTTGCAAAAGGTTATACTCAAGAGAAAGGCATGGATTTTGATGAGATCTTTGCTCCCACATGATGAATGACTACCGTTCATAGCATTTTTGCGTTTGCAACTCATCATGTTTGGAATGTACATGAGTCGAACATTAAAATTGCATTTATAAATGGTGACTTACATGAAGAAGTGTATGTATTTCTATACTATGGTTTTGTGTAGAAAGGGCACAAAACAAAGTATGCAGGTTGAAAAAGGCATTATATGGTTTGAAGCAAGCACCACGTGCTTGGTATGAAAAGATACATGCCTACTTGATTGCACATGGTTTTGAGAAGACTTCAATTGAGAGCACCTTATATGTTAAGCATGTAAATGATGTACTTTTGATCATTTTCGTTTATGTTGATGACATGCTACTCACTGGTCCTAATGAGAAGCATATTGCTGAATTTAAGGCTGATTTACATGCCTTTTTTGAGATGTTAGATTTGGGGAATTGGCATCATTACTTGGGCATTCACTTTATGCAAGTTGATGGGGAAATATCAAAATATATTGACACATTATTGCAATGTTTTGTTATGAATATTGCAAAACTATTGCCACTCCTATGGAAATAGGTTTATGATTGAGTCTTCATGATGTTGGAGATGCATTTGATGTTGTTCTCTATCAACAGGTTGTTGGATGTTTGATCTACTTATGCATAACTCGACCTGATATTCAGTTTGTTGTCTCTCAGATGAGCAAGTTTATGAATTTCCTACTTGTCAAGCATCGGCAAGAGGTTAAGTGCATTTTTTGCTACTTGAGTGGTGCTTGAATACTTGGATTGTTTTATCCCAAGGGGGGTCATTAGTGCCATATTTACATGCTTTTTCTTACTTTGACTAGGCTGGTTGTTATGAAACTTGTATATCCAAGAGTGGTTTTTGCTTCATGCTTGGTAGCTCATGCATATTTTGGTTGAGCAAGAAGTAGCCTACTATGGCTGCTTCAAGTTGTGAGGCTGAATATAGGGAGATTTTGCCAATGACTATTGAGTGTGTGTGGCTCAAATGCCTTTTGGCTGATTTGGGTGTTGGTGAGCCTTTTGCCACCACCATCTTCATTGACAATTAGAGCACATTGGCAATTGTGAGGAACCTTATGTTAATGCTCGCACAAAGCACATTGAGGTGCACTATCATTATGTTAGGGAGAGTTTCTCTACTAGGGAGATCAATTTGGCATATATGCCCACACAGGATAACGTTGCATACCTTTTGACAAAGGCTTTGCCTAGGGAGATGTTTGAAGCTTTCCACAAAGCCTTGGGCTTACTTCCTTTTGTGGATTTATCTCTTTCCACATAGCTTGGCACTTCCTTATAAATGAGTGCTAGCTCCTTGTTAACTGCATCATTCCCGGGGGGGGGGGGGATTTGTTGTATATTTTGGTAGTGATGTTGTGAACACACTTAGGATTGTTGGGGCACTTTTTCCCTCTTTAGGAGGTTTTCCTCCCCAAGCTTGTATGCACGCATATAACCCTAACGAGTTACTTATCTTTGTATATTCATTTGGTAATTTATTTAGTGTTGTGTTGTGCTCCGAGCTTCTCCTTCTTCTTTGTGTTGTTTTTGTGCTTTCGTAGACCTCAAACTCCAACAAACCATTTCCCTAGAAGCCATGGTTGAGGATTACTTCCTAATTCTCCCTCTTAGGATGTGGTTGAACCATCTTCTACTTGTCTCTTTATGGTATTCTTCCTCCCTTGGTTGATTAGGGCCCTTGAATTGATGTCCTCATCTTCACACAATCTCTTGAACCTCTTGTTCACAAACTTGGTATCTTGAACCTCTCATTCTCAACCTCAGTTCTTGAACCTCAATCTCACCCATGCTTGATATCTTGAACCCTCAATCAAGTGCTATTGAAGGAAATTTCATTCCAAGAGCTTTCTAGTGATACCTTACACATCTCAATATGACCTGTGGATTGGGAGATGTACTCCCATCTTTTTCATGTATTTTTTTAAAATATCCATGTGCCTTTTTTGTAACCTTTCAAATACAAAGTATTTTGATGGTAATGCATCACACTGAACTCTCCTTCTTAAGAGCTCTGTGATGATACCCTCTGTTAGCAGTGGACAAGGGAGAGAAGGCCCAAGCAGACAAGGAAGTCAACGAAGATCTGGCAAGTAGGCCAACAATTTTCTTCAGGAAGAAGCACTTATGAACATTCACGCAGATTTAGCACTAAGGCAACCTTAATTTTTCAAAACCTCTACAACCATTAAAAGTGATTCTCATCACTAAATGCCATTGTAAATATCATTTCATCTTTTTGTAGCTCCATTTTGTGCAAGCCAAGGAGTCCTTGAGCTTGAGGAGCTTTAGAAGTATCTACCTGCCAATTTTCGTATTTTTTAGATATCGTTTGAGCCCTCAAATGGGCCCTGGAACCTAATTTTTAACTAGGCCGGACACTAGGTCTGGACAGGGCCAAAACTTAGCCAAAAACTATAAAAAGAGCTAGAGAGCTCATTTTTGAGATTGGATTGTAATTGAAACGAACTTGTAAGAGCTTTTGAAAGTAATCTAAAAAACTCCATTGATTCTCCCTCTTTGTCTTGCCGTGTGTGCGCGTGTGTGTGTATGTGTGTGCATGCTTGTGTGCTTCTCACTCACACACTTGGGCCGCCACTTGCTCGAGGTCTTCATACCATCCTCACGTCTTCCCGGATTGACATTAAAGGAGGTGCTACTCATCATTGAGCTACACCAAATTTTGGCGCCGTTGCCGGGGATCGAGCTTTGAGGACGAGCGTGTGATGGTAAGACGTAGAGTTGACGCGTTGGAGTTGTAGGTATTTTCTTCACTCTCATCGATTTTCTTTTACTTTCTTCTCCATCTTCATTTCCATCATCATCATCATCATCTCCCACCTCCATCTCCATCAGCGCGAAAATTTCTGTTTTGTGATCATATCACCTTCCCCACCTCATTTACCTCATTTCACTTGTGAGAGAGAGCGAGAGAGCGAAATTGCGTGTGTTGTTTTTGCATGTTTCTTGAGCTATCTTGCAGGTACAGGTCACATCACCATCCCCAGCTTCCTGCGCAGGTACGAAACTCGACGCAACTGTCTCGCGGTCGCAGGCTTCTGTCGATCACGACTGACAGAAATTTTTGACTTTTCACAAAAGTGAGTACACCACTAGAACAAGCACAAGGAGCACATTCTAAAACACTAAAAACAGTAGAAAAATTCCGAGGTTTTCTGTCAATCGCGACCGACAGCCTCTGTCAATCGCGACCGACAGACCATGTCAATTGCGACCGACAGATCCTGTCAATCGCGATCGACAGACCTCCACGATCGACTGACTGCCACGTAGGACCTGTCAATCGCGATTGATACTGTCGATCGCGATCGACAGCCACGACCGACACTTCTGTCAATCGCGATTGATACCGTCGATCGCGATTGACTGAAATTCCACGATTGATTGACTTTTGCGCGTAGCCACGTGTCCACCGCGATTGATAGGCCCCCGATTGACTGAAATCTCGGCGAAAAATCCGGAAAACGTGTCGATCGCGATTGATACCGTCGATCGCGATTGACAGCCACGATCGACTCTGTCGATCGCGATTGACACTGTCAATCGCGACTGACAGCCCCGACGGACACCTCTGTCAATCGCGATTGACAGACCTGTCGATCGCGATTGACAGGCTTTTCGGCCAAAAAATTAGGGTTGTTTTTTTTGTTCAAATTTGGGGACAATCTTGGGGCAAAATAGTCAATCCATTAGCATAATTGGAGGTTCCTACACTTGTGATTTGGAGAAAATCCTAGGATTTGTTGTCGGTCAGATTGAATCTTGTTTTAAACCCCTAAACCCTAAACAGTCATAACTTCTTTATACGAGAACAATTTTTTGTGCTCTAGGGCTTGTTGGAAAGCTAATGACACACACTACATGCCCTCAACTGTTTTTTATAAAGATAATGCATTGATTTTCAGATAGAGTATTTTGAAGTTGACCATATCCAGGGGGATCAAAGTCAGGGGTCTTTAGAATTGTTCTCTAAAAAATCACCATGCAAGCTAGTGTGTGTGCTACAGGAAGGAAAATCAGTGGTTCTGTCTTTAGAATTTAAACCTTTAAGCTAACTTTGGAACTCTTACAGATCTATTGAGAGCATCGAAAGGCGTTCGAAGCAAGTGTAAGTGCAAGCTTGGGAACATACTTCCTGGGCACTCAAGGGCAACCGAGCAGGAAACCAAAGGTTGGAAACTTTGAACCCCCTCTGTCAATTCATAGCCTAGGCTAAGAACGACTAGAGGTAGGAGTAAGTCAGGGCGACGATAGGCAGTTATCAAGTTGAAGACTACCTAAAAACTCAAGTTCAAGCTAAAAACTTAATCTCTGTACTGTCGATAACATAAAGGAAAAGAACCTAACGTGGAACGATCAACCTGAAAGCACGAAGAACATTCAAGTATTCCTGACGACGTAATATCAGACAAGACCTTAAACATGAGAAATAACTAAAAAGAATCAAGTGACTGATACCAATTGATCGGCAACGAGGTTGTACTCTGGGCAAAGAATTGGACTACTTAGATAGGCATATGAACCTTAGATCAGGACGACATCTAGTAAGGGAGAGACAAAGCCTTAGATCTTCAGAGGCTAGTGTTAACCACACTGCTAGGTCTTGGGCCCAGCAGTTGAGCCACCACTCGTACTACCCTAGCTCTGAGACCAGTGAGTCAGAGATGTCTCAAGGCATGGACAGACCTACAGGAAGTTCAAGAGTGCCTTATTTGTACAGGGTAGAAGGCCCTTACAAAACACAGCTGGAATACCTTAGGACCAACCGATTAGGTGCCAGCATCTATGAGGACGGCCTAGGAAGATCCGTGGTCCAGATTAAAAATCCTGATCAATCCATTGGACTAGAGCACCCAGCTGTCAAATTTGAAAACGGTGCATACCTGGACAAAGAAGGAACCATATACGTAGTCACCAATCACCCAGATAGGACAGACGAATTTGGAAATGTAATCTCAGAAGCGGACTTAGGTGACTTGGAACAAGGGAACATGGGTGCGGAACCTAGAACCCCTCGAGGTAAATCAGTTCTCACTAGGATTATCACACCTGAGTGGGTACCCCAAGATAACAAGAGCATAGAGTTGCTCCTCAATCGAGAAACCGACGAAGCCTTTTGGAGGTATAGATCTAATCAGCCAACTGATATAGGAAATATCATGATCTATGAGTTTAAGGATCCGGATAGCCCAGGCAGAGTGACCTACTTAGATCATGCTTCAGAACGGATCTTTGTGGTTACGGAAAATGACAGGCATGCTTACACTTGGAAAGGTGAATTCATTTTCCCCCAACAAAGATCGAATGTATCCTATGGTCACCCTGGAGCTGGAACATCCCAAGCTCATGGAACTCAAAGAGACAGAAGTAGAGATAGACCAGAAGTAAGCTTTGCCAATCCAGGGGGCAGAGAAAGAGCGAGGACGGAGACGAATCGAGTAGAACCTGAGGTGCTTAGAGCTCACAGGAACCAAAGAAATGTGGATGGATTCCCTCTGCCGAGGCCTAGAGAGCACACAAGAACTTTGAGACCCACCCAGCTAGTTAAGTCCATGAAGAATTACTTTGACGGCACAGGAGATCCCTATGATCATGTGGCGGAGTTCAAGCAAGTCTTGAGAGCTGAACAAGTGGAGGATCTATTCACGCAGTACAATGCCTTCGGTCTAACCCTGAGGAACACGGCACTTACATGGTTTCAGCCATTGGATGAGCGGCAGTTCAGGAGCATAGACCAACTCCTAGAAGTCTTCATTGTAGAGTTCTCTAAGAGTGGCATAAGACACAATACCTCCTCATTGATTCACAACTTCAAACAGACTCCCCAAGAGACTGTCAGATTGGCTGGAAGAAGATTTAGACAATATCTTGAAAGGTGTCCTGTTTCGGAGCTACCCACATCTGCCAAACAAGTAGCCCTATTCCTTGATGGATTGCTGAGTACGAAATTGAGATCCTATGTGTATCTGAAAGACCCTAGGACTATAGAAGAGTGTGTACGCATGTGCATTGACATTGAAGATAACCTAGGGGAAGAACTAGAGCTTTCCAAAATCTACAAAGATTCAGATAGTGCATCTAGTCAATCTTCCACACAATCCACATCAATTGAGGAACTCGCAGAGAAAGTAGCTCAGAAATTAGGGGTAACTAGTAAACAAATCCCAAGGTTTGCCCCTGTGAAAAGGTGCTACACCTGTGGTGGTGATCACATGGCGAATGTCTGCCCCATTATGTCTCAACCCCAAGTAAATCCTAGTAGCCAGTACTGCACCATAGAACGGCGATACACCAATCACACCGCACAAGATTGCCCATACAACAAGCAGGCAGTTAGGCAACCCTACCCTAAGCCCTACCAACAAGGCAGATACCAGAACCAGTACCCTCCACAGCCATATGGCAGGCCACAGCAACCCTATCAGCAACCATATCAGGCCCAACAGAGACCCCAACCGGTGCTAGCTCAACAGCCTCCAAACCCCGCTAATGTGATCCCAGTGAAATATGCATCTACTGAAGAAAATCCGAATAGAGCCATAGTTCCAGTCACCCCATTGCTATCAGACAGTGATCCAAGTGACCATAGTTTTGACTCCACACATATTGATAGCCCACATGCTTACTACATGCAGTCTCCAGAACATGGTGAGTCCTACTATAGTGAAGAACCGAGTGAACCTAGTTGGGAGTCAGACTACACAAATGTCATGTATGCAAACCCCAACCCTAGGCCTCAACCTAGGCAGGTACGACCACCATTTCCTAGAGGACCATGCTACCGATGTCAGGGAGATCACTTCATTCGTGATTGTCCCTTACCTCCACCTACACAAAATCAGTCCGTGACGATCCAAGGCTTTTGCCAAGATTGTGGAAAAGAGCATCTCTTACGAGATTGCCCAAAGAACCCCAACAACATGCCAAAAATCACCCCTATCAACGTTGTTGGGTTAGTGGTAGACTCCTCAGGAAGTGTCACTTCCACTGCACCAGTACAGGTAGTCACTAGAGCTCAGGCATTGCAGCAAAACCAAGAGGCAAGCCAGGAAAAGGGCCCAGAGGCTAGTGAAACCGAGAGCGTGACAAAGAAAAGGACTAGAGCGTGGAAAGATAGTCGAGAAAGAATGAGAAGACAATGGGCTAAAAAGATGAGTGAACTCGAGGAAAGCGTAAGGGAAACAAGAGCCAGAATAACCGAACTCACAACTCAAACTCCCTCTCACACTACTCCACCACCACCACTCCCATCTCCATCCGACCCACCATCTCCCCCACCGCCTCATCAAATCCCACCACCCCCTAGAGTAGGATCAGTCCTAGCTGATCCCACTCCCGAAGACCTGAACATGATGCTGAAAGCATATCAGGCCAGAATCCAAGAAGGGCCAACCATAACTGATCATGAAAAATGTTACCCTAGAGCCGAACTAGAGCTTGAACGAACTAAAATTTGTGCTAAGATGGTGGAATTGGCTCAAGCCATGTTCGAAGCTAGCCGCCTCTTTAATATCTCTAGCTCAGCTAAGACGCAGTTACATTTTGATGGACTGCTAGAAAGAATAGAGAAGCTAATTGCACAATCAGAGAAGGAACCTACCCCTCAAAGAAAGGAAAGGGCAAGAGAACTGATAAGCCAGCCTCTTCAGGAAGCCCATGTGCCTCCTCAAGAAGCTTATCTTCCCCCCCAAAAGTCACATGAGCCTCCCTCGAAAGCTTACGTACCTCCACAGGTGGCCTACATTCCTTCTCAGAGAGCGTATGAGCCTGTTCAGAAAAGTAATAGAATAAGTAATCCTCCCCAAGAAGCTTGTGCTCCAGCCGTCTATGAGAACAAGGAGAGAGTCAACGATAGAATAAGCCCTCCTTCCCAGGTTGCTTATGTGCCTAATTCTACGGAGCCAGACACTTCTTCTTCTATGAATCGATTTGCACCAGACTTCCTACGAGAGATTCAAGAAGACAAATGGGATAATGAAAGTGAAGTCGCCCCTCCTTTTGAACTTGTGGATGATGCACACGACCAATTCCCACAAGACATCCCATCTATTTACGGGGAACATGAGAGTACTCAGTCTCACGAGAGATTGGACTTTGAGTCTAATTCCATACAAGAGCTACCTCACTTCACAGGCCCATGGGAAGCAAAGTCCACGTGTATGAGAGCACCCACAGTCATGGTAAGGAACGACGACTCAGTCATATCAAGGAACACGGAGGTAGTAAAGAACACCAAGGCGCAGCGCGATCTCACTTTGGAAGAACTGCCTAAGAATAGACCAAAAGCGCGGAAAGGTGTAGCCAGTCAAGTGACTGAAGTTGCAGAACCACGTTCCCGAATAGGATCCCATAGGACAGTGCCAGAAATTCCCTTGGACAAGATAGGAGATATGTGTGAAGGTGAAGAAGGGAACACCTATCTTCCCATCACCTACCAGGAGTACACTACCAAGGCAATTTTGGACTCAGGTGCGGGAGTTGCTATCGCTACCACCTCCCTATGGAAGCGTTGGGGCAAGCCAGCACTCAGGCCAACGAGAATGAAATTGCAGATGGCCGATGGTCATATAGAGAGGCCCTTGGGATTGCTAGAAGGCATAACTCTCACCACTTGTGGTGTTGAGTTTGAGCATAGCTTTGCTATATGTGACTTTAGCAAAAATCATGCCTATGAGATGATTTTGGGAAGACCATTTATGCGACAGTTGCAAGTGGTACAGGATTGGGGGACCAATTCCTTGTACCTGCAACACTTAGGTGTTACGACCAAAGTCAATCTCAAAGATTACTCTCATAGGGATGTACCTCCTATCCAGTGGAATCCCATCCATAGAGCCAAAGATGATACGGAATCGGTGCATTCCATAGGGTCTGGATCCTCATGGATGCATGAAGACACTCACTTACGGATGTGCAAGGTAGCAGTAGAAGAAGAGAAGAGAGAGAAAGCCAGAGAGGTAGGTGCGAAAGAAACCCATAGATCAATCCAAGACCCAGCCTATGCACCTGTAGTTTTTCCAGACGAAGAATTTGAACCTCACGGTTGGGCAGAAATCTTAGCAACAATGGACGTAGCCATCAATGAAGAACAATGGACACCTCACTGTGATGAGGATGGCTATGACATTTCAGTCTTCTCCATAGAGCCAATCATGGGAGAGGCAGTTCTAGAAGAATGCGAACCTAGCCCTGATGCATTTGAGGATGCAAGTGACTCCGATCTAGAGTCAATCATTATGGACCCACCATTTGCATCAGACGAAGAATATTTCCATGAAGTAGAATTTCAACCCCAGAGGCATGGAGAGCTTACAAATGATGTAAGATTAGCAACACATGTGACCCCGAAGGAAGAAGGAAAGAAACGAAAGAAGAGAGAAGCCTCACCGGAAGAGGAAGAATCTTTGTTTGAGGTCCCAGAAAATTTTAAGAAGTATGAGATAGATGACAGAAGAGTCATGATAAGAATGCCTAAACGAGAGGCACAATCAGGAGAGGCCTATGATAACAAAGAAACCACCAAGAAAATAGTAGTGGCCCTAGAAGAAGGAGAGGAGAGATGCACGTACATAGGCCATGACCTGACAGAAGAAGAAGAAGAGCACGAATTGATTGCCTTACTAAGAGAATACAGAGATGTATTCGCTTGGAGTTACAAGGATTTGAAAGGTGTTGACCCGGACATATGCTCACACACCATTCCCATGACCTCAGATGCTAAACCTTCTAAGCAAAAGCCCTATACATATAACGATAATTACGCTGCTAAGATCAAAGAAGAGATAGATAGACTGGTTGAAGTTGGATTTATCTATGAAATTGAGCACACTGAATGGGTATCCCCCATCGTAGTGGTGCCCAAGAAAAATGGAAAGCTGCGTGTGTGCATTAACTTGAAAAAGGTTAATGCAGCCACGATTCGAGATAACTATCCGCTTCCCATCACAGAACATCTCTTAGAAAGAGTGGCAGGCAAGGAAGTGTATAGCTTCCTTGATGGATTTTCGGGCTACAATCAAGTAGCCATAGCTCCAGAGGATCAGCATAAGACAGCCTTTGCCACAGAATGGGGCATTTTTGCTTTTAGAGTAATGCCCTTTGGGCTCACCAATGCACCAGCTACCTTCCAGAGGCTGATGTGCCATGTGTTTAAGGAGTTCCTGAGGAAGAGTTTAGAAGCCTATGTTGATGATCTTTGTGCTCATTCCAATATTAGACAAACCCATATTCCTGAACTCAGACAAATCTTTGACAAATGTAGAGAATATCAAGTCTGCCTGAACCCAGAAAAGTGTGTTTTTATGGTCAGGCAAGGCAAGATTCTAGGACACATAGTGTCAAAGAATGGCATATCTACTAACGAAGAGAAAGTGAGAGCCATAGCAGAACTACCTAGGCCAAAGAATGTCAAGGAAGTACAAGCTTTCATGGGGCATTGTGGTTATTACCGACGATTTATACACATGTATGCTGTCATTGCAAAGCCCATGTATGGACTTCTGACTAACTTTGAGTGGACGGATGAATGTGAGAATTCCTTCCAGGAGCTTAAACGAAGATTATGTTTAGCACCAATCTTGACCACACCAGATTGGAATAAGCCATTCCATGTTCACGTGGATGCATCCAATTATGCCATTGGATGTGTGCTTGCACAACCTACTGGTGAAGGTAATATGGATCTTCCAATTGCCTATGCCAGTAGACAGTTGAATGCGGCTGAACGGAATTACACCACTACAGAGAGAGAAGGCTTAGGCATGGTATATGCAGTTAAGAAATTTAGACACTATTTGTGATGGAGAGTGTTAATCTCCAAAAGAACAACCTACTCTTGTGATTAGAGCACCTCTATACCAAGAGTAAGTCAAAACCTTCACTAAATTAGAGGTCCAATCTCCAAATTATCAAAATTGAGAAAATCTGTGAAAAGGATAAAACACAGAAAAGTCTGCTGCACTATTTCTCCACATTGACCTATCAAACATGTAAAGTTTTTGATGAAACTTTGTATGAATCATCTCCTAGAGATTGCGCATCTCCTCCAAGTTGAATTACTTCAAAAGCCTTAGTATAACTTGAGAAATTTACTTCACAAGTTACCTATGTCCAAATCTGTACTTCTGAGAAGTCGATTTGACACCCCTAACTTCTTAACTTTGGTTCTCACAATGTCGAACCCGTTTTACAAAATGCTTCTAGCCATAAGTAGCTTATCTTTCAACTTAAAGATTAAGCCCTCACTCATGCAAAACTTTAAACTGTGCTGGGAGAAATGATCAAAACAATCACTTCGAAATCTACGCCTATTTTAGGAACCTGTGAACACACTTCACATATGAATGTTCCTGCACTTAATTCTCTAAGCCTGATTGCAATTGGAAGCTAAAACTTTGTACAGAGGTCAAGCACCTTCCAACTTAGACTTGTACAAAAGCATTTCACGATTGATCTACTGTAGAAGGAGAACACACAGAAACATCGGGCGCAAGATTTTCAATTACTCAGAAAAATTTACAACTGAGTGATGAGAGCTAACTCCACTAACTTTTTCTCTATCTCATGACTTCTAACTTCCTCAATCTTGGCTTCTAACTATTGTCACATATGCTCTCATACATGCCCCGACTTTTCTCAAAGTATTTATAGATAATTTGTACAAGATTCTTACTCAAACAAAGATCTAAGTCACCTATGACTATATTAATGTACATATGTGTACACTTCTCTTATCCTCTGAATATGTCTTTCTTCCAAGCTTCAATAGTTGATCCTTCCTTCACTCTTTAACCTTCCAAGCCTTCAATTGGTGATTGGTCTGCACCAACAGCTCCCCCTCAATCATCAATTGAGGTCTTCACTATCTTCTTTATACCTGCCATGTCTTTGAACCTTTGTAACTTTGGTCCATCCAAGCCTTTTGTAAGCATATCAGCTATCTGATCTTTTGTTGAAGTATGGATTACTTCAATCTCTTTATCCATCACCTTCTCTCTTAGAAAGTGATACTGAATCTCAATGTGTTTGGTCCTGGCATGAAAAACAGGATTAGCAGCTAAATACAATGAACTCATGTTATCTCCATATATAATTGGTACCCCATGCATAATGTCAAGACTCTTCATCAAGGTCTTGAGCCAAATCACTTCCTTTGCAGCTTCAACCATGCCTTTATACTCAGCTTCTGTAGAAGACAAAGCAACTGTATGTTGCTTCTTAGAACACCATGAGATTAACTTATCTCCCACATAACACATGTATCCATAGGTTGATCTTCTATCATCTGGATTACCTGCCCAATCTGCATCACTATAAACTTTGATATTTGTATCTGAGGTAAACCCATAATACAAACCTTCATTGAGTGTACCCTTAATGTACCTCAACACCCTTTGTCCTGCAATCCAATGTTCTTTCCTTGGGCAATGCATAAATTGAGACAAAACCCCTACTGCATATGATAAATCAGGTCTAGTTAGAGTAGCATAGATAAGACTACCAACCAAACTCTGATATTGTCTCATGTCCTTGAATTCTTCACCTCCATACTTACTCAATTTGTGATTCACCTCCATTGGTGTAGGTGCTACCCTGCAATCATCCATTTTAAACTTGATTAACAAGTTCTTCAAATACCTTTCTTGGGTCACAAATACTCCATGTTGAGTATATGTAATCTCCATGCCCAAGAAGTATGATAAGTCTCCCAAGTCACTTATCTTGAACTCCTTTTCCATTTGCCTCTTAAGCTTTTGTATTCCTTCTTCATCTGTACCTGTAAGAATTATATCATCAACATATATGCACATGTATATGAAACCATTTTCACTTGCCTTGACAAGCAAGCTACTATCTGCTTTAGACACCTGAAAACCAAGTACTTTTAGGAACTTCACAAGTCTATAGTTCCATGCCCTTGGGGCCTGCTTCAAGCCATACAAAGCTCTCTTGAGCTTGCACACATGATCTGGATACCTTTTATCTCTGAACCCTTGAGGTTGCTCCATGAATACATCATCTGAAATGTAACCATTCAAAAAAGCATTTTTCACATCAAGTTGACATAGCTTCCAACCTTTACATGCAGCAATAGCAATAAGTGTCCTTATGGTTGTCATCTTTGCCACAGGACTATAGGTCTCATCATAATCAATACCATATGTTTGAGCAAAGCCTTTGACAACAAGTCTAGCTTTGTATCTAGACACACTTCCATCTGCAAACCTTTTTGTCTTGTAGACCCACTTGCATCCAATAATCTTCTGACTATTTGGTTTAGGAACTAAATCCCAAGTTTGATTCTCCAATAGTGCATCATATTCCTCCTGCATAGCATTCTCCCATTTGTCCTTACCTTTTGCCTCTTCATATGTAGAAGGGTCTTCATCTGTATTCACCATATAAGCATAATCTTTTGTGGCTAGAAATGAAGTATCATAACTATACCTTGTAGGTTGCCACCTATTTCTTGTTGACCTTCTGAGTTCTCCACTCCTTGAGGTTTCTGGCTCTTCACATTCAGGATCAAATCTTGGTGTCTCTTCCACTTCAACCTGCACTTCATTATTCTCTTGCTCATCAAATATTTGAACTTTTGATTTACCTTTTCTTTGACTCACTTCTTCTTCATCACCTGTATTGATATTGATTGTACCTGCATACCAAGTGCTTTGTTCATCAAATGTAACATCCTTAGAAACCATAAATTGCTTTGTTGATGGACTCCACAATCTATAGCCCATCTGCTTATCATCATAGCCAATGAAAACATACTTTTCAGCTTTAGGCTCCAACTTGTGCCTTAATTGTGATGGCACATATGCATATGCCACACACCCAAAAACTCTGCAATGATCCAAGGTAGGTCTTTTACCCCACCAAGCCTCATATGATGTCATACCCTGCAAGGCTTTACATGGTAGCCTATTGACCAAATAAGTGGCTGTATTTACAGCTTCAGCCCACAAATAATTAGGGCAATTTTTCTCCTTCATCATGGATCTTGCAAACTCAAAAATTGTTCTATTTCTCCTTTCTGCAACACCATTTTGTTGAGGAGAGTACCTGCAAGTAACTTCCCTTTTTATACCTGCATTCCATAAGTAATCACTGAACTCATTTGAGAAATACTCTCCCCCTCCATCTGACCTTAGTCTTTTCAACTTATGACCTGTAATTCTTTCTGCATATGCATGATAGTGTTTAAATGTATTAAACACTTCTGACTTATCTTTGATCACATAGATAGTGATCCACCTAGTAGCATCATCAACATAAATCACATAATACCTTGATCCATTTATACTGAAATCTTTTGATGGTCCCCACACATCTGTGTGTACCAACTCAAGCTTCTCTGAGTACATAAAACCATGCTTGGAATAGGAATGTTTATGAGCCTTACCTAATTGACATGCCTCACATTTGTATGTCATATGTTGACCTGCAACATTAGGCAATCCAAGCACTGAACCATTGTTAACCATATCTTTAATACCTCTTTCATTGAAATGTCCAAGCCTCTTGTGCCAAAGATCTAACTCAGAGATCTTATGACCTCCATATGTGAACATAGCATGACCAATGTTGCCTTGAATCTTCAATGTAAATAATCTTCCTTCCTTTTTCCCTGAAACAATCTGTTTATACCCTTGGCTAGGGTCTTCCACATATACTCCATCATTAGTGAACCTTACTTCATATCCCTTTTCAACAATTTGACCTACACTTATCAAATTCTTAGGGATTGTAGGAACATACAAAACCTTACTCAATAAGGTGCTTCCATCCTTGGCCTTCACTGATCCAATTGACTTCACATTGTGCTTTGTGTTGTCACCTGTTTGAACAACATGATTAAAAACTTTACTTTCCAAATCAGTCATCAAAGATATGTTACCACTCAGGTGATTGCTACACCCTGAGTCAATGTAGAAGACTCTTTGATCTTCACTCTGCCTTTCACAAGTTGCATTCATTATCAATGTTGAATCTTCCTTTTGATCTGAAGCATAATTTTAGTAGGTGTTGTTGTATTGTTGACTTTGGAATCCTCTACCTGCATTTCTTCCAAAGTAATTCCTTCCACCTCTACCTCTGTAATTACCTCTTTGATTTCTGCCACCTCTTCCTCTTGAATTATAATTTTGATTATATCCACCATTATTCTGATTATTATGCCAACAATCATTAGCTAAGTGATTTGTCTTACCACAAATCCAGCAAGCTTTGCCTCCATCTTTGTTGTTCCTGCCTCTTCCTCTACCTTTGCCACCTCCTCTTCCTCTTAGGAAGTTGGCTTGAGTAGTTGTTCCTTCATCTTCACCTGCTTGTTGTTTTCCTTTGCTATTCTTCTTCTTGTCCTTTGAGTACATTGCATGTCCTGTACTCTTGTCACCATCTCCTTTAACATCCTGCTCAAATGTTAGCATATGACCTAACAATTGATTTAAATCAGGAGTGAAATGGTCAAGTGATAGTTCTGTAGACAAAATAAATGGCTTCCATTTGTCATCACCTCTCAACCCTGTAAGGATTTGCCTTACCAATTTATCCTCCTCAATGTCTTCATCAACAGCTCCTAAAGCATCTGCAATATCTTTCATCCTTGTTACATAGTCTGAGATGGATTGAGAGGCCTTCTTCTTGAAGGTAGTAAACTCTGCCCATAAGGATGCCTTCCTTGACTTTGTAGTGTTCTGGAAATGCTCCTCCAAAGCATTCCATATGTCAGTTGCACTTTCAAGACCTCTAATATGAGGTAACAAGTAATCATTGACTCCCATATAGATAATGCTCCTAGCTTGAGCATCTTTCTTCATCCAATTTTTCAGATCTGCTAACTCTTCCCTAGTTGGAACACTAGGATCTCTGAACTCTGGCTTCTCTTCTTCTCCTGTGATGTAACCAATTAAATCTTTGCTCATAAGATGAGCTTCCATCCTCATTGACCATGCAGGATAGTTTTCCCTATCCAATTTCTCTATCTGTAGAGCATCTCCCATCTTGTATCCACCTGTGTATTGAAATCTTCAAGCTTTACAAACAATGTATGTACCTTTACTTCGAATTAGACTCCTTTTGCCTTTCTTGATGTCGAGTAGTCTTCTCCTCAGGCTTTTGACTCCAAGCTTTCACTTCTTAGTTCTTCAAATGTTGAACTTCTTGAATCTGCAGCAGTCGGGACCTTCCTTTCCTTGATTTTGATGTCTCCTGCTCTGATACCACTGATGGAGAGTGTTAATCTCCAAAAGAACAACCTACTCTTGTGATTAGAGCACCTCTATACCAAGAGTAAGTCAAAACCTTCACTAAATTAGAGGTCCAATCTCCAAATTATCAAAATTGAGAAAATCTGTGAAAAGGATAAAACACAGAAAAGTCTGCTGCACTATTTCTCCACATTGACCTATCAAACATGTAAAGTTTTTGATGAAACTTTGTATGAATCATCTCCTAGAGATTGCGCATCTCCTCCAAGTTGAATTACTTCAAAAGCCTTAGTATAACTTGAGAAATTTACTTCACAAGTTACCTATGTCCAAATCTGTACTTCTGAGAAGTCGATTTGACACCCCTAACTTCTTAACTTTGGTTCTCACAATGTCGAACCCGTTTTACAAAATGCTTCTAGCCATAAGTAGCTTATCTTTCAACTTAAAGATTAAGCCCTCACTCATGCAAAACTTTAAACTGTGCTGGGAGAAATGATCAAAACAATCACTTCGAAATCTGCGCCTATTTTAGGAACCTGTGAACACACTTCACATATGAATGTTCCTGCACTTAATTCTCTAAGCCTGATTGCAATTGGAAGCTAAAACTTTGTACAGAGGTCAAGCACCTTCCAACTTAGACTTGTACAAAAGCATTTCACGATTGATCTACTGTAGAAGGAGAACACGCAGAAACATCGGGCGCAAGATTTTCAATTACTCAGAAAAATTTACAACTGAGTGATGAGAGCTAACTCCACTAACTTTTTCTCTATCTCATGACTTCTAACTTCCTCAATCTTGGCTTCTAACTATTGTCACATATGCTCTCATACATGCCCCGACTTTTCTCAAAGTATTTATAGATAATTTGTACAAGATTCTTACTCAAACAAAGATCTAAGTCACCTATGACTATATTAATGTACATATGTGTACACTTCTCTTATCCTCTGAATATGTCTTTCTTCCAAGCTTCAATAGTTGATCCTTCCTTCACTCTTTAACCTTCCAAGCCTTCAATTGGTGATTGGTCTGCACCAACAATTTGCTTGCAAATAAGTTTAAATTTTTTACTGATCATCAGGCATTGCTATACCTCGTAAACAAGCCATGCAATACAGGAAGGTTAGTAAGATGGTTTCTCTTGCTCATGGAATATGATTTTGAGGTTGTGGTAAGAAAAGGGAGGACCCATTTGAGAGCTGATCATCTCTCTAGGCTCACATCGGGAGAAGCCCCACAAGGAGTGTCAGATGACCTTCCTGATGCTTACTTGTTTAATTTGGAAGTTGTACCGCAGTGGGCTAAGCCATTGGTACCAGTATTGACATACGGGCCTAACCATCCAGTGGTAAACACACGGAATAGAGAGGTTGTAAAAGCCCAAAAGTACCATATCATGGCAGGAAGTATGTACAAGCACACAGATCAAGGGATCTTGGCTTGCTGCGTAGAAGAGGATGAGTACGCTAAATGGTTGCAATTAGCACATGTAGGTGCGTTGGAGCAACACCACTCAAAGCAACGAACTTTACAGACCCTAAAGAGACTAGGAGTGCATTGGCCAACTATGGAAGCGGATGTGCAAAAGTTGTGCAAGGAATGCCCAATCTGTTGCACTAAACCACCTGTGGAACATGCCACCCTTTATCAAGTATCCATAGTGCCAGATTGGAGCGAACCTCTCGTATCCTTCCTGAGGACAAACACATTCCCTCCAGACATGACTCTGGCTAGGAAAAGGAGTTTAGAACAAGAGGCCCTGGATTACTCACTCATTGGTGATAATCTATACAAACGCGGCAAAGATGGTTACCTAAGACTGTGTGTCCATGAGAGTGAGTATCTTAAGATCTTAGAAACTGCTCACCAAGGTGTAGCAGGAGGACACTTTGGACCGGATCGGGTGATCAAAGCAATTCTATTTGCGGGCTTCTGGTGGCCTACCCTTCACATGGATGCACATACCTATGTGAAACGGTGTGATGTCTGTCAGAGGACTCAGTATCCTATACGCAAAGATGAGATGCCGCTGAAACCTATGATGGGTGGACGTGCATTCTCTAAGTGGGGAATAGACTTCGTAGGTCCTATTAATCCCCCAGCTAAAGGTTCTCATGCAGAATACATCATTGTGGCAACAGATTATCTCACCAAGTGGGTAGAGGTAAAGGCTACGACAAAGAACGATGCTCAAACAACTGCCAAATTCTTGTTTGAGAATGTATTCACAAGATACGGGCTACCTATAGAGCTTGTAAGTGATAGAGGCACTCATTTCTTGAACGAAGTGATTGAAAATCTACTCCAAGAATTCTTGGTAATACACAAGAAGTCTGCCCCTTATCACCCTCAAGCTAATGGACAAGCTGAGAGTACTAATAAGATCTTATGCAATGTACTGACAAAATTAGTGAACACAAAACGCTCTGATTGGGACAAACAGCTACACCATGCTGTTTGGGCATACCGAGTTGCCTACAAAACGGTACTCCAAGCCACCCCCTTTCAGATGGTATTTGGCCAAAACGCTGTGCTACCCTTGGACTTCTTGATCCCTACATTGAGAGTAGCACAAGAGTATGAATGGACAGGTCATGAGCTCTCCTCTAGGATCTTTGACCTTGAACGATTAGGAGAAACAAGACTGAGAGCCGCTGCAAGAATATATGCAGCCAAGAAGAGACAGAAGGCATATTTTGATGCCCATGTGAAGGATAAAGGCTTGAAAGCAGGAGATCTAGTCTTAGTCTATACACTAAAACAACACACGAGGAAGCTAGAAAAGAGAGGCTACGGACCTATGATCATCAATAGGATCTCCACAAGTGGAGCAGTACAACTGGCCACATTAGAGGGTGATGTTCTCCCTAACTATATTAGTGGTTGCAGAGTCAAGTTGTATCAGGAACCCCTCACGGAGGAAATGCTCAGCCGACTCAACACTGCTAAGAAACGCAAAGAGGAAGAAAAGCGAGTTCGAGAAGAAGCTCAAGCAGAAGCTTTAGAACGCATCAGAAGGATGAGGTTACGTAGGCAAGGTAGAGATCAGCCTAGAGTAAATGAATATGCAGGCCAAGGATATCCCATGGCCATGTGTGAAGTTGCAGGAACAAGTTCGCATAGAATAATTGATAGACGTCCTTTCATAACCATAGATATAGGACAAGGAAAGAGTGCAAGGACCGTAAGAGCCTTGATTGACTCAGGTGCAGCCACTAGTGCTGTTAAGTTGTCTTACTGTCAAGAGTTGCAGTTACTTGTCAATCCTGTGGAAGCATATCTCATAGGATTGGGAGGCGTGGAAACCCCTTGCATGGGTGAGGTGGAACTTCCCCTCTACATTCACGATGAGGCAATGACAGTTAAAGTACTAGTGTGTCAAGATGCGGATCTCACTGAACCTCTCGTCTTGGGTCAAGATTGGATCTATGACCAAGCAGTCAATCTAAACCTAAGAAGTGGACTTCTCCAGGTTTGGGTCAATCATAGTCGAGTTACAGTAGAATTAGACAATGGAGCACTCAAGGAACTAGGAAAAGCACAGACTCCTGGTCCTTCCAGGGGTACACATGAAGATGACCATGCTGTTCTTGTTCAAAACCCTGTGTTGCAGAGGAATGATATTTGCAAAAAAGGAGTCAGGGATGCAACGGAACTCCCTTCTTTTCCAAAGGCCAGAAGGAGGCAGCAACCAAAGGTGGATCAAAGGCAGAAGAAGCAGAGTACTACCTATGTCCGAGATCAAAAGTACCTGCGCAGCAGAATGTCCCAGAAAATAAACCAGGTGTGGGTGCGGAAAGGCGAACAACCGGTTGCACCACCGTCAACTACACGGGCAAAGCCTCTTATTAGTAACCAACAACACGACGCTAATAAGAAGTCTTTCAGAAATTCTTCTGCTAAAGTAAAATCTATTTGGGTGCCCAAGAAGTCGATGAAGGCAAGCCCACAACCAAGACAAATTTGGGTGCCTAAGGCTTGCTTGAGGGCACAAGTAGCTACGCCAAGGCCACAACCTATGCAGCATAACCCAACCACGCGTACAACCAGTGTTCACTCGTTCTCAATACTCAGGAACGCACCAAGACCCAAGAGCACGTTTGTAATCACTTGTACATGGGTTCCTAAAAGGCCTCATTTTCAAACAGCGACACCGAGAAAGCTCTCTAGAGCCTCTACGAAACCGAAAGCAAAACCCATCCACTGCATTTGGCAGCCTAAGACCTGTAATAAACCCCCCTGACCCCAATTTGTAAATTCATCCCCACTTGCTAACTTCATTAGTCTCCTAGGATTACCCAAGCATTAACTACACACACGTGCACCGAACACTTACTAACCCATTATTCGCTCCCGACCCTCATGTTAATATTGTGATGGGAACAACAACGGTCCTTCCTTGTCCTGTACAATATTAACACATGTTTGTATATTCTCACAGAGGCAGCCAGCAAGAAGTAAAATCGCTGATACAGTAGGAACTAGCTCCCAGGCAGGCACCAGCCCACAAGTGGTAGACATCGAAAGCCTTCCAGTCGAGGAAGAATTAAAGGAAAGACCAGCGGCATTACGGGCATTGCACGCCATACCAATTCAGAATCCTCCGCAGGGTCACACAATGCCAGTGGGCAAAACCTCACATTGGTTCAGTGACGTTGCTGGCCCCCTGGGTGAAGGCACGTATATGTGGGAGTCCGAAGTCGAATTCAACGGACGATGGGGCAGATACCATTTCTTTACCAGGGAGTTTGAAAGGCTACAGAATAACGAAGGACTGAAGCCGATCTGGAAGAAGGCAGGGCTATATGACTACTTCAAGTCCCAACTGCCAAAGCCAGATTTCCTAAGATGCTCATATCTCATTGGTACCCTCACCCCCAGCAAAGACAAGAAAGGATACAGCTCCTTTGTGCTCCCATCACTCACAAGGGGCAACGAGCTGAAGCGTTTCCGCTTAACTATCAATCTGGTAAGAGAAGCACTCGACATGCAGGGTATGCACATTCCAACAGAGAAAGAGACAATGGTTCCAGACAACATGAAGAATAGGAATCTGACGAAGTTGAAGGACATGGTTGCAATGACACCCACGATCGCCATCCACTTACGTATGGTCATGCAACATTTTGCCTTCCCCGCGCAGGAGAGGTTCACAATGCCTCCCAAAAAAATCTGGTTTAGCCTCTACCTGGCGGATGCTTTTGAGTTGACCATCAATATGCCCCACTGGATTATTGACCAGATTCATATGGCTCATCAGAGATGGTATAAGAAGCAAAAATCTGTATTGTATGGTTGTTGTGCACTCACAAGAATTGTATACAGATGTCTCGCCTATGATGTACCGGTGCAAAGGGCTCTGATCTGGTCCAGAGCACAGGAACTTCAACGCAGATTGTCAGCTGTAGGGCCTCCCTCAAAGAAGATGCGAGGCACCGTCCAGATGCCTTGTGCACAAGCTCGCGGGGCAACCCTGACACCTGAGACAACCCCAAGACTTCCACGAAGAGTGCAACCATTTACTATCAGGTTGCCCAGGCACAGCACAGATGGCCCCAATCTTGTATTTCCACCAGTACCGACTGATCTGGAATTCCCGCATGGGTTCACTCTGGAGGATTTAACTGACGAAGAAGTTGCAAGAATCATAGAAGCTGTAAATGCAGAAGTTGAAGAAGAGCAAGCTAGTGGACAACAAACTGCCCCAGACCAAGCACAGCCCGGCCAACCAGACGTAGTCAACGTGGACGATGAAGAAGAAGCTCATGAGGAGGCACAGGGCGGACATTCAGAAGCCGAAGAACAAGAGTACGATCCAGAAGCCCTACAGGTACTGGAAGGTGCCCCCGCCTACACTAGCGCATTAAAGAAGCTTTACGATACAATGAACCGAGTGCAAGAGCAACACAGGCTCTCATTAGCTGCAGGTAAAGCTCTCATGAACCAGATTCTGGAGGAGGAAGGTGTGGACGAGCAATACCGCGCCACCTTGGAAATGATATCGGATGCTTTAGGAGTACCGGAAACGGTGCACACAGCACTAATGCACTCACGAAGAACAGAGAGAAGATATGGAGGACGCCCTCCACGATCGGGCAAACGAATGAATGTATTAGGATCAGGACCACAAGGAACCCCCACAACCACGGGCACAGCACACACAGTTCACTACACCGAGGAAGCCCACACATCGAGTGCACCCCCATCACCTCCCTTGCCACCTTCTCCCCCACACCCACCTCACTCACCTCCCTCTACCACTGTAACCTCCACTGTCACCACCTCTGAAACCACTACACACACCGACGCACAAACCATCAGTCCACCCACACACTCTACTTCCACTGAAAACACGAGTCTAACTACAGCCACGGTACACCTCACCACCCCCAGCACACTTCCTAGAAGTTCACAATTACACACACCTCTATACACATTCACCACCCTCACCGCTACCACAATCCCCATGTTCACGGTCACTCCCACCACGATCCCCACTTTCATGGAGGTGTCACCCACCTCTGCACCTCTCCCATCCCCCATGTACCCCCAATCTCCCATCCCTCCACCTCCCCCATCACCCGTCCCCAGTACTGCATTCACAACCCCCTTTCCCTTTCCCTACCCCTCTGCATTCAATACTATTCCTCTCGGTAACTTATTTAATAATATGCATCAATGCATGGCCCAACTCCAGCAACATTACCTACACTTGGACGACCAACATACAAGGCTCTTCCGACGCCACGAGGATCTCCAAGCAAGATGTAGGGATCTTGAAGAGCAGAAGCAGCAATTAGAACAGCAGCACGTGACATTACAGGAGCAATACGCACAATTAGAAGCCAACCCACCTCAAACAGATGATGAAGAACGACGACATATGGACGAGCTGCTCCATTCTCAGATCACGGAAAACCTGAAACTTCGACGGAACTTGGGCCTCCTCCGCAAGCATATGTCGACCGCGTTAGAAGAGAATAAGAGATTACAGAAACAGAACGAAGAAAACCTGGAAGTGGCCATGGAGGGTTCCCCACAAGAGATTGACCCAGAACGATTCAAGGCAATACCCTCTGAGAATATGCAGGTGGTGTTAGAAACTCATGCAGATCTAATGGAGGCCCATGCCGCTTTAGAAAAAGAACGAGATGAGTTACGAAGACAGTTGGCCACTCGACAGACAGAACCCAGACCGAGCATAACCGCAGAAGAAACAGCTGAAGAGGTCATTAAACTCCGGGCCGAACTTGAGGAATTACGCAGCAAGGTTATGCAATATGAGCGTCAGCCCTCCCCTCTGGTAGACTCCGAGCCTGAGGACCTGGTGCCAATTGAGGTAGAAGAAACATTTGAGGATCCCTATGTACCAATGCCAACACCAGGCGGTAAGCGCACAGAACAGGGCATGGACACGATTGAGATTGAGGCACCGGAATGGATGCAAAAGTTAGAGAAAGTAGCCACGACACATGACGACAGGGTGGCAGTCCAAATCGCCTTGATGTCAAAATTGGAGGAGGTGGTAATAAAATCTGATTATTTTCAGAATCTTTCCCACCATAGGTGGATCGGCCCATCGGATGATCTGTATGTACCTTTTTGCGTGCTAATGGCGGATTATAATGCGGAGATCAAGCGCCACACCTCCAGGGAACCCACCTCTGCCACCCAATTTGCACCCGATGACATCCCAGAGAGTGCCAAGCAAGGACATATCCGCCAACCAACATGGAGAATTCGGCTGCTCGAAACCTACCCGGAAATGGTAAGAACATGGAACAACATGCCATTGTACATCAAATATAATCCATGTTATTGCCCTGTGTTTCGAAGGAGATCCTGGCCGGAGTACACACATACAGTGCTGACGATTAAAGGATGTGAGAAGTGGCTAAATTATGTGTACTTCGCACCCCCTAAAGGCGCACCTACAATTGGCTATATGATTTCAACGATCCGACATTGGGGGATCCGTTTCAAGAATGTTCCTGATATCATGACTCAGATGTGCCTAAAAATTTTCGAACTTATGCTGGTCACCTTCAAGACCTTCAAAAATGTCAGGGAACCGCATCTCTCAGCACTAGGATTTAATGAAGGGAACCAGGACCTTGTATACGACATGAGCACGACTCCCTCGATCAATGTTGTGTATGCATGGCACGCTCGCATCAAATATCTACCGGCTTGCTTCAAACAAACGTTCGAAGAGATGTTTGTCACGGGATTCTGGGAATATCACTCCGAGATATTCATTCCCAGACCATCCTATCTCTTGCAGTTGTTTGCAGTGGAACAAGCTCTCCACTCCGAAAAGCTACGTATGCCACACCCAGAGGTTCCTGGGCCGGTAGACTGGGATGCTCTTCTGACAGATTTGGCCAAAGGTTTGCGAATTGCTGAACATCATTTAGCGCAGGATGTCGTCGAGTACTACATCCAAAAACCCTCTCAACAAGGGTCTGTCAGGGACGACAGACGCGAGAGAGGGGGGGGTGTTAGCAGTGGACAAGGGAGAGAAGGCCCAAGCAGACAAGGAAGTCAACGAAGATCTGGCAAGTAGGCCAACAATTTTCTTCAGGAAGAAGCACTTATGAACATTCACGCAGATTTAGCACTAAGGCAACCTTAATTTTTCAAAACCTCTACAACCATTAAAAGTGATTCTCATCACTAAATGCCATTGTAAATATCATTTCATCTTTTTGTAGCTCCATTTTGTGCAAGCCAAGGAGTCCTTGAGCTTGAGGAGCTTTAGAAGTATCTACCTGCCAATTTTCGTATTTTTTAGATATCGTTTGAGCCCTCAAATGGGCCCTGGAACCTAATTTTTAACTAGGCCGGACACTAGGTCTGGACAGGGCCAAAACTTAGCCAAAAACTATAAAAAGAGCTAGAGAGCTCATTTTTGAGATTGGATTGTAATTGAAACGAACTTGTAAGAGCTTTTGAAAGTAATCTAAAAAACTCCATTGATTCTCCCTCTTTGTCTTGCAGTGTGTGCGCGTGTGTGTGTATGTGTGTGCATGCTTGTGTGCTTCTCACTCACACACTTGGGCCGCCACTTGCTCGAGGTCTTCATACCATCCTCACGTCTTCCCGGATTGATATTAAAGGAGGTGCTACTCATCATTGAGCTACACCCTCAAAGTAAAAAACCGAGCTCCAAACACTGCCAACAATAGCTTGCACAGAGGCTACGAAATACACAAAAAAACATAGTACAAATGGAGCACAAAGATATCAAAGTTAAAGTCTCTGGTTGACCATGCCATTATATGTTAAGGAACATATACAAAAGTGTCTAACATGCATTTGGCATTTTACATGGACATTAACATTAACAATCTCCCACTAAAGCCCAATATGGCAAAGCGTCTATGGGAGTAAAATAAAGAATGATACAGAATACTTGAGTGTGAATATACAAACTATACCTCCCATCCGATGGGCAAATTACACAGTATACAAGTAACTATGTAAGATCATGAATCAAGTAAGCCCCATCAAGTGACAATAATGTCAAAAACTATCCTGTGGTAGAGCTTTAGTCAAAGCATCTATATCATTATCTCGAGTATGAACCTTCTCAAGAATAATGCACTTAGTGACTAAGCAATCTCTAATGAAGTGATACCTCACCTCAACGAGGTTGGTCTTTGCATGATAGACCAAACTCTTAGCCAATGCAATGGCACTTTGAATATCACTTGTAAATGAGGTACATGTTGAGGTAGACCCATATCACAAGCAAGATAGGAAAGCCACAATGCTTCCTTAAATGCCTCACTTGCTGCAACATACTCTACTTCTATAATGGAAACAACTGTACATTCTTGAAGAAGAGATCTCCAGGAGATAGCATGTCCAACAAAATGAAAAATGTACCCTGGCTTACGGTTGTCTAGACAACTAGCATAAACATAGTATGTGTAACTAATAATGGATGCTTTCCCTCTACCCAAGCATAGACATTTGTACTTAGTGCCACTCAGATATCTCAAAATCATCTTGTCTGCTTCCCAATGCTTTTTGCCATGATTCGACATATATATGCTCACAACACCCACTGCGAATGCAATGTCTGGACTCATAGCTACCATAGCATACATGAGACTACCAAGAAAAAGGTGATAAGGAATTTTGGTCATGAATTCTTTTTCCTCATCTAATTTGGGGCAATCACCCTTGCTCAATTTCACATATGTGGGTAAAGGTGTACTCAATGCCTTTCCACCCTGCATATGGAACTTGCGAAGTACTTTGGATATGTACTCACTTTGAGACAAGTATATACATCTTTTACTCCTACCACAAGTAATGCACATGCTAAGAATATGTTTGGTATCCCCCAAATCCTTCATATCAAATGTCTGACTCAACTTCTTTTTGAGAATTGACAAGTCATAAGAGAACTTCCCAACAATCAAGATATCATCGACATAAAGTATCAAGCATATCAAGCTGCCATCTGAGCATCTCTTTGTGTAGAGACAATGATCCTCATTGCTTCGAGAATAGACTTGAAAATTCATAAAAGCATCAAACTTTTGGTGCCATTTTCTAGGGGACTGTTTAAGTCCATATAAGCTCTTATTCATCTTACAAACTATACTTTCTTTGCTAGGAACTACATAACCCTTTGGTTGTTCCATATAGATCTCATCTATAAGATCTCCATGCAAGAAAGCAATTTTCACATCCATTTCGACTAGTTCTAAGTCCTCCATTGGAATGAACCATCAATGAATTGCACGACCACAACCCTAATCCCAACAACATCACACGATAAGAATCCCCAAGTCTCAAGGTACTAAGAGAATTTGCTGCATAAGTAGAGAACCACTCTCTATGTAGTGTCACATGGAAAGAAGCACCATAATCTAGCAGCCATGTGTGGGAAAGAGAATTGACCATAAGAGCCTTAGTAGACACAATACTATCAAGTGTCAACGCATCAACATCATCAGAAATAGCATTGATTTCTTTAATCTTCATAGTCAAAGTAGATGATGTAGGTAGTTGTTTAACATGCCCATCAACATTTTTCCCGTTACCTTTAGCATTCTATAATGCATAACAATCTTTCTTCATGTGTCCTTTCTTATAAAATAATGAAATTCAATATCCCTCTTCCTTGATTTACTTCTGCTCTTATTTCATTGACCATTCTTTTCCTTGTTCTTGATCCTGCCATGTTACTGATTCTTTTCTTAGTAAGAATCACGAACATTATATGCATCTCCACTATGAATGCCAACCATAGATTTTCTATGAATCTCCTCATTCAAGAGTGCTCCACATATGTCATCTTAGACCAGTTTACCACCAGGTGCACTATTGCTAATAACAATGCAAAATGTATCCCATGATGATGGCAAGGTGCATAACAACAAGACTGCTTTCATTTCATTATCCATGTCCATTTTTTAAGCCTATAATTGAGAGAATATAGCATCAAAATCATTCAAATGAGATGCAACACTATTTGTGTCCTACATGCGAAGGTCATATAACTTTCTCATCAGATACACTTTATTTGACGCTGTTTCTTTTTCATATGTATTGCATAACTTCTTCCAAAGCTCCTCTCAACTTTCACAGTCCAATATTGTAAAAGTAAACATTATCTACCAAGTGTAATCAAATGGTAGACCTAGCCATTTCATGCAACTCATCCCAATCATCTTCATCCATGTCAGCATGCTTCTTTGAGATTCCATTTACTAGCTTCCATTGCCTCCTCTGAATCAACACATCTTTAATCTAATTGTTCCATAGAGCAAAGTTTGTGCCATCAAATTTTCGGATCTCAAAATGGTCTTTTCCCTACAAGTTATAGCTCCTTCTTGGAACATTAGCACTAGACCCTGATCCACCAGATGTGCCTGAGACCTTTGATGCCATGATGATAGAGAACCGAATAGAATGATAATGGAGATAAAAGATTCCAAACACCACTAAGGCTAAAAAAGGATGACCGTGTCAAATTTTGGAAAAATTTCAGCAAATTATCTCTTCACACACAAAACAATACAACACTCAGAGCACTATTGGCTTCATCATCTGGACACTTCGCAGGCCATGAAGTGGCAAAAATGGGAGGAGGATCTGGCCAATGGCAAAGTTACTAGTCATACCACTGCAATTGATCTACTCTAAACATATATCAATCACTCCCAAGAGCAAGAGTCTACTAGGGATGACAAATGCAAGAGGAGGAAGTGTTCACAAACAAGGATGCAATCAAAATAGTCAACGTGCAAGTGGCACAAGTATGAACTCAAGTGCAAGCAAGCATAGGAGGATGGGTAGCATGTGAAAAAGTCAGACACTTCATTTTTAACAAAAAACCATATTTTCTTCTAAAAATGATGATTTTTATGATTGGCCATATTGTAAAATACCCAAACTTGTAAATCATAGTTCCATTTTGTCCATGTCAAGGATTCCTCAATCTTGGCTAGCTTAGGTAGAATGAGCATACCGTTTTGTCCATGTTAGGGATTCCTCAGTCTTTGCAAACTCTGGTAGATGAGCATACCCTTTTGTCCATGTCGAGGATTCCTCAATCTTGGCCAACTTAGGTAGAATGATCAATTCCACATAGTTTCTTGAATAACTCATTTGAGCCTCGAAACTAGCTTGAAAACCTATTTTTTAGCTATTTTGGACACTCTAAAATCAATCAAATCTAAGCTAAAAACTATAAATAGAGCATATAGGCTTATTGGACATATATGCCTATATATACAAGTAAAAAGTCGAGGCATGTACAAGAGATGATGAAAGACAAATTGTAAGAGTTATTAGATACTTTAGAAGTGAAGAGAATATCTCTCATCAAATAGATGTGATGTTTTCTTGAATAGAAGAAAAATTGCACCCGATATTTTGCTCAATGCCCCTTTTGTGTTTATTCTTTTGTGAAATGCTTTTGTACAATCTAAGTCTATAGTTGACTGACCTCTCTACAAAATTTCAGATCCTAATTGTGATCAAGCTGAGAGAATTGAGAGTAGGAACATTTACATGTGAAAATGTGAAGAAGAGAAGACTGTAGTAGGCGCAAATTCGATGGTAATGTTTTGGTCTATTATCCTTCCACAGTGTAAAGTTTTGAGCAAGCAAGAACTCATGCTTTAAGCTGGAAGGTAAGCTACCTATGGCTAGAAGCATTTGAATAAGAGGGTTCTAGTTTAAGAGAACTATGCATTAGAAGCTGTAGGTGTCAAAGTCGACTATAGAGAAGTACAGTTTTAGACATAGGTGAATTGTTTAGAGTAAATCTCAAGATTTACTAAAACTTTTGAGAAGGTTTAACTTAGAGAATGTGCAGAAAGACTAGGCAACACGTCATACAAAGTTTCATTGGAAACTTTACATGTTTGATCAGTCTATGAGTGAATAAAGTGAATCAGACTTTCTGTGTGTTGAGTTTGTTCATAGTTAGTCCAAATTTTGGTAATTTGGTATTTCTCTTCCAAAATTCGTTGAGGTTTTGAGTTGTTCTTGATATAGAGGTGCTCTAACATCAAGGATAACTTATTCTTTTGGAGATTAACATTCTCCATCAGTGGCATCAGAGCAGGAATCCTCAAAATTGAAGAAAGGAGGACCCCGATCGTTGCAGCTATACAGAAATCAACCTTTGAAGATTCAAAAGGTGAAATTCTAGAGTGAAAGTTAGAGAAGGAGGCTTGAAGCTATCAAGAAGATAAAAAAGGAACTTCATTTGAAGTAAAGGTACATTCATTATTCACAAAGCTTGAAGAATTTATTACACAGGTGAAGAAAGGATGGGAGATTCTCTTCAGATAGAAAAATTGGATAGAGAAAACTATCCTGCTTGGTCAATGAGGATGGAAGCTCATCTTATGAGCAAAGATCTGATAGGATACATCACAGCTAAAGAATAAAAACCATAATTTAAGGATCCTAGTGTTCTAACTAGGGAAGATCTCTCAGATTTGAAGACATGGATGAAGAAGGATGCTCTAGCAAGGAGCATTATCTACATGGGAGTCAATGATTACTTGCTACCTCACATAACAGGACTTGAAAGTGCAAGTGACATATGGAATGCTTTGGAGGATCATTTCCAAAACACTACAAAGTTAAGGAAGGCATCTTTATGGGCAGAGTTCACCACATTCAAGAAGAAGGCTTCTCAATCCATTTTTAATTAGGTAACAAGGATGGACATTGCAGATGCATTAGGAGCAGTTGATGAAGATATTGAAGAGGACAAATTGGTAAGGAAAATCCTAACAGGATTGACGAGATGAGAAATGGAAGCCATTCATTTTGTCTATTGAATTGTCACTAGATCATTTCACTCCTGATTTGAATCAATTGCTAGGACATATGCTAACCTTTGAGCAGGATGTGAAAGGTGATGTTGATAAAAGTACAGGTCAACCAATGTATTCAAAGGACAAGAAGAAGTTTAACAAAGGCAAGCAACAATTGAATGAAGAAGAAGGTACAACTAGCCAAACTAACTTCCTAAGAGGAAGAGGTGGTGGCAAAGGAAGAGGAAGATGTAGAAGCAATAGAGATGGGGTCAAAGCTTGCTGGATTTGTGGTAAGACAAATCATTTAGCTCATGAATGTTGGGATAATAATCAGAATGGTGGAGGATATAGTCAAAATTTTTAATTCAACAGGAAGAGGTAATAGAAATCAGAGAGGTAACTTCAGAGGTAGAGGTAGTAGAGGTTACTTTGGAAGAAATGCAGGTAGAGGTTTGCAAAGTCAATCCTACAACAATACCTATTACAATTATGCTTCAGATCAAAAGGAGGATTCAACTTTAATCATGAATGCAACTTGTGAAAGAAAAAGTGAAGATCAAAGAGTCTTTTACATAGACTCAGGGTGTAGCAATCACCTGAGTGGCAACATTGCTTTGATGACTGATTTGGAGAATAAAGTAAGTGATCATGTGGTTGAAACAGGTGATAACACAAAGCATAATTTGAAGTCCGTTGGATCAATAAAGGCCAAGGATGGAAGCACTCTTTTGAGTAAGGTTTTGTATATTCCTACAATTCGAAAGAATCTAATAAGTGTAGGGTAGATTGTAGAGAAAGGTTATGAAGTAAGGTTCACTAATGATGGAGTTTTTGTGGAAGACCCTAGCAATGGGTATAAACAAATTGTTTCAGGGAAGAAAGAGGGAAGGCTATTCACATTGAAGATTCAAGGCAATGTTGGGCATGCGTTGTTCACTTATGGAGGACATAAGATCTCTGAGTTAGATCTTTGGCATAAAAGGCTTGGACATTTCAATGAAAGGATATGATTAACAATGGTTCAGTGCTTGGATTACCTAATGTTGCAGGTCAACACGACATACAAATGTGAGTCATGTCAATTAGGTAAGGCTCAAAAGCAATCATATAATAAGCATGGTTTCATGTATTCAAAGAAGCTTCAATTGGTACATACAGATGTGTGGGGACCATCAAAGGACTTTAGCATTAATGGTTCAAGATATTATGTGATTTATGTTGATGATGCTACCAGGTGGATCACCATATATGCGATCAAAGATAAATAAGAGGTGTTCAATACATTTAGACATTATCATGTGTATGCACAGAGAATCATAGGTCATAAAATGAAGAGACTAAGGCCAGATGGAGGGGGAGAGTATTTCTCTAATGAGTTCAGTGAATACTTGTGGAATGTAGGTATAAAAAGGGAAGTTATTTGTAGGTACTCTCCTCAACAAAATGGTGTAGCAAAAAGGAGCAATAGAACTCTTGTTGAGTTTGCAAGGTCAATGATGAAGGAGAAAAATTATCCCAATTATTTATGGGTTGAGGCTGTAAATACAACCACATACTTGGTTAATAAGTTACCATGTAAAGCTTTTGACGGTATGACACCATATGAAGCTTGGTGGCGTAAGAGACCTACCTTAGATCATTGCAAAGTATTTGGATGTTTGGCTTATGCATATGTGCCATCTCAGTTGAGGCATAAATTGGAACCTAATGCTGAAAAATGTGTGTTCATTGGTTATGATGATAAGCAAATGGGTTATAGATTGTGGAGTCCATCCACAAAGCAATTCCTTGTGACAAAGGATGTTACGTTTGATGAGAAAAATACTTGGTATGCAAGTACAATTAATATTCAGCACAAGTTGAAGTTGAAGAAATGCCAAGGTTTGATCCAGAATGTGATGAACCAAAAACTTCAAGAAGTGGAGAACTCAGAAGGTCATCAAACCACAAATGGCAACCTACAAGGTATAGCTATGATACTTCATTTCTGACCACTAAAGATTATGCTTATATGGTGAAAGCAGAAGAAGACCCTTCTACATATGGAGTGGCAAAAAGTAAGGAAAATTAGGAGAAAGCTATGCAGGAAGAGTATGATGCTTTAATGGAGAATGAGACATGGGATTTGGTTCCCAAACCAACTAGTCAGAAGACCATTGGATGCAAATGGGTCTACAAGACAAAGAGGTATGCAGATGGAAGTGTGTCTAGATATAAAGCTAAACTTGTTGTGAAAGGGTATGATCAAACATATGGTATAGACTATGATGAGACTTATAGTCCTATGGCAAAGATGACAACTATAAGGACTCTCATAGCTATTGCTGCATGTAGAGGTTGGAAAGATATGTCAATTAGATGTGAAGAATGCTTTTCTAAATGGTTACATTTCAGGTGATGTTTTCATGGAGCAACCAAAAGGGTTCAAAGATAAAAAGTATCCAGAATATGTATGTAATCTTAAGAGAATTTTGTATGGTTTGAAGCAGGCCCCAAGGGAATGGAATTATAGACGTGAAGTTCTTGAAGGAGCTTGGTTTCCAAGTGTCTAAAGAAGATAGTAGCTTGCTTGCTAAAGAAAGTGATGATGGCTTCATTTACATGTGCATATATGTTGATGACATAATTCTTATAGGTACAAATGAGAAGGGCATACAAGGTCTTAAGAAGCAAATGGAGAAAGAATTCAAGATCAGTGACTTGGGAGATTTGTCATATTTATTGGGCATGGAGATTTCATATACCCAACATGGAGTATATGTAACTCACGGAAGGTATTTGAAGAACTTGTTAATCAAGTTGAAAATGGAAGATTGTAGGGTAGCACCTACTCCAATGGAGGTGAATCACAAATTGAGTAGATATGGAGGAGAAGAGTTCAAGGATATGAAGCTATATCAAAGTCTGGTTGGTAGTCTAATCTATGCTACATTAACTAGGCCTGATTTGTCATATGTAGTAGGAGTGTTGTCTCAATTCCTGCATTGTCCTAGGAAAGAACATTGGGTTGCAGGACAAAGAGTGTTAAGATACATTAAGGGTACACTCAAAGAAGGTTTGTATTATGGTTTCACATCACATACAAACATCAAGATATATAGTGATACAGATTGGGTAGGTAATCCTGATGATAGGAGATCAACCTATGGTACTTATGTTATGTGGGAGATAAGTTAATGTCTTGGTGTTCTAAGAAGCAACATACAGTTGCTTTGTCATCCACAGAAGCAGAGTATAAAGGTATGGTTGAAGCTGCAAAGGAGGTCATATGGTTGAAGACTCTCATGAAGAGTTTTGACATCATTCAGAGTACACCCACAATTCATAAAGATAATATGAGTTCATTGTATTTAGCTGCTAACCCTGTATTTCATGCCAGGACTAAACATATTGAGATCCAATATTACTTTCTAAGAGAGAAGGTGATTGATAAAGAGATTGAAGTCATACATACTTCAACAAAAGATCAGATTGTAGACATGCTAACCAAAAGCTTGGATGGGCCAAAGCTACAAAGATTCAAAGACATGGCAGGTATAAAGAAGATGGAGAAAATCACAATTGATGATTGAGGGGGAGATGTTGGTGCATGACAACCATCAATTGATGTTTTAGACAAAGGTTTGAAGTCAAAGAGTGAAGCAAGGACCAATATGTGAAGCTTGAAGTTAATGCATGATCAAAGAATGAAGTCTTGTATATACATGTACACTAGACTTGTAATTAACTCACTTATACCTTGTTATGGTTAAGAATTTGGACATATATGCCTATATATACAAGTAAAAAGTCGGGGAATGTATGAAAGATGATGAAACACAAGTTGTAAGAGTCATTATATACTCTAGAAGTGAAGAGAATATCTCTCATCAAGCAGATGTGATGTTTTCTTGAATAGAAGAAAAATTGCACCCGATATTTTGCTCAGTGCTCCTTTTGTGTTTATTCTTTTGTGAAATACTTTCGTACAAGTCTAAGTCTATAGTTGAGTGACTTTTGTACAAATTTTCGTATTCTAATTGTGATCACGCTGAGAGAATTGAGAGTAGGAACATTTACATGTGAAAATGTGAAGAAGAGAAGACTGTAGCAGGTGCAAATTTGATGGTAATGTTTTGGTCTGTTCTCCTTCCACAATGTAAATTTTGGAGCAAGCAAGCACTCATTCTTTGAGTTGGAAGGTAAGCTACCTATGGCTAAAAGCATTTGAATAAACGGGTTCTAGTTTAAGAGAACTATGCATTAGAAGTTACAAGTGTCAAAGTCGACTGTACAAAAGTATAGTTTTAGACATAGGTGAATTGTTTGGAGTAAATCTCAAGATTTACTAAAACTTTTGAGAAGATTTAACTTGGAGAAGGTCACAAACACTAGGCAACACCTCATACAAAGTTTCATTGGAAACTTTACATGTTTGATTAGTCTACGAGTGAATAAAGTGAAGCAGACTTTCTGTGTTTTGAGTATGTTCACAGTTAGTCCAAATTTTGGTAATTTGGTATTGGTCTTCCAAATTGGTTGAGATTTTGAGTTGTTCTTGATATAGAGGTGCTCTAACATCAAGGATAACTTATTCTTTTGGAGATTAACACTCTCCATCAGTTGCTTCATTCAAACATGCGCGTATGAGTATGTGTGTGCACATGCGTATTCTTATCCTTCTCACATTCATGTTTGCATGGATCATTTGTTCACAATCTTCACATCACCTTCACAACTTCTTGGTTCACAATTTGAGGTTGAATCTTCTTTAACTTCGGAACTCACCTTTATTCTATTAAGACTCGATAGATCAAATCATTCTTGAAGGTTTTTGTAAAATATGTGTGTGGATATATATTCACACACACACACATATATATATATATATATATATATATATAATATGACGGTATTGTATATTAAGGCGTAATCTTATATCTAGCAAACACGATCTACTTCAGTGGATCATTCTCCATGAAGGGATATGGATTGTTAATAGAGGATCGAAGGTAGGTTAGGGAGATGGTCTCTATCAAAGATTAGACTACTTGAGAGGATTAGACTCCTTTGATAGATATACTGCATCATCAGAGTGTACGATTTTTCATCCTTATTATTTTGATGTCAGTGAACTCCTCTTGATGAATGCATCCTTTACATATTCTTGTACGCAATCCCCGATCAGTTCAAATATAAAGAAGCATAATTTTTTTTGGCCACCCTGTCAACTTCGTTTGCATGACGTAGTAATTAAAAGAAAAGAAATTGCTTTAAAAAATGTAAAAATCTCCGAGAGTATGTAAAGTACGAAACATGAACTGCAAGCCGTGGATTTATCGAAGCAGTTCATGCTTTGGTTGAGAGAAGTGCAATGGATTTATGGAAACAGTGCATGACGTAGACGGCTTTCGTTTGGTTTGGAGAAGTGCTTTCTTGGCCCATCCATAAAAGCAGCATCACCCGGAATCCGACATAAAAAGCGCCCCCACCATCGACCACAAAAAAACAGTACCACAGCTAAAAAGCAGAAACCTCACCAATGGAGTGCGACAAGGACGTGTATGACCATAGAAATGCAAATCACAGACAATGAAAGCATACAGAAAGCTCCCTCTCTCTCTCTCTCTTTCTCTCAAATTAGATTGACCGACAAAAAAAAGCTAATAACTTGAATATTTAAGCCCGTTTGACAAAGTTAATTCCTTTAAGCAATATTTTGCACACTCTCCTCCAAAAGACTGAAAACGCGTTGCAGCAGCCCTATTGTTAAGACAACTGATGCCTTCGCATTCGCGTTACTTTTAATATTTACAATATTTTAATATTTACAATACAATCTGTAACAATGAAAGGGCTCTATTTCTATCTTGAAAATATGCATCTCGTCACGTAAACCATTATTTATTTGGGTTGTTCACATGCGTTGGCATCTAATCATTCTCTTTGAGTTAAACTTATCCTCCATCATGGAAGCACCAATCTTTGAATATATGCAGGCAACAATCCATACACATGCATTCTTTTCCCGATGATGATTATAATTATTATCCCCCAATTCAACAAAGTTGTTTTAAATTACAAAAAAAGGAATACAAGAAAATTAAAAGTAGATACAAAAGAGGCCCATTTGTGTTTATGTTTATTGCTTTCAATGACAAAAACCTTCCTGCATCTGAACAAGGGATCACTCTCATGATTTTAAATTTTTCTATCTAGATAATCTAGAGACTTTTTCATAGGCCATTCCTTGAGAGAATCACCAAAGTTCAAGGCATATATCTCCTTTCAAATCTACCTCTCCTCCAATAACTTTTAAAAGGCTAACCAAACAACTAATTGCCTTCACTACAAGGAATAAGGCAGTCTAGCGATGCCCCCAATTAAAAAAAAAGAAGGCAACATCCTTATGCGAAGCTATATCCAACTAGCATGGCACAAGCGATGCTAAAGAGAAAAAAAAGAGACCCGATCGCATAAATGATGAGCCTCATTGCTTATGCAACAATTAAAGATACCATCACTAGGAGCATCACAAATTAGTGATGTAGGAAAACTACTTGCGATGCAAAAGTGTTTCATAAGCGATGAGCTACGAATACAAAAAAAATTTGGATTTCTTTTGGCACATTTGTTTTGGGATCTGACAAAAGGAGCTCGAGAGTGAGAGAGAGAAGCTGAGAGATAGACATCACGCTAGGAGCACACTCAAGAACACACACATTTGGGTATACACATATGCACATATACACACATACACTCACATGCATACATACACACACATGCATACATACATACATATGCATATACACACATACACATATACACACACATACACTCACATACACACATACATACACATGCATACACACACATACACATACAAACACACACATACACATATATACATACACATACACATACACATACACACATATACACACACATATAGATTAGAAATGAGCTTTCCAAAAGCATGAAGTAGGATCCTCAAGCTTTTAACCAAGTACAAATGGGGGGAGAGGCCCTCCTTATATAGATTTGGGAGGGACTCTCCAAAGTACATCTCATGTGGGATAATTCCCCTCAAAGGAGAATGAATACAATGGTAGAAGCAAATGGCAAGGTACCCAAATACAAAGTTTATAATATAAAACGGAAATATAATGGAAATGGAATGGAAATAGAGTGACTCCAAGATACAAACGGGAGATGCACTCTCATATTCTCAACATCCCCTTTGCAACTCCATTTTGTGGAGTATGGAGGCTGCTAGAGTATGAGAGAAAGGTCCATCAAGAATGTAGCAGCAGGAGCACGAGCACCAAATAGGAAGTCTCCATCTGGAAATCCATAGCCGCCAAGTGGTATCGACCATATGGGATCACCAGGTACTCCATAAGATGTCCACCAGATGGATCAAGTGGATGCTCCATAGGTACATGTTGATGATACAACATATGTTTCTTGGATCCACTCTTGTTCATCATCATTTGTACATTTTTCTACCTTTTTATTCAGTTTAATAAGCACTCTTTATTAGGTGTGTGTGAGTGCCACACTAGATAATAAGTGAGATTCATTCTCCTTTCAGTTTAGAAATCCCACATATCATGCATTTTGCCCATTTTGTATATAAAGAGGTCACTACCTCTCATTTTAGAGAGCATTCTTAGAAGTAATGAGATCATGCTAGTTTGTAGAATGCTTGGAGAGCTCATGTTGTTGTTATGATGTGCTTGTGTATTTGTTCCTTTCTTGCCTCATGCTTGTGTAGATTAATGATGTGATTATGTGTGTGATTAAGTGTGTATGCGTTAATGATGCTTTCTTCTTATTTTACGTGTAGTTTCATTGTTAATCATGTATTAATGAAGCACCATCGCATCTACTATGCTCTTCAGTTCAAAAAATATGAGTTGTGATGCTACAACATCAACAATTTTTGGCTCCATTACTGGGGAGCATTCTCTTGTCACTTATCTGATGGTTTTTGGCATGAAAGTGATGTTTATGCCAGCTTTTCATGATGATTTTTGAGTTCTTCATTTCATTAAGCTCTTATGAGCATTTGTGGCTTGCAAGATTTACAATAACTTGTTGAGATGATCCAATTTTGGTGTAATTAGAATCCCCATTTTTGGGTGATTAATCTGCCATGTGTGGTGATTTTTCAAGTCACAAGTAGAATAGGAATCTTTCTAGTTATTTTTGTTGATTTATTTTTAGTAATTTTGTTGGTTTTTCTCTAATTATGTGTAAATAAGCTTATATTGGGGTTCTTCTACAAAATTCAAGAGAGTTTTGCTTACATTTTTATCAAAGATCTTGGTAAGAGAAGAGGACCATCATGGCTCGGAATGCTTGGTAAAGGGAGGTACGTGATTCTATATTTTCATCAATATACACATGTACCTTTCGAGGCCACCATGAATTTCATGATAGATAGCTTTCCTAGAAGTTGCAGCAAACTTAGTAAACTAGCTTCATAGACACTTGGCATTCTCCATATTAGAAATCCTACTTCTAGGAGTGATTATAAGTCTACCTTTTGAAAACCAAAGGAAAATCTCATAACGTAAATAAAGCATGCAAGACATACATCACCCAATGGACATGTCACCTCATATCATAGTGAGTATCGAAAGAAAGTCACTAAGGAAATCTCACAACTATCTTGATTAGAGATGAGAAAATGAATAGAATAATACCTAGATGTTAGTCTTTTGTTAGCAAATTCTCCAAAGGGATACATGCAGCCCTATTGGATGCCTCCTTTGCCTCCTTGATTTATGAGAAATAGTAATTCAAGAAAGACTTGGAATAGCTTTGTTTGAGAGGAGATAGCGATTCTGTACATGGTTTTGTCCTAAGTCAAGTCTTGCACAGGAAGATAGGTTGACGTTAATAATATTAGTAGAAAACTAGATGGTGCTAAGGACATTGAAGGTCTCATAAATAGAAGAGAGCAGACGGATGTGTTGAATTCAGCATGGTAGGCATGGATGCATGAGGATCATACCCTTGCAGATTTACTTGACTTCCAGAGAGGATTGCAAGTAATTCTTTGATTGCACCTTTCTGAAGGTTTCGATACATTTTCAACTCTCCTGTGTGCTGATGGTTGTTGTATGGTGGATCAAAGAATGGGGATTTAGGGCTATCTTATCGAAATACAGTCCCTCTTCTTTTTAGCCCTCAGATGTGCTTGTGTTCTACTCAAACATGAGGGAGGTGGTAAAGAGTTTATTGAGCACATTGACAAGCACCTGCATACTCTGAGCTTTCACATAAGGGAGTACTTTTGGCTTGCTTTGAGGAGAAGGATAACACATATATGGGGGCTACTTTATTGGGAATGTCAACCCAACACATCTAGACTTTAGATGGTTCTGTATTGGCAATTGTGTGGCAATTAGAAGTCTAAGCAGGATTGAACCCTGGGAAGGAAAGGAAATCATTTGGATGCTTGCAATCAGTGATGAAGGTGATAGAGAAAAAGACAGGTACTCTAAAAGACAGTTGGTAGGCAAAACTAAGGAGTTGAAGAATCGGGTAGCTGAAGTTATAGAGGAGGTGAAGGAAAATAATTGAAGATACAAGAGGACAGGTGAAAAAATAAACAAGGGAAGCTATGGAACAACACAAGTAGATGGCAAGTGGGGCAACACCTTAGAGCACAGAGGGGGAGACCAGACGATGAAGGAGACCACTTGTAGGAAGGTAGAACAAGATCTTGTCAAGGGATTCTCATTGATGTACTAGCTTTGGGATAATGTGTCAATGCACTAGTCACAAAAGCAACAAGGAAAAGGGCTCCACTCAAAAATCGATATGTAGAGCTAAGTTTCAAGCGGAAGGAATCACTTGGAGATAGGAAAAGCTCAATTGCTTTTGCACTGCTACATGCTAGAAGTAAGGAAGACTGGGTACCTATGCGTCTTTGGGAAGAAGAACAGTGGAAAATCTAAAAGATGAGGTTTTTCATCCACTTCCTGAAATTTCAAGAATGGATTGGATCTGGGCATAAATCTAAATGTTATATACAATCGAAAGGATATCAGGGATGCGAGTTACAACCGTCACTAATGTCATATACTACATCTTCAAAAGCATGCAAGGACATAGAAAGGTGATTTAGAATACGAAAATTAAGAAGAGGAGGAAATTAGCGGCCACTCAAAGAAGTTAATAGGGAACTTGCTGATCAATGGTGAATGGGTCCTTGAAGCAGGCTTTGTAAAATCAAGACAAGTCATTGAATCAACGTAAGAGGCTGCTTATAACTATGAATGTTGCATTTGGAATGCTATGGATGCTGCATTTGGAATGGGAGTAGTAGCCTAGTTTATTTAAGAGATCTTCAATAACCAATCTGTAAGATGTTGTTAAGATAGGGGATCAAGGTGTATCTAAAATGAAATAATGAACCATGGTTTCTCGTGGCGTAAGGGGAACCCTTCAAGGTGTATCTAAAATGAAACAACGAACCATGGTTTCTAGTGGCGTAAGGGGAAACCTTCTTGGAATGATTCTTGAACTGCTTAATGGGAGGAGGAGAATCATTTCTAAGAAGGTTGATGTCTTTTCATTTGACATCGTGCTATTGGGGCTCCTACTGAAAGGAGCCAGCTGCCATATGCAATCCTGCATTGAGGGAAGTTATTGGAGGCATAGTGAGTAATATATAATGATCGCCAGTCCCCCAATCATGTGATCTTGCATACAGAACTTGGATGAAGACATGCTGTTCGGCTGATTTGTCAAAACGTCCATCCTTTTCTGAGATTGAAAGGCATTTATGGGTGATGGGAATGGTTCTCAGTACTAAAGTGCATGCACAACCATATGATTTATTAAAGAACAATCGAGTGTGATTAAGACAGATCTCGAAGGTTCATCATAAACCTAAGATTCTAAGTACGATTCTAAGTATTACAAGAAGAAAAGGAACATCAAATGTGCTGCGCTGTTCTTGAGAACTTCAATGGAGTTATTCAGATCTATTCAAGAACCAAAGGCAAAGAGCTAAGGAGCCTGGAGGTCAACAAAAGACATGTGAGTCGAGGAAGATATGTAGGAAGATATGTATGGGAGAGGTTGAAAAGGAAAAGAAATGTTCCATATCTGAGTATCAACTTGGGAATGCATGGTGAAGGAGAAAAGGGCCCAACACACCTTGAAAAAGAGGAAAATGCCATGGCATACTAAGAAGGCATCCCCCTAAATGAAGGGGCCATCATGTATCTGAGGAAGGGTAAAGTAATCCGAAGGGGGGATTGGAAGGCTGAGGTTTTGAATGTCTGGGTGAGAGTAGGATCTTTCAAAGAATGGACCTAGGAGGAGCTTCTGCTAGAAAAACACAAAGCGGGAAGCTAGCTGAGTTTGTGTCGAAGGAGAGTGCGATCTACCATCCACCACTAGGATTCAAGCTTGAGGTTGGATTTACCTTCATTAACAAAAACACTTGAGAAAATATATAGTGGAAGGGGAAGGAAAAGGGACGAATTACAACAAGAGGTTGTATATCAGTAGAATAGGAAGAGCAAATCCCAATATAGGAATGGGAATGGGCAGAAAAATCACAAGGAACTTAGAGGATCAAACCAGGTATGCCAGGTTTCAAACGATGGCCACTCTGATCTTACACTTTCCTGAAAACCTTAGAACAGATAAAACTGTGATTTCCTTCATCAGTTTTGAAGGTGAAGCAATGTAGCGGAAAAGAGATGCAGTAGCACACATTTTGTATGAGATTTACCCTTTTTCAATAGTAGTTGGTGTGTGTTAGGCCGTCAGAATGTAATTAGAATTATTGGAAAATGTAATTGGAAAGGACACACATCGAAAGGATGTAGCATAATGGTTGTAACCCTTTGATAATGAAAAAGCATGCGGAAGCGATCAACAGAGAAGCACAATGTCATACTGTGGGTCTGGCGGTGCGCGTCTATGGATTGTTTTCCGTGCAAGTTTTTACTTATACTGGTGTGTTGATCGTTTACTATTTTGAGTATTGAGTTATTTTTGTGATGTTATCTGCGTAATACTTTGCTGGTGAAGTTATAAGTTAATTGTGGTTGCTCATCGATTAGCAGTGAAGAAGCCCGTGTGATTCTGTGTAATTGAATAATATACTATGTTGCAGTGAAGTATTTCGCTTAATGTTAAAAAGTCCAAGGATGGAATTACTATTTATAAGTTTTTTGGTGGATAATCAGAGTAAGGTGATGAGTAGTTCTGCATAGTGAGTATTCATCTGGGAAAATAAATATAGGGCCTCTGTAAACAAACCCCTAACCATCCCAAGAACCTAGTAGTGGATTTATTCCAATAGACAGTTAACATTGGCGTCGACCATGGGGCATGGAATAGCCAGTCTGAGGTCAGATTAAGGATGGAACAAAGAAAGAATTCTATGATATATGCATATAATGCATTTTGATGAATCTTAACCAAAGTACTGAAGTGATCAGCATCCTTGGAAAGTTACTAGCGCGTTGGGAGCACCCTCCGGTGGTAGTGGTGAAGGACAATCATTTGAAGGAAAGTGGGATACACGGACTAGTGGAGTGGCACCCCAGTATTTTCTTGTTCAAGGACTACAAAGTATACCAAAATTTCAACCAATCTCATCTGTTGAGAGTGTGGTTAGTGGAGTAGGCACTGATGTAAGTGATAGTTTGGTGAATTTCGGTGATAACCCAATTTTTTGTTCTAATTCCAGTGGTACTAGTACATTTGTGGGTGAAAGTTCTGGTGAGAAGTTCATCTTAGACACGAAATGCGAGGAATGGCAGATGAATTCAGACGTGTGTGATCGACTTCGTGATACCATATGATCGGAAATTTTGCAAAGCGACTACACGACATAGCAACAATTCGAATCAACCTGTTCAAGTACTTCCGAATTGATACTTCGTCATGATTTAGACGACATGAGTAGTACACAACAACAACAACAACAACAACAACAACAACAACAACAGGAGCAACAACAGCAGCAGCAACAACAACAACAACAACAACAACAACAACAACAACAACAACAACAACAACAACAACAACAACAACAACAACAACAACAACAACAACAACAACAACAACAGCAACAACAACAGAAGTAGCAGGTCATACCTCCATGATCGATACTTGCTAGAGTCACATATACTAAATTTGGTGGATTTCTAGGTGATGACCCTGATGCTCATGTTCATACTTTCGAAATTAATTATGCTGTACTCAACTATCCAGCGGATCCGGCATATAAGGCTATAGTGTTTCAATCGACTCTTGTTAATGAAGCTGCTCACTGGTTAACCAAATATGATATTAATCATTTTGGTCAATACGACGATGTTAAGAATGACTATTTAAAAAATTTTTGATTAAAGAAAAATGCGACTGAAATCTTTGACTATTTACAAAACAATAGACAGAAACCACATCAGAGTGTGCAAGAATATGCAACGTTATTGCACACTCATCTATGACAGCTACCTCCAGTGCATGCTAACCTACCGGATGATGTGATTACCCAATGGTTTATTAATGGATTAAACCCCCAACTCAAACAAGTTATGATTATTCGATGTGTGGGTTGTATGACTTTGGATGCAGTCATTGCTATGGCATTACAATTGGAACATAAGGTTGGTGGTTTTACAAAAGATGTGGACTTGTTAAAAGCTTCCAAGAGTACGAATGATGACCCATTGAAACAAGTATATTGCACCAAATGTAAGAACCCGGTCCATACTACTTTAGCTTGTGCACTAAATCAAATGTACTGTGCTATTTGTAATACGTCGAGTCATTCCATCGAAACTTGTCCATATAATGCCAAAGTACAGACGAGACCGACCATAAATGCCATAATAGAGGAGCAGGGACAACCGGATGCCCACTATGTACCACTACATTTGAGAAATACATCTTATCAAACTTACAAAAATTACAGAGGACCACAACCAAACAATTTTGGACAGTCACATTGGAACTTGGGACAATCCGGTGAAGGTGTATCTCTTCCACCACCAAGAAGCCATTTTTGTGGAGAAATTGGACATATTCGTAGATATTGTAAATAAGCATTTGAATATGATAAGCAAAGAAAAGAAGGACAACATCCAATGGCAGATACAGTATACATCTCAGTGGTGGATACACAAGCGGCAACAATTTAAACACGATCTGGTAAGAAGTTGCACCCAGTTGTTGAGATTTTTGAACCAAGCATTCGAGAACAACAAAGAATGTTTACTAAAGCTAGTACGTGGGCAAGTCAAGAACCAACTGTTTTTCTTGAACCGGTATCGGTGGTCCAACAAACAGTACAGAATACCCCACCGAAAGAGAGGGATCCGATCCAATTACTGCCAGGGGACCACAAGACTTGATACCGGGTACATCGAATCTTGATTCTATGTGGAATATTTTATCAAAAGCATCTATTATGATCCCATTGGGGCAACTTTTGGCATTCGTCCCTGGTATTTGACAACAATTTCAGCAACAAATTAGTCCCGGATTGTCATGCACACCTGCTATAGCAACCATCAACCTGAAAATTGATTCTATAGTGAATTATGCTATTCCCATCAACCCAAAAATTGATTTTATAGTGGATTATGCTATTCCTTTACGGTATGGTATAAAAACCATAAAATTACACAAGTATTAATTGAAGGAGGCTCAAGGGTTAATATTGCTATAGTTGCACTTTGTAAGAAGTTGGGATGGACTCAGATTGAACATATCCAATTCTTTGTAAGAATTGATGATCAATCTAGGGTACATCCAGTGGGCTTGATGCACGATATATCCATTAGCCTATAGGGAACAGTGTTCAAAATGAATTTTGTTGTCTCGGAATTACCTGAATCAAGTCTGGATTACAACTTATTATTTGGGAGGCCCTGGTTGAAGCAGGCAAAAGTATTACAGGATTGGTCTGCACATGAACTTATTTTTAAAAGCAATCACTCGAACTATGTTGTACCCTTGGATGATATGAGGCCCTGCGATCTACATGCATGACCTTACGTGACAGAACCTGTGCATATGTTGGATGGCCTTTCAGAAGAGGAAGAAGAAGCTTTTCTAAATGCTAACCGGGATTTGTTAGCATTGGGTACATTTGATTTGCAAGCCATAATGGATAATTGGACTCTGGCCACTTGTACGGTAGTCCCTCTTACCGAAGAAGCAGAATCAATCGCGGATCAGGTTTTGGATGCTACTGATCTTCTCGCATCCGATCAAGATTAAGGCCGAACTACCTGAGACTTTTCAAGATGATTTACTACAGCTGTTGAAGGAGTTTGCTGATGTATTCGTGTGGGACTATCGCGACATGAAAGGATTGGATCCTCATTATCTACCAACACCGTGTGATGCTAAAACTGGATGCTCGACCAATTAAACAACAGAGTTACTGGATGAATTCCAATTATGCTATGCAAGTGAAAGCTGAATTGGATCGGCTGATGGAAGTAGGTTTCACTGTTCCCATCGAGCACGCTTAATGGATCTCTCCTATTGTCATCGTTCCAAAGAAAAACATGCAATTACGCATTTGTGTGGATTACCAGAAACTGAATGCGGCGATGATACCCGATCCCTTTCCACTACCTTTCTTGGACACTATGCTAGATGATGCTGCGGGACAAGAAATGTACTCTTTCTTGGATGGTTGTAGTGGCTACAATCAGGTATGCATGGTTGAGATGGATATTCCTGAGACCGCGTTTATTACGAATTGGGGCATATATGCTTGTACGATGATGTGGTTCGGTCTCTGCAATGCTCCGAGCACCTTTCAACGATGCATGCAAGAAATATTTTCTCCCTACTTAACTACGTTTATGCAGGTGTATTTGGATGATTTTTCATTATCCCGTGATACATCATCTCACCTCTACCACCTAAGATGCTTCTTTTCCAAGTGTCGGGAGTTCCATCTTTGTTTAAATCCCAACAAATCCGTCTTTTCAGTTTCTTGTGGCAAGCTACTCAGTCATGTTATTTCACAACAAGGAATTCAAGTGGACCCTGATAAAGTTTGTGCAGTGTTAAACGCACCCCCTCCTATGACTCCAAAGGAAGTTATGCGATTCCTTGGACAAATATGGTGGCATGGTCGACATCTACGGTGGCTCACACATGTGGCTATACTGCTTAATCGTTTGGTTACCAGTAATCCTTGCCAGTTTGTGTGGACGCAGGAATGTCAACTGGCTTTTGATCGATTGAAAACTCTTCTTACATAGGCACCTATTTTACAAGCTCCTAATTGGCAACTTCCTTTTCATGTCTTCATGGATGCTTCTGATATTGCAATCGGCAATGTGTTAATGCAGAAAAATGACAAGTGGTCTTGTCTTGTTTATTATGCCAGTCGATGACTCAGCTATTGAACACAATTATTCTGTTACTGAGCTCAAATGTCTTGGACTAGTCTATTCAGTGAAAAAAATCCAGCACTATCTACTAGGATGTAAATTTACCTTTCATGTGGATCATGCAGCTTTGGTTTATCTTGTACAACAACAACATGTAGGTGGAAGATTAGCTCGGTGGGTGTTGCTACTTCAAGAATTTGATTATGAGGTTGTACATCACCCGTGATCAGCACGTGCTCTCACAGATTTCCTTTCTCGACTAGATTCCGATGAGCCCCCCGGTGGCATTGATGATACCACTCCGGCAATCTATGTAACTAAGTCAGTTCAGGATAATTCGAAGGCGTTACCTCTGTCACCTTCGTATTATGACACCCTTATGATTTTTCTAACTAGCGGATGTCCTCCAAATACTAGCTCAACATCAGCTCGCTGTAAGGCTATGTATAGTCGTCGATTTTGTATCATTGAGGGACAATTGTATTATATGGATCCATTTGGCGTGCTTTTACGATGTATCCGACCACATGAAGTTTCTTTGGTAATTGCAATGACTCATTCCATTCCTTCCGGTGGCCATTTTTTGGTAGACCTTACGTAACAAAAAATTCTATATAGTGGATTATGGTGGCCCACTATGCATCGCGATATTGCTACTTATGTTCAATAGTGTGATGCCTCCCAATGTTCTGGACAACCTTTACACTTGCATCATTTTTTGCTTCAGCCTGTCCTTCCCCTTGAGCCTTTTCAAAAGTGGGGATTGGATTTTATTGGTCCTATTACGCCTCCTTCTATTGTCACCAATCATCATCATATCCTTACCTGTAGTGATTATGCTACTTGTTGGGTTGAAGCTTGGGCATTATCGTCAGCAACTACGTCGGTGGTCGCTAAATGTTTACTTCGTGATGTTTTTCCTCGTTATGGGGTCCCTTTGGAGATTGTTTTTGATCAAGTCACTCATTTTGCTAATACATTAATGCAAGTGCTCACCCGAACCTTCAGTATTTTCCATAAATTCAGCTCCCCTTATTATCCTCGAGCGAATGGATTGGCCAAAAGTACTAATAAAACTCTTCTTAATATGCTGAAGAAACTTGTTTTGGAGTGTCCAGAAAGATGGGATCAATTTCGTCTTTCGATCTTGTGGGCTTACCGCACTACTTATAAAGTTGCTACCAGAAGTACCCCTTTTAAAGTGGCATATGGTCTTGAGGCAATTGCACCTATGGAATTGGTTGTACCCAGCTTATGTGTGGCATTGGAGCATAAACGAAGATTCTTTTCGTTTTTGGTTGGATGTTTTGCGGTCTTTGGATGAACAACGTCTGGAAAGCTTTTTGGTTCTTCAGGAAGTTCAATTGCGGCAAGCTCAAGCCCATGATCGGTTCTTCAGGACTCGTGTCTTTATTGTAGGACAATTGGTTCTTGTTTACAATGCCAAGTCTAATCGTTCGATCGGAAAGTTTAAGCTTTGTTGGTTCGGTCCCTACCGTATTGCAGAATAGATCAGTCTGGCTACTTTTTGATTATCTACATTAACTCGTTCTCTCCTCCCTAAACCCATGAATGGATCTAAGCTCCATCCGTATTGCATGCTGTCTACTTCGTCTTAACTTTGTGCCTATTTTGTTATATTCATTAGGAACACATCTGTTCTAGTATCTTTGACCACTGTCTACGCTACGTGCTTTTCACTTGACCACCCGACTGTAATCCTCTCATTTTTTTATTAATTATCTGTGTTCCACCGCTGTTCTTCACGATTAGGAATCTCTTAATGCGCCTTCGTAGTAATGATCCCCCAATGTTTCCCTCCACTTATGATGATTATATTCTACACCCATGATTTCACCGTGTGTTTTCTACTTAACACTATCTTCATACTTTTTTTCCTTTATTGTGTTCTTACGCTCTTTGTATTGTGCATTCTCTAGCTTGTACCTGCTGCTTACTCTCTGCGCTATGGAAGCTCTTGAAAATATCACAACCTTCCGTGCCGGCCTTTCCCTAGACCTGGTCAAATTTCTTCATCCTCATGGGTTGTTGGCGTTCACCAAGTTGCCTTGGCATTCAATCAAATGTCACCCCTATTTCACCCAAGTGATTGCGGCCATTGCTGATACCTCCTAGATGGATACCTGTTGGACTCATTCTTGCCTAAACCTGCGCACAGTGGTTACCCTCAACACTGTGGCCGAAATGTTTCATCTCCCACAAGACTGGCGTATTGATGTTCCTCTGCTCCCAATAGCAATGATGAAGCAGTTATTTCCTCGACAATCCTCTAATGAGTTTTCCATCCTCTGTCAACCCGAGCCAGAGTGTTCCGCATTTCAATTTTTGGTGACTACCCTCAATCTCCAAAAACACACTTACAATATATCTCACCCTTTCTATTCCCTGATTGACACTGCTGCCCGTCAACCTGTCAATTGGGCGTTATTCTTTTTTTGGTGCACCCGTCACGAGTGTCAAACCATTATGCAATAGTTAGCCAAAGGAGATTGTCCCCATTCCCATGTGCCTCGCCTCCTTTCATTCCTCCTCCCCATCATTCACCATCTTTCAAACCCTCCGATGGGTAACCTCTTACTGCGTGAAGAGTCTAAGAAAGTCATGGGATTTGATGATGACAATGAAGACCTTTTCCAATTCTTCCGGGAGAAACACAGGAAAGTCAGCCCTTCTCAGAGTCAAGTCCAGGCTTCTTCCACTAAGGTACTCCCTCAGGACACAGCTTCGTCCCTACATGCATCTTCAGCCCCACCCTCGCTTAAGGATAAAAACATCGAAGATACTATTATGGAAGATGCCCAACACACTGAGATGGCAGAAAAGCAACAAGAGGTGGTCCTAGACACAACACAGACAGACACAGTTGTGGAAGCACCCCATCAAACCATGCAACGGAAGATACTTGAGTCCCTCGTTCATCAAGAAGCCCAACCGGATAACGTTGATTCCAATGTGCCTCCATCCCCACCGAAGTCCACGATTGACAGTAACAATACCGCACATCTGGTAATCCCTCTTCCTTCTCCTTCTCAGGTTCCTTTATCCCCTAGTCCTCCGATATGCCTTTCGTCCCCTAATCACTTGGTGGCAGTATCCCACTCTCACCCTATTCCCTCTTCCCCTGATTACTCTCCACCTTTATCTTCTGCTACAGTTTTTGTAAAACCCTCCCAACCATTATCAACTTTTTTAGTATCGGATGCATTTGCACAATTAGCCCAGATCGGTGAATCTCTTCTGCACTTATCCAAGCACCTTCCTGCTCAATTACATGATGCCCAACAGTCCCTCTTCAGTGAATATCAAGCAAAAGTTGATATGTTAGAGGTTGACATCGCTCCCTTGCAGGAAGCGATTTTGGCGGTCAGATCCAATGAATGTCTATTATAGGAACAAGTGACATTGAACGATGAGATTATTGTAGCCAAAGACACGGAGATTGCTCTTCTTAAGACTGCACTGGTAGATAAAGGTGATGCCATGAAAGCTCTTGGTTGTGAGTTGGCTACTACTCGTGCCAGCCTTGTCGAAATCGACCATGTTTATAAGGTATTGTCTGACAAGGTACTACAAGGTGAAGCCGAACTGAAGAAAGTTACAGAAGAATTGTTTCAAAAAGGTCAAGTATTAGATGAGGAGATTGGTCCTACAATTAAGCTAAAGAAAGAAACTGAAGCGATACAGGAGCGCCAAGATTTTTTCCAGATAATGCAGTTCCAACAGCAAGAATTGAATCGAAGAGAAAAGCAACTTGGTATTAGCAAGATCGTCTTTCCCACATTGATGCAGAAATTGCTGATGCCAAGCTATGCACAGATATAGCCCTTGCCAATGACTTTTATCTCCAAGAAGCTTTGTTGCAGAATCAAAGTGAAGATTTGCTTTCTCAAGCCATTACTTCCAGCTCGGTGCATACAGATGCTCATTCGGTAGAACCGCACGTTGTCCAAGAAATGTTAGAGTCTTTGAAACAGAAGATATCACGTACTTTTAAATTGGACCGTGCTATGTATATTCAGGGCATCATTGATGATTCTTAGCTCTTTTTTGTACTACATCAATTCTATGTTCGAGTCCACCGTGCATGCCAGTGTTGGGCCTCCGGAATGTAATTATAATTATTGGAGAATGTAATTGGAAAGGATTCACATCGAAAGGATGTAGCGTAATAGTTGTAACCCTTTGATAAGGAAAAAGCATGCAAAAGTGATCAGCAGAGAAGCACGACACCGGACTGTGGGTTTGGGTAGTGCATCTGTGGATTGTTTTCGGTGCACGTTTTTACTTATACTGGTGTGTTGACCATTTACTGTTTTGAGTATTGAGTTATTTCAGTGATGTTATCTACGTAATACTTTACTGGTGAAGTTATAAGTTAATTGTTGGTTGTGCGTCGATTAGCAGTGAAGAAGCCCATGTGATTTTGTGTAATTGAATAATATACTGTGTTGCGGTGAAGTATTTCACTTAATGTTAAAAAGTATGGGGATGGAATTACTATTTATAAGTTTTTTGGTGGATAATTAGAGTAAGGTGATGAGTAGTTCGTAGTGAGTATTCATCTGGGAAAATAAATCTAGGGCCTCTATAATACAGACCCCTGACCATCCAAAGAACCCAGTAGTGGATTTATTCTAGTAGATAGTTAATAGTGTGCAATAATCCTGTGGGCACCAGCTATGGTTGGCAAATTGCACTCATATCCATGATTGTTCAAAGCATGATGCATGGCCTTATACAAGCACATTGATTCTCCTCGTGTCTAAGCATTGAATAAATCTACCGAAGGGAGTGCAAAAAATGTCTTTAAGAGTTGGGAATCAAGGTTGGATAGCTCAAATGTATTTTTACAGAGTAACAATGATGAACTTGAACTTTTGTTATCCATACCCTTCACAAGCAATGTAAAAATCAAGATGGCGCACAGTCCTTCACGTGATCCTTCTAGAAGAAATGATAAATTGATTTTTCAATTGACTAAGACTCTGGCGAATGGCCTGCAGCTGGACTAGTTATGAGGAACATTGATTATGATTCTACAAACCTATTTCCACCAATAGATAACTGGCAGATTCAAATGGATTCCACAAAGGTGCAAAGTAGATCCCGACCAGGATTGTCTAGATCTTCTCCTTATCAAACATAGATGCATTACACCCTACATGGCATATTGTATTGGCCAAGCCCACTATCTAGTGCACCTGATGGACATGAAACTTTTGGAGCTAAAAAGTGAGGGATCGAATGAGAAGTGGTGCAAAGATGTCTGCTGCACTAACTCAATTCACTAAAAATAGATAGCAGTAACTAAGGAACTAGGGGTCGAATGAGATTTGTGCAACACAAGCTGCTATTAGTTAGAAAACACCTCTGACAAAAGCTTCTCAAAGGGCCATATTTTTGGTCTACCTGTGTTCATCCGATCAATAGTAAGGAGCAAGTGTTAAAGCCAAGTGGTAATGCATTTTAAGGTTACCAAGGTTCAAAGGGGTTTAGGATGTTGTACGTGCAAAAGTCTAAATGTGTCTCAATCGGATTTTTTTATTGGGTCAGTTGAATTGGTCAAAGAGAAGGAAAAAAACAAGGATTCGGCCAAGCTAGAAGACAATCTTGGAGGCAAGAAAAGAAAATACCTAGAGACTTTGGCAGTTTGGAGCATACGTGAATCAACACTCAAGAGGCATATATTCTGGAGCAAGAAAGGGAGGAGGGGGATTCAGAGAGAGTATGCACGACACAGAGAGCCATTGCAAGGTGCAAGAAGAGCGATTTAGATTGTATATAGAGAAGGTGAAGCAAGGAATATCAAGAGTTCCAAAGTCCCATTGAAGGTGTGCATCGACAGAACGTGTCCATCCCTCCCCTTATTGGAAGCTTGGTGCAAGGTGTGTGGAAGCTTTGTGCAAGGTGTGCACAAGGGCAAGCTTGGAGAAGGTAGAGGTCTGGTGCAGAGGTCGGCGATAGATTCTAAATACTTTGTAATCTTGTTTCATGAGCATTATTTAGTGTTTGGCATATTGCATAGAGCATTTGGCTTATGTACAAGCTTGTATTCTTCTCTTCCTAATTGATCAGAAGCTTTCTGTGTCATTAACTCTCTCGTTCTCACTCTCCATTCTCCTACAAACACTCAAGTCCCTTTCTGCACAAAAATCCACCACAAAAATTTGTCATGCACAGTGGGACTTGAACTACCACTATCCCTTGATAAGTAATAGCCCCTCAACAAGATGAAATTCACATGGAAACCATTTATAGGCTGGGAACCTTTATACAACATGTCATATAAGAAAGAAAGGATGAGGCATATCTTCTCTAAGCCTTCTCCACAAGTGCTTAAATCCGTGAGCCTCCACATCTCTTGTGCGGTAGGTCTCCGGCACCATCACACTAAACTAAAATAAAGTCTCTAAAGATAAGAACTCAATCCAATAGACAATATCCATGTACATCTTCATAGTGCAAAGTGACAACACCTCTTTTGGAATAGAGTGGTACAACTCCATGTACATAACCAATGTAGTAGCAACCTGTCAATCCAAATTTATATGTCCACACATAATTATGCTCTACCCTTATGAACAATACTTGCAAACCAAAGTGCATGGTTAGACCATGGTATGGAGTGCAAGTAAAGCTCATAACATATCCAAGACCATACACAATGTGCAATGCAAAGCATAGTGCCTGGAACCAAATCCAAGGTATGCAACTACACCACACACAACTCATGGCCTGCCCTCCTATCAATAACATGAAATACAAGAGTGAATCATTCATATGGGAGAATCACGACATAGGATGTATAAAATGTGGCAAGATCAAGGTTGCCAAAGTCTCCAAGTTTCTTCATGTTATGGTTTTCTTTCAATGCTCTTCATTGCTCTAATGCCATTGTGAAACAAACTTGATGTAGTATACCAAGGTGTTATAAAATTTTGGCAAGCTATGCATATGTCGTAAAATTTTGGATCTAATTCCTACTCCTCCATGGTTCCAATATGTTTGTGTATTCATTCCTCTTGAAGAACAGTCTTGAGCCTCATGCCCAGTTTTCCTGCATAACTGACATGTTACATTTAAGAATGGACATTTGCTTACCACATGGCCCTGTTTGCTGCACATGGTACACCATAGCCCATTTTTGATGCTACCTCCCTTTAATTCTTGTAATTCCTCTCGAAGTTGAACTATTTCTTCTGCTTGGGCTTCCTCTTCCTTTTGTAGTTTGAAAGGGCCTCAATTTCTCACCTCAACAAGGTTACTGCATTTTCTTCTTCCTTTTGATGTTTACTTCTTTTCAAGTTCTCCAACTCTTTCCTTAATTGAATTAGTGGATCCTAATTTTTGCAGAATAGGGTAGTTGCGAAGAACTTGCTCCATATAGTTATCTTGTTTGTTCTAGTCGTATAGCTATATTGATGAACTCTTCTATGGAGGCTGTTGGCAACACTAATTCCTTGATTTTACATTGTGTAGTCACCAAAAGTGGTTTAGCTAACCATTTCTCAATAAAGAAATCATGTGGAGGATCTGACAACTTACCCATTAGTGCCTTGGCCCTAGTTACAAACTCTAGAAATCCTTGACCAGGACCTAGTCTTAGGTTTTCTAACTCCTATATGATTATCTCTGTAGTATTCCCATGCTGGAATTGAGTTTTGAATGCCTCTTTAATTAAATCCCACGTGGTGAAATGGTTTTTAGCAAACTGGATGAACCATTTATCTGCTAGCTCTTCTAATGTGGCAGGAAAGAGGATAAAAAAGGCATCCTCTCTTCCCATCAAACCTCTTGTTTTACATAATGCTAAGAATATCCTAATGTGCTCGTCTCGAACTTCTTGAGGTAAGCCTTTGAAAGATCGAAATTTTATATTTAATCTAGAAAGTAGAGTTTCCAAATCGCCATGTTCTTTACTAACGATGTTGACGATAGTGGACTGGGGGATCTTCTAACAACCTTCCTTCTTATTGCTTTGCAAGTGATCCTCAATGTTTGAGACTCGGTTGTGGTCATGAGCTGTTCATAATCCTCTTAGGCTGAGATAATTAATAAGAAGATTTACCTCTTAACCCAATGAAGTAGTATTGTAGCACTATCGGCACTTGAATAATGCTTCTCCCACATTGTAATATTGCTTCTCCTATGCTTAAGCCTCCTTAGGACCCACAATTCCCTGATCCCGTAGCCAATCAACTTGGGCATTTGGTTGGCCAGAATAGGTTCAATTTCAAGGCATCAATAATCAATTCCATTTCCAAAATTCCAAGGGCACTTGCTGCATGTCTTCTTCATTTTATCATTCTTGAGGTATATATCTCAATTCTTTTGTGGCATATCATGGACGAATCACTTGCAATAGAAGGACAATCCGACCTTACTGTTGGAGAAACAATCACTAATTAGACATATATTTGAAGGTCAAATCTTAGGAAGAAAACCCCATGCCTATGTGAAGGGACAAATTCACAACTGTATTATACTTGTAAAGTTAGTTCACTTTAGTTCTAGAAGTTTTTTAAAAATCACGGGAATGAGAAAGTCTATATAAGTTAGTTAGTATTAACTGACGCGGAGAGAAGAAGAGAAGAAGAAGGAGGAAGAGAGAGAGAAAGTGAGAAGAACTCATTTTTATGACTGAGTATAGTCGGGCTTCTCTGAGTGAGAAAGCATCTGTAAAACTTCTGAGTTTTCATAGCTATTAGAAAGAACTGAGTAAAGTTCTGTGTATGAGTCTCTCTTCATCATCTCCATGCTTGCCTACTGTGTGATGAATTCAAAAGTTCAAGTTTTCTGAGCAATTCGATGCCTGACATCGAATCTTGGCTCAAAAGTCATTTTTTCATTCTCTGTGTGTTAACTATTGTTGAATCTTTTAAAAATATGAAGTTTGTGGAGCAACTCGATGCCTGGCATCGAGTTTGAGCATAAAGTCGATGCCTGGCATCGACTTCTAGCATACAAGTGGTCTTCTTCATGTGTGTGTAAAAGAGAGTATTTCTGGTGCAGAAAAAGGGCCTAAAAAAGCCCAAAGTCGATGCCCGGCATCGACTTGGACTGAAATTCGATGCCAGGCATCGAATTTTTTATTTTTGGACATCAGAAATACTAAAACAGGCAAGATTTCCAGTTTTGGAAGGTCATACAGGGTCATCTTGTGAGGGTCATAACTTGAGTTCTAGAGCTCCGTTTGATGCATATGATAGCTTGTTGGAAAGCTCTACTCTTCTAGTTTCAGCCTATAAAGTTTCATGGAGAAATAATACTTGAGCTAGGAGAAATTAGCAAAATACTGAAGGTATGTCATTTCAGTGACTAGGAATTTCTGTAGAAGCAAAGTTCTCACTTTAGGCTATCATTTCTCAAAGTTTGGAGTGGCAATGAGTTGATGGTGACCATAGAGGTGTTCTAGTGTCACATTAATTCATTTCTTGTGGTGTTTTATACATCAACACTTACCCCCTCTGCTTTACATCTCACACATTCTGCTTATCAAACTCAAGAAACGCCCCTTACCGTTCTTGCAACTGAACCTCCAGTTGCTTCAACATATTCCCAAGCGTCTGCACCTCAACATTTGATACAACAATCTTTCCTTCCCCACTCTAGCATTCATATTCCCCTTGGCATCCCTTCTATCCCGCTCCACGGCACTCTCACGAGTGACCCCTCAATTTCGATGAATTCAATGTATCGCCCGACCTCCTCCTGTCTGGAAAATATTCCCGGTTACTCGGTACCATCTGATTCCACAGGGTTGTATAGCCCCCCATCCTCCTTTCATGGAACCATTGCCCTTGCCAGCACTCCCATTCGATCACCATCGCAGAGCATTCATACAAATTCTTCTTCCGCAGATTACGTTCGGCTTTATTAACTTGTTGATTTTCCTCTCAACATTCACATCCATTTATCTCTCCCGATTGTCAAGCTTAGTGCACTTTTTTTAGAGCACAATCTTCATCATGCATGCCTTTGGAGATTGGCTAATGTGATTTTATCATACCCAATGAGTACCTGTGATGTTTTTGAAGCACTTAGGTTGTTTCCTAATTTCTGATCGGGCGCTCTCTCCATTCCCATTATAGCGCAGGGTATCAATTTAGAAGTCATAACATTTAGCAACCCCCCATTTCTATATATCGGTTTGACTCAAGAAGAAACTATAGACTTTTGTAGGGAAACATTTGCATATAATGCGATATTTTCCATTCGCATGATGTCTATCCTCAATTCTTTCATTTTTCTCTTCCTTTTACAAAACCCATCTTCTCCAGTTCCTTGGTCTGACATTAGAATTTCCGACCCACTATATTGCTTTCTAAATAGCTGCCCATACCCTTACGCTTCATTCATCTTTGGATCTTTGAACTTACACTCCAGACGCTTGCACGAAGCTATGCACAGAAGATCTAAGTCATTTTCCATCTACAGGGCTCCGTTCTTAGCTTGGCTATATCATTTACCACCTTCGGAGTCCCTGGGTCAACAATCCGCCCCCACCCTTCCCTTCCTCTGCCAATGATCTCCAATAATCCTCTCAACTTGCATAGCGTTCGTGCATGTACTGACATTCCTTGCTCTTTGGTACACGACAACCCATCTACCTCCTTTGTTGTAACTACACAGATTTCGCATCCTTCCCATTTAGCCACCCCTCCTATCTTGCCTCATATCTCGATTGAATCGGCCTCAACATCCAATCCCCATGGGCCACGTCCTGCCAAGAATCCTAGAAATTCCCATTCCCACCCTTCATCTCATCATGAAACTACCACCACTCATTCAGCCCCATTGCCTCCAATGCGATCACATAGGCACTCTCTTGTCCATGTTGTTCTAGCTACAACCCCTTCCCCGGTTCCTACCATAGCCCCTCCACCCATCTTGACTCCCTTCACTCGTCCCATCAATTTCCATGCACATTCCGCCAACCCTCCTGCTCCATCAATTCCCCCTGCATACGCTCTCAATTATCCATCTTTTGCAACACAACACCCCATCAATCAATTGGATCACCAAGTTGATGTTCCATGGTTTCTCAATCTACTCCGTGATGCTAGTGCCGTTGCGATAGGCAGTGCTAATGCCTCAAGGGTATCACTTGATTCCGTTTTAGCCATGGCAAACATTCATCAAAAATATATTGCAACTAGTGATCATATCAGTAGGCTCACCACATCTCAATGGAAATCCCTACAAGATTCAGTGCAAATGCTACAAAGCAAAAGAGATCGGTATTGTGATCTAGCGGATTTGGCATCTCAAGCTCCGACGGAGCTCCAGAATCGCTATTCCATGGGTCTATGCAGTAGTGAAGCCTACCATCGTATTCGGAGAGAGAGGGATCAGATTAGAAGTTTTATGAGCTCCCTCACAGTAATGCTTGAACAAGCCTCAACATCCTCACCATCTTCTCCAACTCCATCGGGTGATGGCCATGATAACCCAAATTCTCTAAAGTCAGGCCCATCCCGACCTCCCACCAATCCTTAATTCTATCTCTCTACTGACCATCTTCTACCTCACTCAAAATATTATATATTTAAATAGTTTTCAGCATCAAGAATTCTCAACAATAATTAAACATTTTATCACTTTCTCTTTTAGATATCCTGTGTAATAAAGAGATCACTTTTCTCATCTCCCGTAGATATTTTGTTCATATCTTTTGTTTATAGTATCTTTTGGTTGTAGTCTCTCCGGGACGGAGAGTACAAAGAGTGGTGGGCATCTATTCATCCAGTCAATAGTAAGGAGCAAGTGTTAAAGCCAAATGGTAATGCATTTTAAGGTTCCCAAGGTTCAAAGGGGTTTAAGATGTTGTATGCACAAAATTATAAACGTGTCTCAATCGGGTTTTGGTATTCGGTCATTTGAATTGGTCAAAGAAAAGGACAAAAACAAGGATTCAGCCAAGCTAGAAGACAATCTTGGAGGCAAGAATAGTGAATACCAGGACACTCTGGCAGTTAGGAGTGTACATGAACCGACACTCAAGAGGCATATATTCTAGAGCAAGAGAGGGAGGAGGGGGATTCAGAGAGAGTACGGACGACAAAGAGAGCCATTTCAAGGTGCAAGAAGAGTGATTTAGATTGTATGCAGAGAAGATGAAGCAAGGAATATCAAGAGTTCCAAAGTTCCATTGAAGGTGCGCGTTGACAGAAGGTGTCCATCCCTCCCCTTATTGGAAGCTGTAAGAAAATAACAGCACAGCGGAATAGACCTGTAGACAGAGTTGAGAGAAAAAATGCAGACAAAGATAGATGCAGACTGAGAGATAGAGAACTCAAATTCTCAGATTGCCGAGCGTAATGCAGTTACAATGATGGCGCTGTCCACTTGTGCGCTCCCACTGTGGAGCTTAGATGGCGATCTAGACAGACTCTAGATGAAGGGCTTACTAGTGCGCAATGCTATGTAAAGCTCAACCTAGGCTGTGCTTATATAGCTTTTACAAGGCGGTTCGGTATAGACAAATGTAGTCGGGAGATACAAAATGATCGGTAAAATATATGATCCGACAATATCTCCACGACCAGAAGTCCTACCGTCTCTGCCCTACGGGCCGGGGGGATAGGCCCCCTGGACCCCGCAGAAGGGGGCAAGCCCCCCTCTACACTCCCCCCATTAAGGTTCTATGGGGAAACCGCACGATGCCACAGGGCCTTTATTTTCACCTTAAATGGTAACCCAATGGCCTGGAAGTTTATGCCCTACCTAACCTAACAGCTAGGCTCACAAAGATCATCTATAACCATCACCGGTCACATATAGACCTCATCTAACTTGGAAGTTAGGGTTTCACAAATGTACGGGCTCTCAGAATGGCTTCTCCTCATAATGGGGGCCTTACAACTTAGAGCACCATGGATCATTTGTGGTCACATGAGGGTGGAGTATTGAGCATATTTAACACCCCCCTCAATGTCCACCCGATGGTGAACTACCTCCTTGGTCCAATCCCAAGCTTTGGAAAGTGTCGAAGAAGTTGCTCTCTCTCAAGAGCCTTGGTGAAGATGTCTGCTCCATTTTCTTCAGTAGGGCAATAGGTTATCTCCACGACCCCGTCCTCAATCAACTCACGCACATAGTGATACTGGATTTCTATGTGCTTGGTACGTCCATGGGAAACAGGATTTTTGGCGATGGCCATGCAACTTTGGTTGTCACACTTCAACTCTGTAGCCTCCTGTCCTTGTATTCCTATGTAGCATAGGATCCTCCTCAACCATACTGCTTCACATGCTGCAATGCATGCAGCTTTGTACTCAGCTTCAGTAGAAGATAATGCTAGAGTCGGTTGCTTCTTACTGATCCAAGAGAAAATCCCTGATCCTAAAGAAAAGCAATATCCAGAAACTAATTTTCTGGTATCAATATCTCCTGCCCAATCTGAGTCACAGTATCCGACTAGAGATGATCCTTCTTCATAAAGAATACCATAATCAGTGGTTCCTTTCACATACCTGAGTATCCACATGCTTGCCTTCCAATGAGTTTGGCAAGGCTTATTAGAGAACCTGCTTACTACTCCAACAACATAAGAGATGTCTGGTCTGCTATTGCACAAGTAGATGAGACTTCCAACTAATTTCCTGTATCTTCCAATATCCACTGGAGGTGAAGTATCTTCAATAGATAATTTTGTGTTGACCTCCATAGGTGTAGAAATTTCCTTGCAATCCTCCATGTGAATGCCTTCAATATCTGCCTTGCATACTTTTGTTGAGAGATGAAAATCTTCCCTAGTTCCTGCCAACCTTCAAGACCTAAGCAATAATGCATTAAGCCCAAGTCTGTCATTTCAAATTCTGAACTCAGGGCATCTTTTGTTTGTTGAAGAAGAGCATCATCATTTCCTGTAATCACAAGGTCATCTACATAGAGTACAAGCACAATTGTCTTCCCTCCTTTCTTTAGAACATACAAGTTAGCATCAGAAGCATATCTTTTGAACCCTAGATCCAAGAGATACTTATCTACCCGTTGGTACCATGCTCTAGGGGCTTGTTTTAGCCCATATAATGCCTTACTTCAGCTTACATACCTTGTTCTCTGAATGGGGAGCCTCAAACCTTGGTGGCTGAGACACATATACCTCCTCCTTGAGGTCTCCATTCAGGAACGCTGATTTAACATCCATGTGATAGACTGGCCAATGCTTATGTGCAGCCATAGCTAATACTACTCGGATAGTAGTCATTCTTGCAGTCGGGGCAAATGATTCACAAAAGTCAATGCCTTCAACTTGTGAGTAGCCCTGTGCAACAAGTCTTGCTTTATATTTTTCTAGAGTACCATCAGCCTTGTACTTTTGAATGAGATCAGCCATCAAGGCTGTGTTTACAATATGGGCGCTTGCCCGTCTCTGTTCCTCTATTCTCTGTGATTGCCTCGGTCCATCTGCAACATGTTCTAGTGATTGTGGGATGGGGTTTGCAGAATCATAGAGCTGCCTCACCCAATGTGGCAATGGCTTTTCCACTTGGGTGTCGGCAGGCTGGTGACTTTCAGACTCATCATCTGAAGATGATGCTTCCTTCTCTTGTGTAGAAGGGATAGCCCTTGGGCCAGGTTCATAGTGGATTGTGCCTTCGCCTGATGATAAAGTGGAAGCTCTCTTTTCCTCCTCCACTGCATGTGGCTGCTCCTCCTTGAACACCACATCACGACTCGCCATGATCTTCTTAGCCTCAGGGTCATAAAGCTTATAAGCCTTCTTATCTTCGTTGTACCCCAGGAAGATACATTTGATGCTTTTTGGTTGAAGCTTGTTTCTCTCCCTATCTGGAACATGTACATAACATTCACTTCCAAATACTTTGAAATGGGAAACAGGAGGCTTTTTACCAGTGTAGGCTTCTTGTGGAGTCTTTCCATCAAGTGCCTTGGTGTAGCTTCGATTCAAGATGTAGACAGCAGTGTTGACAGCCTCTGCCCAAAATTGATTAGGCAAACCCTTTCCTTTCAACATGCACCTTGCCATCTCCATGATGGTTCGATTCCGGCATTCTGCAACACCGTTCTGTTGAGGACTATGTGCCACTGTGAGTTGATGCTTGATTCTCTTACTCTTGCAGAAATCTTCAAATTCTATTGATGTGAACTCACCACCACCGTCGGTCCTGAATTTCTTCATCTTCTTCCCTGTTTCAGTTTCAACAAGCTGAAGCCATTCTTTAAACTTACCAAAAGCTTGAGCCTTATCACGAAGGAAGTACACCCACATCTTCTTGCTATAGTCGTCGACAAGTAACATGAAGTACGAAGATCCGCCCAAGGCCTGTGTAGGCATTTTTCCACACAAGTCAGCATGCACCAACTCTAGAGGATAGCTTGCCCTGTTCTTGCTTTCTTGTGGAAATGCCTTCCTCTGTTGCTTGCCCATCATGCAAGCTTCACATGGTTCCTTCATTCCTGCAATCAATGGTAGGTGTGCAACCATACCTCTACGATGCATCTCCTTCAGTACAGGGTATCCAATGTGGCCGAACCTCTCATGCCATAGCTTACTTGTGCCCATGTTTGTAGTGGCTGTAAGAGCACATAACTCATACAGGTTGTTCCTCCTTATGCCTGTCCCAACAATGTTGTTGTTACCGTCCATAATCTTAGCTCCTGTCTTACTAAAAGATACTTGATGACCGTGATCAGTTATAGAATCTATTGAAAGTAGATTTCGTTTTATTTGTGGAACATACAACACATTTGAAAGCTTTCTGATATCGCCATTAGAGTTAATGAAAGAAACCGTACCTTCACCCTCTGCAAGACATCTTGCATTGTTTCCTACCTTTACTGTGATGGGTTCCTTTAGAGGCTGTAAGGAACTGTAAAGGTCTTTTCTACTCGTCATGTGACGAGATGCACCGCTGTCCAACACCCATGAGTCATCTGTTCCTGAATCTTCAGCCGAGGAGCACACCTCCTCTATCATAACAAATAACTCAAGCTCTGTTTCTGCTGTGTTGGCAGACTCCTTGCCCTTTCCACCTTTTGAAGAGCCACTCTTCTCTTCTGCCTTCTTGATGTGACAGTCTTGGATTCTGTGTCCCTTCTTCTTGCAGTGGAAACATTCTCCCTTGAACTTCTTTTTGTCATTCTTCTTTTTGTCTCCATCTTTTGAAGAGTCTGTTGCCTCCTTTGGCATTTGTTGCGAATGCAACATCTCTTTTGCTACCACCACTCCTTGCCTTGAGCCGCAACTCCTCCTCCATGAGTAAGGCACTGAATTCTTCAAAAGTTAGTGGTTGAGATCTGATTTGAGTGTTAAGAGCAGTTACCAGACCATCAAATTTAGGTGGAAAGATTCGAAGACAACGTCGAGCTAGCTCTTCACTTGACTTTTGAACACCTGCTCCCGCCATTTGATCTCGTAGATTCTTTATGCGAGTGATAAATACCTCTGCAGTCTTCCCATCAGCAAACCGTTCTGCTGCAAGCTGATTCTCCAAGTTCTGAATCCGTGTCTGATTACGAGTTTCATATTGATTTCTCAATATGTTCCATGCTTCACATGCCTTCGTAGTATGCTGAATGAGAGTCAGAACACTATCAGAAGTACTTGTAACAAGAGCACAGAGTGCATCTGCATTTCTACGTTTCCAAGCACGTAGAAGATCAGCATCAAGAGGAATCATTCGACTAGGATTATTTGGATTAGGTCTTTCTTGGGGCTCATGATCAGTCCCAAGAACAGTCTCCAAAAGCTCATATGAATCAAGAATAGAAGTGAGTTTGAACTTCCACAGGGTGTAGTTCGTACCATCAAGTTTACCTTCTGTAAAGGCTGGTGGCCGTATCCGCAACGTTGGGATGACCGGCATCGTTGCTGCTCCTGCTTGTGCGCCACCTACTCCTGTTGATGAACCACCTTGGCCCCCAGTCGTAGATGATGACGCACCGCTTGACATTTTCTCTCTTTTGTTGTTCAGACCTCTGCAACCTCTGTGTTTCTGCTTCTGCACCACTCAGAGCCTCCTGTGCTCTGATACCATGTAAGAAAATAACAACACAACGGAATAGACCTGTAGACAGAGTTGAGAGAAAAACACAGACAAAGATAGACGCAGATTGAGAGATAGAGAACTCAAATTCTCAGATTGCCGAGCGTAATGCAGTTACAATGATGGTGCTGTCCACCCGTGCGCTCCCACTGTGGAGCTTAGATGTCGATCTAGACAGACTCTAGATGAAGGGCTTACTAGTGCGCAATGCTATGTAAAGCTCAACCTAGGCCGTGCTTATATAGCTTTTACAAGGCGGTTCGGTATAGACAAATGTAGTCGGGAGATACAAAATAGTCTGTAAAATATATGATCCGACAATATCTCCACGAGCAGAAGTCCTACCGTCTCGGCCCTACGGGCCCTACGGGCCGGGGGGATAGGCCCCCAGACCCCGCAGAAGGGGGCAAGCCCCCCTCTGCACTCCCCCCATTAAGGTTCTATGGGGAAACCGCGCGATGCCACAGGGCCTTTATTTTCACCTTAAATGGTAACCCAATGGCCTGGAAGTTTATGCCCTACTTAACCTAACAGCTAGGCTCACAAAGATCATCTATAACCATCATCGGTCACATATAGACCTCATCTAACTTGGAAGTTAGGGTTCCACAAATGTACGGGCTCTCATAATGGCTTCTCCTCATAATGGGGGCCTTACAACTTAGAGCACCATGGATCATTTGTGGTCACATGACGGTGGAGTATTGAGCATATTTAACAGAAGCTTGGTGCAAGGTGTGTGGAAGCTTGGTGGAAGGTGTGAACAAGGGCAAGCTTGGAGAAGGTGGAGGTTTGGTGTAGAGGTCAGCGACAGATTCCAAGTACTTTGTGATCTTGTTTCATGAGCATTATTTAGTCTTTGGCATATTGTGTAGAGCATTTGGCTTATGTACAAGCTTGTATTCTTCTCATCCCAATTGATCTGAAGCTTTTGGTGTCATTAACTCTCTTATTCTCATTCTCCATTCTCCTACAAACACTCAAGTCCCTTTCTGCACAAGAATCCCCCAATAGCTTGTGACCCACGACCAACCAATGAGAGAGAGGTCTAGCTCTGATACCATTGAAAGAACTTGGAGAAGCTTGTAGGAAGCAGAAAATTGAGTTGCGAATCTACAAAGTTTGGTCCATTCAACTAGCACAAGACCAGCCCTTGAGCTTATGGAGAATCAAATAGACCTTATAGGCATGCGATAAGTGCAATAAAATGCACTATGTACTTTAGAGCATCAAGGAGAAAGAGTCAATACAAAAACATATAGGTTTACACATTGAGTAGCTCAAAAAACTTACTATCTTTGGATGAGACAATCAACTTCAAATGCTCATAGCGACCAGCGTGATTACAACTAGAAAATATCCTTTTGGAGGAGTTATACACATAGGATTGAGTGTATAGAATTCACAAGAATACAAGAAATAAGAAAAATATGCTTTTTGAATGAATCAAACACTCAACAATGGTACCTCATATTTTTCAGGGATGTGCAGAGATAGACCCCGAGACAAAAAAACTGAGATTTCTCCCAATCTACTGAGCCTTGAAAATGTACACACATAAAAATAGACACTAAACTTTCACTCATCGAATTTGGAGCTCTGTAGAGAGAGCAATAGCCTCTGCAAGCTTACTGTTGTTGAAGAAGATGACACATAAAAATGGAGCAAGACAATGATGGCCAGAAGTGTATGTACATTTCTTCCATGTAATGTACAAGTGATTTGAAGTATTTATATAGAATCTTGAAGTGCTCCACAGATTCTACAAGTGGATCTTGAATTCAAATGAAGGCGGAATTAGTTATTATAGGGAATCAATTCACTTTCCTACAATCTAGGAAAAGTGAAGATCTAGTTTGATCTACTTTTAGGTGATTGATTGATTGATTGATTGCAATTCAACCACTACAAATTCATGGAATTTGGGATCTCTTTTTATCCCTATACATGTGTAAATATCTAGGCTATTATAATGGTAAATGATCCGAAAAATATTTTAGAGAAACACAATAAATGAGCATAGGTAAAAGAACGCTTCAATGGATATTTTGGCATAATCCAAACCATAGCCTTTTTGATGTATATCAAATCCACCTCAAGCATAGTGTAAGCTTGATGTTTCAACAAGTGTGGTATATATATATATATATATATATATATACACACAGATAGATAGAGAGAGAGATTCAAAGAGAAAGAGGGAGAAAGAGGGAGGGGGAGAGAGAGAGAGACAAAGAGGGAGGGATAGAGAGCGGGATAGATAGAGAGAGATCTCGAGTTCATATGCTGAGCACAAATACGAATGTTGGATGCCTCTTCAATCATATGCACAGAAAATGATGATTGAAGAGCCATGCATTTATTTTGGTCAAAATTAACACACGATGTGCACGTGTTGTAGATGCGATTCTCTCAACCGTCGCATGTGCAATATTAGCAAACATCACATATGCGATGCTTTTTATCATCACATATCTGATATGTTTTATCATCATATATGATATGTTCTAAATGTGTCGTATATGCAACTCCCTCACATTACTGATGCTTGAATTAACGTCACTAATAGACTCAAAAATAGCATTGATCCTAGCATCATTTAAAGGACGTAACTGCACTTGACGCTCAGTGCGATGAAATGCATAATCAAGAAAGCGACAAAACTGTGTTGCATCAACCATCACTATGCTCCCGTATTTCTTATAATGCTTCTATTCACTAACATAAACATATAATTCCCTAATTACATCATTTTGTTTAAATATCAATACAAGTATTGATAAATTAGCATGGATTAAACATCTCTAAATATAGAAGCTTCTAATCTACTATAAAACTTATTTGTTTATAGGTTCGAAAATTCCCAAAACAAGATCCATATACATATCGCTTCACTATGTATAGAATTTCTAGTTTTATGCTAAGAAAATACAAAAGAAAATTCATTTTATAAACGAGTTTTTTTAATCCTTCCTTCTTCTATTGTGCCTTATCTATCAATGCCTCTTGCGAAGTACATGAAATCATTATAACATGATGTAAGCAATCATCGAAAATGATTTTTATTCTTACCGTCTTGGTTTACAACTCAAAGTCTCTCACAAAAAATCTTTCTATGCTGTCATATTGTATGAAATTTTGTGTTCTTATTTCATATTTATGATGTTCTTTATAATGTAAATTCTTGTTCCTCATCATCATCTTCGACCTCATCATTAACTTCTTCTTTTTCTTCTTCTTCTTATTTTCCTTCCTGTTCTCCTCCTCCTCCACCACTACCGCCACCAAAACTCAACAAGACCAATTTTTGTTTCCTCTCTCTTTTTCTTTTTCTAGTTACCTTTGTCATTATCAGTATTATTACTACTTCTACCATATATAAAAGTGAAAGTAAGGGAATAAAGATATGAGAATATGTATATGTTGCATCCACCATAGAAATAATGATATGAGAATATGCATTTGATGTATCCACCATAGAAGGCTCCTTATGCCTTGAAAAATGATTATGATTCATCGTGAATTTATATTGGAACGAGTCTCTTCATCACAAACACCATATTTTATTCAACTATATCGTATGAATTTCTTGTTAGATATAATGAGTACTCCACCCTCAAGTACTCCACCCTCAAGTAACCACAAATGATCCATGGTGCTCTAAGTTGTCAGGTCTCCATTAGGAGAAGAAGCCATTTTGAAAGCCCACACATTTGTGGAAGTCTAAAGCTAGTGACCATTGATGATAATATATGATCTTTGTGAGCTGAACCTATAATAAATAAAAGAACAATGGAGTAGACAAATAATATGGGTAATATCATAGTTAATCAATAACTATCACTTTTTTAGGGGCTATTTGTTGGAAGTCTTCATATTTGAGTATTGTTTCTTCAAAGAGAGCTAATGCCACTTATGGAACTTCTACCCTCGTTGCGTGTGTCTTACCAATCTCTTCAATTTTCTTTACCCATGTTGCTCATTGAAGTTTAAAAATGTCCCATCCTTCATCTATAATCTGACCTCCAACTATCCATTGTGTTTCATATTCTTCTTCGTAGATAAGATCCATGGGTATTTGGGCCATCTCTCTAGCTTCAGGAAAGTCAGGGTGGATTCTAGTAGTTCATGTGCCAATTTTAGAGTGATCTCATATTGATGTAGTTGAGTAGACATACATGCTAGCTGCTTTCAAAGTTCTTCAAGCTGGTGGTGGGTTTCTAGTGGGAGGCCAAAAGGTGGGGTTATAGGTGAGGGGGGAGGGAATGGGCTGAATGGATTATATACACTTCCATAAGGCATGAATGATGGAATGAATTGGGTTGTGGAAGAGGGTCCTAGGCATGAAGGGAAAGATGGAAATGAAGCATGGGTAGGAATCGATGAAGAAACAATAGTGGTTACTAGGGTGATTATGGGATGGGTTTCAAAGCTTGATTGGAATTCTTGTGATTGGGTTTCAATGGACACAGGTGGTGATATCATAGAGGTCAAGAAGGAAGTGTCAATGGAAGGGATAGATGGTGGGGTGTGTCCTTGGAGTATAGAAGGAGAGGAAAGATTAGGTGGTATTGATACTTGGTTTGCTATCAAATAAATCATGGGTCTTATGTGGTGGGTGGTCTGTTCATCAAGAATTGAAGGGCATAGCCCTTGTCAGTCAATTATTGGTGTAATAGTGCATGTGTTCTCTCTACCTTTAACTGATTTCATGCATGTACTTCTTCCATTCTAGAATATAAGCTTTGTAGCACTCGGTGTAGGTAGAGCGATCAAGTTGTTCCTCTTCTTCTTCATCTTCTTGATGTTGTTGTTCATCTTGTCCTATTCTTCTCTCCTATGTGTTTGAGAATCTAGGTAGCTAGGTTATTCATAATCTTGGGAGATAAACTGAGTATCCCAAAATTCAAAATCCATGATAGGCACGGGACTTGTGTGAGTTTTGATTCCACTACAATATCCTTGCTGGAGGTATGTCCCTGAGTCTCGTTGGTAGTTGGGTGTGAGAGGCAAACTATGAATGGTGGAACCATAGGTGTGTGCCCATCGGTGAAGGTAGAGGGGTGGGCGACATTTTTGTAGGTTGCAAGCAAGGGATCATGCCACAGTTCCCCTTAGTCTAGTGAGAAGTGGACCCTCTATCTTCTTTAAATGTTTGTAAATGGCCACGAGCGAGTGCCCTTTTCACTAGTACATTGGATGCAAGACATATATAGAGTATTAACATAATTGCACAACATCCATTTAGAATTTGCTTCCTCAGGCACTTGATATTGGTTGTGTATGCTTGATCTATGATCCAACGGAGGAAGTGGATCTTTAAGGATGCGTTTTGTGCAAGATATCAGCTGAACCAATTTTTTAATGTGTGGTTGGGTAAATCTATCTTTAACTAGAAATGTGGTGTTGCATGCACATATGTAGTGCCATAGATAGGTATGGATTAATGGTTGACATTTCATTGAGCTTCAAGTCTTTACCCTTCTTCATCTCCTTAGGTACTAGTGTCTCCTTGTTCGAAGGTACATGGGTACCAAACATCTTAAGAGCCTCTCTAACCAATTTATGCATGAGGCAAAATTTCTTTAAGGACTAATCACGTAGTAGTGATGACAAAACAAAGGTACCTAATACATCTTTGTCTATGCCTTCTTGTAGAGCATGGACCAAAAAGTAACATTAGTAGAAGTCTAGCTTTAGCAGTGGTGCCACAAAATACTCATCTAGTATGGACTTTTCTGAGATAAGGTGCAATTCATCTGAGTTTGTAGTGCTTCAAAATCTTGTCAGAAGAATAAAAATGACCCCAATAGTGGTCAAATTCTAGTTTGGATTCCCATATGTACTTGGCATCACCAAGAGGTCCTACAAGTCTCTAAAACTAGTGGGACTTTGCATGCACATGGTTCGTTTGGTTGGCTCGGGTCCTTGGTGAGGAATTCTCCTTGAAAGTCAACAAATTCTAGTGGAGGAATAAGAGGTACTCATCTATTGGTATAGCTCTATAATCAATGTGCATGGAACTAAGTCCAACTATCACCATGGTGCTCGTTTTGTGATGCTAATTATTCTCTACTAAGACAAGGAAAGTTACATGTTAATATGGGAGGAGCCAAAAGATCCTGGGATGATGAGACCATGTTCCTTTTCCAACACTGACATGATTTCCCTTACTTAGCACCTGTTTGTACAATATGCAATTGAGCTCGACAAGTTCCTATATGCTATATGCATACTTGGAATAATGGATGATCTCATAGGGTGCATATGTTCTGTAAGAAGCTCATCTAGGTTGATTACACATGTTATTGGTTTGAGCATTACATGGTTTATTTATGTGTGAATTTCTTATGGGTTTACAATGAGGTTCAAATATTTTTCGGATATTATGGTGAAAATTGGAGAAATGATTGCAGAAAAAATGACGTACTTTGTGAACTATACTGTAATAGTGAATAATGAACAATGTAGATGGTTAAAATTGATAAATGTATTGCTAAGTGAAGTATGATACATGGAGGTGTTGGAGGAATCCAAGAGCATTGGGTAACATGTTGCGATAGACTTGGGTCGATCGTGGATCTGGTGTCTCATTATAGATCAATGGGTCTATCATAATATACAATATCTATTGTCTTTTTTTGGTCTGTGATGATAGATGGTGTCTATCGTGATAGTGGATGCCTTGTTGTGATGGCTGATGGTCTATCATTACAAAGGGTCATCTCTCATGACCTTGGTGTATTGCGATAGAGTACCTTGTCACAACAGATGGGGTTTATCATGATAGATGGTATCTATTGTGGGCTTAATCTATTGTGGGCTTAATCTATTGTGAAAGACTAGAGCGTTGGAGTGTGTCACAAAAAGCTTTGGAGTCTACTACAATAGATGGATGCCCATTTGGGTCGGTTAGTCATGATAGGAGGTCATTGACACAATAGATGATATTTATCATGAGGGACAAATGTCTATCACGATAGACATAGTTTGTCACAATAGACGGGTGTCTGTCATGATAGAGCCAATTTGTCATGGTTTTAGCCTATTGCGGTAGAGTGGAAAACTTTGAGTTTTTCAAAATGCACCTAGTGCTTTGGGAAGGTGCTAGGGAGCTCTCTATCATGATGTAGATGCAACCTTGAAATGCTAACTTTCTCAATCTATCATGACTGACGGAGGTAGTGGACATAGATTCTGAGAAAATGTTTTTCATACATGTCTGAACTGTTGGAGATAATGATGGACCTGTTTCTTGTGAGAAAACACTAATAACCACATAAAAATGCAAACTAGCTCTCTCTTGCACTCTCACAACACAAATGAGGTGAATGAAGGGTAAAGTGTGGACATACTCGAAATTGTGCAGTTTTTTGGGTTTTTCGACACTTGTTATATGCTCAATTTATAGAGGGGACTCTTGCAAAATGTTTCTAGATTTTTACATCTCAACTATACAGTGGTCAATTTTACTCCTTAACACACTTATTGGTGCGATCACACAAATTCCAACAGAATCCTTTCAACTGGTCATTGTTGTTCATTAATCTTTTTTTCTATGATATTATCAAATTTTTCCCAAAGTTTGGCACCTGTTCATCCTTTTTTGAGAATTAGTGGTGTCTAGCCTATTCTAACTCCATTATCATTCTAGTAAGTTTTCTATCATCATGGCATCAAAAGTCTTAGGTACATCTAGTGGATCAGGGTCTAGTGCTAACGTTCCCAGAAGTAGCTATAACTTGTAGGGAAAAGACCATTTTGAGATCCAAAAATTGGCACAAACACTTCTCTATGGAAAACTAAGATTAAAGATGTGTTGATTCAAAGGAGACAATGGAAGCCAATAAATGGAATCTCAAAGATTTCTTTTGATATGATAATGATGATTGCGATGAGTTGGATGAAATGTCTAGGTCTACCATTCGATTACACGTGGTAGATAATGTTTACTTTATAGTATTGGACTATGAAAATGCAAAGGAGCTTTGGAAGAAGTATGCAATACATATGAAAAAGAAACGACATCAAATAAAGTGTATCTGAGCTAAACAATGTAAATGCAAACCATGCCAGTGCATTTGGCCCAAAACCATAATACTTCCTTAGGAAAGCGTGATGGGGGTATTTCCAATTTGAATTTAACTTTATCCACTTCCATGACAATTCTTGTACTAGAGATAATATCTCTAAGCAATTTTCCACGTCTTATTTCAAGCCGAGTTTAGACTCAAGTGTACTTCTTTTGTTGAGCCTTTGCTTGTTTGAACCATGGTCATCCAAGTAACAAGTTATAATCATTACTCTTACCAGTTAACTCATTTACCACAAAAGTTACTTTAAAAGGAACATTGTGGATCTTAATAGCTATATCTTCGATAAGACCAATAGGCTGCACATGGGATTGATCTTCCATTTGTATATAAAATGGTGCTTCTTGTATATTGGTCCATCCCAGTTGTCTAAAACTAGGAAGAGTAGAGATATTTACCCCAGATCCACCAATAATTGATACTCTAGATATTTTCTTACTTTTATACCATACCAAAACCAGAGGTACCGCATAATCAACTAGTTCATCTTGAGCTGCGTCCACCATATTGATTTGAGATTGTTCTTCATTAGTGTCAATGGAGCTTTGCTTGTGTGATTCGTTCAATATAGTATCCCAAAAAGTAAGGACTAATGCCAATAAATCCCCAAGAGGCAATTGTATGGTAGATTTACAAAATATATGTTGGGCATCTCTTACACTATTAGTAACTCTAGACTATGGATCTCAGAAGATTTTGGGGCCAATGATGATCTAGATTGAGATTATTTAAGGGTGTCGAGATTTGCACCACTGTAGTGGCTTTACTCAGTACTTCTATTACCTGCTTATTTTGTTCAATCCAATCTTGCCTACTGGAAGTTGCCTCTCAAAATTCAATCAAAGCTTGTTTAGCACATTTGATTGATTGATCATAAATATGGTGAGGTGCGATAACATCTGAAATTAACATAGAGTTAGCTTTATTATGATTTTTTTTGGATCAAGTAACTACCGGGGCCACTAGATCTTCAAAAGCTAAAGTCACCATATTAGTCATTGGATCCTTAAGTTTGGATTCTTGCTTTCTTCTATCATAGTCTTGAGCATCGGATACTTCGCATGAATATGAACAAATCCGAGACAAAACTAACATTGTGGTCCTTTACCTTCCTCCTTATAATCCCCTTCATCCCTATGATATCTATTGAAGGGTCGACAACCTCTCCAAAATCCTTGATATTATGTCCGATGTTGACCCTTATGATCGAAAAAACTTGGTTCTTGCAAATTTTGTGGATTGCCTGGATCATTGAGCTGGACATTATGTACATAGGGTGATGAATATCATTGGCCATTATGTCTTGATTCTAGTTGCACATAGGTGGCCATTATCGCTTGATTTCTAGTATTATATCCATGCTAATTCATATTCTGATTCATAAGATTACAAATGGCACAATAAACTTGATTTAAGGCACAATTGGTAGCTACATGTCATGGATTCCTACATTTTATACAATATAACTAGCTATATGAACCTGATACTACCAAAGTATTTGAATTCACCGTATGAATGGCTTCTAGAGAATGTTGCCAAATAGGATTTGCAACCTTCAACTTTTTTTCCAAGTGCTTTGTAGCATCTATAATTTGGTCCAAGGACGTTGTACCATATAGTTCAAAAAGATGGAGTTATTCCCTTAGCAAAAAATTAAGGCCATCCATAAACCATCCACGTACCACATCGTCTGGAAGGTGCTCTAGTTTTGGAATCTATTGTAGGGAACTTAAAAGCAAGGGAGCATAATCTGCAATATTTGAGTCGATTGCTACACCATGTATTGCAAAGCAAACTCAATTAGCCAACGAACTACTTCTCCTCCAAGGTTAGTCTAAAACACTTGACATTTTCTAGCATCATCCAAATTTCCTTCCAAAAAATCATAATCTATATCAAAGAGAGGAACATGGGTACATCAAGGTCATCATCAATTCTAAGGTTAAACCTGTTAAAATGCATTCCACTAATTTGTGCATTGGGCTGCCATTCAAATCAAAACTTACTAACACTTCAACTTTTTGTCTGCAGGTATCCACAAGAATTCATCTTCTTCAATCTTTATTCTATCTTGGGACTGGATCTTGAATATGACACCAACTTGCCTTCATAGTATTGTCTTCTTTTCCCCTAGTTGTTTCATCCAAACAAAATTCAAAAGGCCCAATGCCCTACCTGAATCCCAAGGTCTTCTCGCTTGCTCCATGTCAGATTCCTCCTTGGTTCGTTGTCCTTCTACATTTTCTGCTTGTAAATTTGTCACTTCAAAAGCCACCTATACCTCTAGCAATTGTGTCAATAATGGGTATGACAATACCCCTTTTTCCACCAAGGCATGTATTTGTTCGGATACACGTTCACTTCCAAAATTTGCACTACCAAGAGTATCTGTATACTGTGAAGTAGATGATTCTATCACTCCCAACATTGTCTACTATTCCTTGTATTCCAAAAACCACTTACCCGATTGTGTTGGTGTACGCCCTCTCCATTGCAAGGAAGACTTGCAAGTAATATGCCCATTTGTCCCCTTATTGCACTGTCATCACTTCACCTTTCAAAATTTCATTGATGATTATGCCATCCCATCATGGTTACCAAATGTTTGCTTCTTCTTAACTTCTAAAGCAATTAAGGGTTCAACGAATGGGGTTTACCAAAGTAAATCCAGTTTGTTTCTATTCCCTAATCATAATGAATACATAGACATCTAACAAGAAGAAATAGTATGGATTATATCAGATTCATAGATAAAATACACAGAGGATATAATAGAAGGACAACTCTTCACTATAGACAACAAAGTACAATCTGGCTATAGAATATATGTTTTGTCCTTCAACGTCTACTCTACATCTCTATCTTTGCCTTGCTAAAAGATTCAGAGAATAGCAAATGAACCCCTTTTAACTTCCTTTATCAATTATAAATGAACATGGTGCTTGGCAGTTGGTATTCGTGGGAAATTCTAAGGATACTAAAATTACAGAGATTATAGTTTTCGGATGATTTAGAAAATTGAGTGTACTATTGGCGGTAGCCTAACATATGATATTAGAGAGAGAGAGAGAGAGAGAGAGAGAGAGAGAGAGAGAGAGAGAGAGAGAGAGAGAGAGAGAGAGAGAGAGAGAGAGAGAGAGAGAGAGAGAGAGAGAGAGAGAGAGAGAGTTTCACTTTCTCACTTTTAGATTATCTAGATAGAAGTGGTACTCTTCTATCAAGGGCAATCTGGAGATTAGATAGTAAGTGCTTAGATTAAGCCTTGACTAAAGACTCTAGAAAGAGGTAGTTATGTTATTTCTCGTGAGGGTCCTTTACTATATGAGATGATCTAGTTATTGACATTAGTGAGACTAGGAATGGAGTAATGAGTATTTTCTTTATAGTTTCTAGGAGACCGGGATAGATTGAACTTATTGGATTACCAAAATCTTAGTTGGTGTTTTATCATGAGGATGATTATTGAACATGAATTAGGATTTTGGGTAGGGATCATTTGAATCTCAAAAGGAATGATTTCTGCATTCATATGGAAAACTAGAGGGAAGAGAAAATGATAGAGTTTGCATAGTGGGCTATACATGGTCTTCCAAGAGAGCTTGGTCCAAAGGTAATGTATGAAAAACCAAATAGTTCCTGGTTAGAAGAATGTATAGACTTCATTTTACTACCAATGAATACGTTTATGAGAGCTAGAACAATGGATTTGCATAGATAAAAAGGATGGTTTAGGTAAAAACTATAACTTGTGAATATGCAAGGGTATCGTGAGACATTCTCCACTATCATATTGTCTGCTAGAGTGTCCAGTTTAGGCAAGAAGAAGACAAAATAGTTTGGATTGATTCGTCACTACAAGAGGAAATTTACAATTCATTGATGAAAGCATGGCTAGTGTTCACAACCTTGCATATGTCTTGAGTGCAAGGGTGTATACAGAAAGCCAAGTTGTGGAGGAGAACTAGCACATAGGCCTTTTGTATGTGCAAGTATAATACTTGGGTGTAGTTGGGTAATACTTTCTTCTCTTGTAGTTGTATTTTGATGTACTTAGAAGTACTTGATGGTACTTCCCCTTCTTTCTTTTTCTATTTTGAATTTTGTAGCCCTTTCAAGAGAAAATGGGCTCAATGTTTCTTCTGATCAACTTCTTCTACAAACATGCAAAAACCTAGTCCCCAAAGAAAGCCCCAATAGTTTGGCTATACCAACTCCCATTATTAAAGCTATATAAACATCACCTATTAACTGCCATGGCTCACTAATAAGCTCTTCATCTACATTATGTTGAGATTGCCATATAAACTCTATTAGATCCTAAATCTTTTGCTATACATCCACGAGATGACCCCTTGTACTGCACATAGAGATAATGTCTCCCAGTTCTCCTCCCAACCATGCCCGAGCCATGTCAAGCGTGAGTCTCTTTGTGTGAGACTTCTCTTTCTCTCTCTCCTACCTTATATGGTGTGGTCCCCCATTAATGCCATGTGGCAATCTCTTCTCAAGAGGCAGTTCACAACTTAAGCTAATGCGATGTTTCCTTCCTCTTATGAGTATTTTGGTCCTCAAAAATGTAGTTGAAATTTCTGCCCATAATGGTAGAAGAAAGTGCTCAAGCTCCCTTGAACCCCATGTACTCTATGTACATGGTCATCTTTGTGTGTTGTTTCCCTATATCCTTCCCCTTAAGAAGGTTCATATGAGATCATCTTAAAGTTGGGAAACCGTTTGCATGGGACCTAGCGTCTCCCAAGTACACCTTACTTCCAAATTATCACTCCATAATGACAACATCCTGTAAATGACATAAGTCCATATGATGAATCCTCCATGGAGTAAGAATATGAAAGACAAGTGTAAAGTGCTAAGCTCACAGGCTTGAACATACCAAAATGGAGATAATAAACCATAGAATCATCTAAAATACAGAACAAAATCCCATAAAAAAGTGACTCCAAACTCATCTAGGATTAAATGATAGATTTTCCCTAATATCACTCTAGGTTTTCTTAACCATGAGTATAATTACAAGTAATCGTTTAATCTAAACTACCTTGTGAGCTATGCAAATCCATCATCCTAGCTCACATATAATAATTCCTTACTAGTAAAATGAAATCTATACATTCCATTAACCAAGAAATCTTTGGTTTGTCATCCATTACCTTTGGACTAAGTTCTATTGGAAGAGCATCTATGGCACTAGAGCAAACTCTAGTCTTTTCTCTTCCTTTACATTTTTCGACTGAATGCAAAAACATTCCCCTAGAGATTCAAATGATCCTTGAATGTACCCATCCTCCTAAATTGATTCTCAATCATTATCCTCATGATGAAACACCAATTAAGAATTTGGTAATCAATAGGTTAGATCTATCCCTATCTCCTCGAAATCCTAAAGAGAGGAATCATTACTCTACTTCTAGTGTCACTAATTTCAACAACTAGATCATCTCATCTAGTCAAGGACCATCCTTGAAAAATAAACATAACTGCTTCTCTCTAGTAGAGTCTCCATGTGTGTCTCAATCTAACTATTGACATTTTGATCTCCCAATTGCCTTTGATAGAAAAGTGCCAATCCTTTTTAGAGAATCTAAAAATGAGAAAGTGAAACCAATGTTAGAGCCCAAATCTTTTGCTCTACGCTTGCGAGATGACCCCTTGTAGCCCACATAGAGATAATGTCTTCCAATTCTCCTCCGAACTGCTCTTGGACCATGTCAAGATTGAGTTGCTTTGTGCGCGACTTGTCTATCTCTATCTCTCTCCCTCCTATCTTATATGGTGTGATTACCCACTAGTGCCATGTGTGTGGTGCTCTCCTCTCAAGAGTTGGTTCAGACCTTAAGCTAATGTGACATTCCTTAGCCCTAAGATTTAGCATAGTCCTCAATGCTCTCTTGTGAACCCTCTTTCTAACTTGGTAGGCCCCTTTCCAAGGTTGAGTTCTTCCACTCACCTCAAGTTCCATCATGTGGACCTATTTTGGACCTATCCAACCCTGAGTTGGTGCCCAAATCTCCATGCACATTCTTGTCCAAGTTCAGACTCATCCATGATTAAGCACTTCCCAAGTGCACACGATTGAGGTTTCCAACCTCCATGTTTGCCAAGTTCCTCAACTAGGCTCTAATATCAATGTCATAGCCCAAATATTTTGCTCTACGCATGCGAGATGACCCCTTGTAGCCCACACAAGAGATAACGTCTTTTGGTTCTCATCAGAGCCGCACCCCAACGGTATCAAGCGTGAGTCTCTTTGTGTGAGACTTCTTTCTCTCTCTCTCTCTCTCTGTCTCCTACCTTATATGGTGAGATTACCCACTAGTGCCATGTGGCACTCTTCTCTCAAGTGGTGGTTCACACGTTAAACTAATGTGACAAACTCCATATTGGGAGTGCACAATCTTTGTAACTGCATTAATGTTGCTACTTGAGAATTCGAGCATTCTATTTTCAGTTTGTGTTTCTCTCATCACCCTCTATGGTTATATTCCACTATGCGGAATTTTTTCTTACATTTCCGTATCCGGTGGTTGGCCCACCGAGTATTCTTGATCCTAATTACGTTAATTTTCATTCCAAATATGGTCTATGGAGCTATTTCCTCAATGACACGGATATATTTTTAGGGCTTTGAAGTCGATATTATTTACTTTGCCTATGTTTTTTCGCTACACATATTTTCCGATTTCATCAAATAGATATTCAATATAAAACAAAATTTCTAGAAATGCAAAATTTTCAGAAATTTAACATTTGTAAAAATTCAAGCTTCAATTCTACTGTATTTTCTATTTTGTTATCATAATCTAGTATAATAACTAATGAGCTTAAAAATTTCGTAGTTCTTTTTTGTTATAGCCTATGTGAGTCTGTTTATCTTTTGGAGTTTTATTTATTAATTTAGTTGATTCCATTCCACATTTGAATGTCCTCTTTTTGGTTTTCATGATATGATCATGTTCATGTATTGCAAATTCTTGATATTGACAGTTCCTTGTGCTATTTGTATGCATTCCTTCGCCCAGAAATTGAATACAAAGTAGCATGACTCATAATTATCTTTTGCATATCATCAAATCTATAATTTCGGCTCATGAATGTACTATCACAACTAGCACGCATGCAATTTTATCTTTTTTGTGGAGATTTGTTTTTTGTTTTTCCTCAAAAAATAGGTGATCGATTTAAAAAAAAAATTTGGTCTTCAATCAACTCTTCTATTAGCATGAAATTTAAAAGTACACATCTCAAACATTTTGGGGATCCCATTTATCCCCCACTTGGAGGGGATAATGTCAGGCTGGTATGTGGGTAGTGAACCCTAAACCATCAAACTCTAGAGCCCATTTTGTTAAACACTACACCATCTAATAGGAATGTGTTGACCTAAAGGAAGGAGGAGATGGATCAAGAGAGAGGATACAAATGGACACATGAGGTATGATGGAGAGCCTCAAACTTTTGAGTTCAATAATGAGGTCATGTCATTATATATATATATATATATATATATATATATATATATATATATATATATATATACATACATATATATATATATATATATATATATATATATATATATATATATATATATATATATATATATGTATGTATGTATGTATGTATGTATGTATGTATGTATGTATGTATGTATGTATGATGGAGAGCCTCAAACTTTTGAGTTCAATAATGAGGTCATGTCATTATATATATATATATATATATATATATATATATATATATATATATATATATACATACATACATACATACATACATACATACATACATACATACATACATACATACATACATACATACATACATACATACATACATACATACATACATACATACATATATATATATATATATATATATATATATATATATATATATATATATATATATATATATATATATATATATATATATATATCCATGTGAACATAAGGGGCAACACATATAGCAATGATGTAGGACTATGCACTAATGTATAAAAAGAGTCCGAATCTCAACCCACACACATCAACCTAATGTAAAAATTCTCATGCAAGGATCCCACTCACTCTACACGTGTGTCAATCATTGAATGGTTGACAATTCCAAGTGCAAATGGTCCAATGGCAACTCCAATGCCTATTCTTGAGCATAAAAAACCATATCGGAAACTTCAAAATGTTGATGAAACCTACTATTGGCTAACCTAACCATGTGAACCATACATGTATCCAAGGTATCCATAAACACCTCCATTAGAACTAGCATGTCTAGACATATCCATGTCCACATTTTGCATGAATGAATATGAGGATGACCACACAATTGTTGAATCCTCAACATTCAAAACAACCATCCTATTCTTGCGTGAGAGTGGGAATTAGTAACTTCTAGAAATTGATTTGCTATGTGCTTTCACAACTTAGGTTTGAATTTTAGTAGTTCCTCTAAAGTGAGATGACATTGCACTTTAGTTATTTTAACTACATCAATGTTCCTAGGTAGCACTAATTCATCGTTTCTAGCTATCATTGTGGGAGCTCTCATCTTAATAGACTTAGATTCCCAAGGGCATGTGAAATGTGGCAATTCCTGTAAGGAATTAGATTCAAAGTCTAATCTCTCGCTTGATTATACTTCTCCCTGCTCTCCATATATAGAGGGAATGTCTTGAGGGAATTGATCATGAAGATCATCCACCTATTGAATTGAAGGAGGGTCCTCTATCTCCTTGGTCCATTTCTCCTCTTGTATTTCTCTCAAGAGCTCTTGAGAGTATTGATTTATTGAGGAATGAATTCCATCATCTGTATAATTAGGAATGAAAGCTTCTTGTGATGTTAAGCTTACTCTTTCACTTCCATTATTATGAGCCTCTCGTGCAGCTACAATCTTAGGTCTAGCAACTACTTTAATCTTTCCAAAGCTCTTTCAAAATATAACTATGGCTTCATTGAGTTTGTCTAATTCTAAAGGTAACTGGCATCGAACATAGCTAGAGCTGCCTCTACCATTTTAGCATAAATTTTGGTCCTCTCAATCTCTTGATCTATAGGGGATAACATTTATCCAAATCTGCTACATTTGGTCCTTCTTGAAGTCGAGTCTAGTAGGCCTTGAACATCATTTCCACATCTTTAAGAGTAGGATTTGCTAGAACTGATCCTGCTCTAGGCTATGGTGGGATGGCTAGTGGGGTATGAAGTGGTGACTTGAATGGAGGTGGTGTCTGAGAGGGAGTTTGAGATGCAAGTTCAATTATTTTGTTTTTGCATCTCTAAGGCTTTCTTCTAACTCACTCAGTTTCCTAGCCCATTGTATTTTCATTTTCTCTCACATATCCTTCTGTGCTCTCTCACTCTGCAGCCCTTGTCTTCTTTTCTTGTTCTTAATCTAGAGTCTTCTATAGAACTTATTCTCTAGTCACTACCTGTATAGGCGAAATATTGGTTACACTTCCATTGGGTTCAACTATCAAGCCAATCTCATTGATTAGAGTAATCTTTTGAGCATTAGATGAGTTTTTAGGACAATGTTTGAGAAGATGTTCCTTTCCACAATCAGGACAAAAGCCTTGAATCACTATGAGTTGAGGTTTCCCTAGTGGAGGAAGTGGACATTCATGAATAAAGTGATCTCCTTGACATCTGTAACATAGTACTCTAGGTACTTGAGGTCTCATCTATCTCAATTGGGGCCTAGGATTCGGGTTTGTATACACTACATTGGAATACTCAATCTCCCAATTAGGTTCCATTACTAATTGCTTCGTATTGGTAGATTTTATTATGCCCAAGGGATTCTATGTAGTAAGTTGGTGGGTATCTACATGAGTGGAATCAAAACTTTGAGCATTAGGATTTCTATCTAAAATCATTGAGGATGGTGACAGTATGGCCCTATTTAGGTTATCGTTTGTCATCACATACTTGATTGATATAACATTGGCTGGGGGTGGTGACTGCTATCCTAGCATTGGTTAACGTCTCTATTGTGCCTAATAGTGTGGTTGATAATTCAAGGGCCTATAGTATGGCCATTGTTGATACTAGTTCTAATACCTAATGGCTATTGGTAGTTTTTCCTAAGTGCACATTTATTGTAGGGACGAAGGTGGTGACCAAGGCATAGACCTTGGCATACCTTGTCATCTGAGTCACCGAAGTCATCGTTGGCACTGTTGGCTATGCGTGAGGGAGGACCTCAATGATCAAGGAAGATAGAGGTTCCTAGTAGTTCCTGAAAGGTCACCCATCCCAGTACTGCTCCCCCTCCGCTTAATCGTGGCAATCTCTTGCCACTAAGCTACACTCTTGTGGTGTTTGAAGAAGGGGGAATACTAAGGTTAACATTACCTTGAACATGTTTTGGTCCCTCAAAGCTTCATTCTTTGCTTTCAAAGCCTACTTTTGAAGCAATTTTGGGGTGTCTTTTGGAGCCATTTTGTAGTAATTTTGCACATAGTTCTCTTCTTGTAGGTCCAAAATTTTTTTGTACTTCTCCGTCAATAAGTATCAACCTTTGGGGCTGTGTTTTCAGCTACACTCGTAAAACTAAAGGTTTCTTGAAAGGTTTTCAGTTTTGGTGGGAGCAACTGCTGCAAGTTTATGCAGGTTCTTGAGCCTGAAACATCAGAGTTGACAGTCACTTGCAAGTGTTATTGGCTACTTTTGGGGCTATGCACTCAGCCTTTTAATGTCATTTTATTGCATATATTGAGCACATACACACCATATATGCTTCTGTGGGTACCACTTATGTACATCCATTATCATTCTATTTAGTACTCTACCATCATGGCATCTGAGGTCTCAAGCACATCTGGTGGATCAGGGTCTAGAGCTAGTGTTCCGAGGAAGAGCTATAACTTACATGGCAAAGACCATTTTGAGATCCGAAAATTTGATGCACAAACTTTGCTCTATGGAAGAATCAGATTAAAGATGTGCTGATTCAAAGGAGGCAATGGAAGCCAGTAAATGGATTTTCAAAGAAGCCTATTGACATGGATGAAAATGATTGGGATGAGCTAGATGAAATGGCGAGGTCTACCATTCACTTGCACCTTGCAGATAATGTTTACTTTACAATATTAGACTGTGAAAGTGCAGAGGAGCTTTGGAAGAAGTTATGCAATACATATGAAAAAGAGACGGCATCAAATAAAGTGTATCTGATGAGAAAATTATATGACCTTCGGATGAAGGACGCAGATAGTGTTTCTGCTCATCTAAATGAGTTTGATGCGATATTCTCCCAGTTACAGGCTCATAAAATGGATATGGATAATGAAATGAAAGTAGTATTGCTGTTATGCACCTTGCCATCATTATGGGATACATTTTGCACAGCTATTAGAAATAGTGCACCTGGTGGTAAACTTGTCTATGATGAAATATGTGGAGCACTCTTGACTGAGGAGATTCATAGAAAATCCATGGTTGGCACTCAGAGTGGAGATGCATATAATGTTCATGATTCTTACCAAGGAAAGAATCAACAACGTGGTAGGAGCAAGAACAAGGAAAAGAATGGTTAATGGAATAAGAGTAGAATTAAATCAAGAAAGAGCGATATCGAATGCCATTATTGTCATAAGAAAGGTCACATGAAGAAAGATTGTTATGCATTGAAGAATGCTAAAGTTGACGGATAGAATGTTGATGGGCATGTTAAATAGTTACCTGCACCATCTACTTCGACTGTGAAGATTGAAGAAATTAATGCTATTTCTGATGATGTTGATGTGTTGACACTTGATAGTACTGTGCCAACTGAGGCTCTTATGGCTGATTCTCTTTCCCACACATGGCTGGTAGATTTTGGTGCTTCTTTCCATGTGACACCACATACAGAATGGTTCTCTAATTATGTAGCAAAGTCTCGTGGTACCGGTAGGCTTGGTGACTCTTATCAGTGTGATGTTGTGGGGATTTGAGATGTGATTGTGAAGTTCATTGATGGTTCAAAATTTACTATGTATAATGTACGCCATGTACCTCAGTTATCACGTAGTTTGATGTCAGTTGGCCAACTTGATGACCTTGGTTACAAGGTGGTCTTTTATGCTTAATCTTTTTGTATATCAAAGGGCAATATGGTTATTGCAAAAGGAAGAAAAATTGGCTCACTTTTTCCTTTATTTGTATCATAGAAAGAACACTTGTTAGCTATTACAGAACAACCTATGAATTGTACTTGGCATGGTCGTTTGGGCCATATATCTTGTAATGCAATGGAAAATCTTTCTTGTTCTGGTTACTTACCTATGTTATATTTCTTTGATTTTTCATTTTGTGAGCATTGTCAATATGGAAAGCAAACCAGAAATGTGCATAGAACGCACATTGAATCTTCAATTCAGCCTTATGATCTTGTTCATACAGATGTGTGTGGTCCTATGCACACTAGGTCCTTAGGTGGTTCTCTTTACTTTGTCACTTTCATAGATGATGCTACTAGAAAAGTTTGGGTATATCCTATCAAATCAAAGGATGAGGTATTCCCTACTTTCGAAAAATGGCTTGCTTTAGTTGATACTAAAAAAGGAACTAAGCTTAAGGCTTTACGTTTAGATAATGGAGGAGAGTATGCCTCACATGAATTTAGCCTTTTCTCTCAGTCTAGAGGGATTCATAGAGAGTTTATAGGTCCTCATACCCCAGTAGAGAATGGTGTAGCTGAAAGGATGAATAGAACTATTCAAGATAGAGTAGTTTCTATGTTGCATCATGAAACCTCTCACAAGGTTTTTGGGCAGAAGCAGTATTGACTGCAGTTCATGTGATTAACCTTTCACCTAGTACTGCAAAGGTCTGAAAGTGGCACAAGAGTTATGGCCACGGAAGCCAACATATTACAATAATTTTCGAGTTTTTGGGTGTGAAGCATATGTTCATATACACAAGAATCTTAGACAAAAGTTGGACCATAATTCAAAGAAATGCATTTTTCTTGGACACGGTCGAGAAGGACAATTTGGATATAGCTTATGGGGTTCCTGAAACACGGTCAGTGATCAGAAGTAGTGATGTCATTTTCAATGAGTCTAAGATGCATAAACAAGCCATTAAGGAGGTTGAAGTGAGAAGAGTGGTGTTTGAGAATACTAGTCCTCCAATTACCATGCATAAAAATGCTGCACATAGGGACGATCAAGAGAATGTCGAATCATATTAGTCAGCACATGTTCCTGTTCAACAACCATTGAGATGCTCTACATGTGTCTCACATCCACCTGATAGATATGTTCTAGGTTTAGATTTTGTTATGCTAACAAATGCTAGTGAGTCTTGTTGCTACAAAGAGGCTATACAGAGAGAGGATCATGTCAATTGGGAGTGTGCCATGAAGAGTGAGTTGGATTCTATTCACAAGAATGGTACTTGGGATTTAGTACCTTTGCCAAAGGGCAAGAAATTTTTACCATGTGTTGGGGGGGATTCTTAGACAAGAAGGGATTTGAGTGTTTGTAGGAGGAAAGGGAAAGGAAAGAAGAGAAAATACACATTGGAAGCCTCTGTCGATTGATTAAAATAAGACAAATACAAGGTTGAAGCACAATACAACCAATGCTTCTGTGAAAAATCCCACAGAGTGCTCAATTACAAATACCAAATACCCAAGGGACTTGTTGCTGCCGACCTCCTCTGCACCAAACCTCCACCTTCTACAAGCCTGCTCTTGTGCACACCTTGCACCAAGCTTCCACTAAGGGGGAGGGATGGATACCTTCTGTCGGCGCGCGCACACTTCAGTAAGTCCTTGGGATCCTTGGGGGACAAGCTTAGCACTCCTCTGCACACTTCCTTGGTCACTCTTCATGCACACCTTGCACTTCACTTCTCTGCGTCGCACACTGTGTGTCTCTTGCACTTCTCTCTCTTGCTCCACTTAGACTATGCTCACTCTTGCTTACACTTAGGATTGTCCAAGAATAGTCCTTGCCTTGATTTTTAGTGTGTCAATTCAGGTACGCTCCTAACTGCAAGAGTATCTTGGTGCTCACTTTGATGTTCTAAGATTGTCTTCACAAGTGGCAGCCAACGACTCCTTGTTTTGTCCTGTAGTGACTTTAGAGTAAAACCAAAAAATTAATTGGGGGGCCATACTTTCACTTTTGCGTACGCTGCCGCTTCACATACCTTCACATTTTCCTTTTAACTCTTCACTTTTGCACATAAGAGAGGGTTCACGTGAACCTTCCAAAACACTTTAAAAACACTTTGAACCTTAGGGAAATTAGAGAAAATACCTCTGCAACCTGCAACCCACTTTCTCCAATTTACCCTTTGTGGACAACTAATTGTGCACTACCTGTGCATTTTGACACCTGCACTTTAGCACTTTGAATTTGCACCCGTTGACTTTGTCCTTGACCTTATTGACTTTGACCAATTTGACTTTGACCTTTTGACTTTGAGTGTGGTTGACTTTGACTGTAGTTGACTTTGACCAATATGACTTTTATGGGCTCAACAGTTGCCCACCACCTAATGTGCTCTCTGTCCCGGAGAGCTACAGCCAAAAATCGGAGCATAGAGGACACCATGATGCTGGAGCTGGAAAATCTTGAAGAGGACACCTGAGCAGCAACCAATTTCACCAGAACAAGCACCAGAGGAGACCAAAAGTGGGATTTTTTTTTTTTTGGAAAAGCAAAGGGGGGCAATGGGAGGGTAGAAAGGAATGGGAAGGGAGGGCTGAGGGCGGAGATGGAAGGGGTTGGGAGGGTTAAGGATGTGGCTGGGCAGATTCGTAAAGGGAGGGATTGGGGGTATGATCATGGGGTCTGGAGAGGGTTAAAATGATCAATCACTAGAGCTACAGAGGGTGTATATGGGACATTATGAAACGTAAGGTAAGACAAGGAGGGAATAGACCATGTGGACAATGAGGGGAAATAAAACCATGTGATAAATGTGCTCAAAACATGTGGGGTTTGACCAAAAGTCAGAGAAAAGAGTGGATTTTGGAAAAATTAAGTCAAAAAATGAATCCAAAGTTGTCAACAGAGTTGCCAAAATACATGAAAATGACTCCAAATTTGAAAAAAAACGGCCATCCGAGGCACGATCCAGAGTCAAAAGGGTTGAACCATACAACTTGGAAAAAAAAAAAAAAAAAAAAAAAAAAAAAAAAAAAAAATATATATATATATATATATATATATATATATATATATATATATATATATATATATATATATATATATATATATATATATATATATATATATATATATATATATATATATATATATATATATATATATATATTGAACGCCTGTGTTGCCAAGTCTCAATAAATAACCTAAATAAAATAAAATAAAAAAATAAAAGTAATAAAATAAAAAAATAAAATAAAATAAACGAAAAGAAAATAAAATAAGTAAAAAATAAAAAAATAATTTAAAAAAATTGGGGGGGGCTGTCAGAAGGGGGGGGTGAATTTTTTTTTTTTTTATTTTTAACTCTGAGCCCCGAAAATCCCAGGGAGGGCCTTTTTTTTTTGAGAAAAATAATAAAAAAAACAAAAAAAAAAACCTAAAAAATCCAAAAAAAATCCAAAAAAATCCAAAAAATTTTCAAAAAATTCTGAGAGATTTTCCTACAGGCCTAAGCTAGTTTTTTGCACTCAAACCCACAGAGAGCTTCCTTTATTCCTCAATTTTGGCAAGAAAATGACACATGAAAAAGGAAAAAAATGCTAGAAAAATTCTAAAAAATGTCAAAAAAAAATTCCTAAAAATTCCAAAAATTGTACCTTTGCAAAATTTATGAAACGGCTGCTGAATTTGCTAAAACTCAAGAAAAAAATATGAAATGGATAAAGAAAACTACTAAAACTTAAGCAAAAAATGAAATGAGAGGGCTATGTACAACCTGGACAAATTTTGTAGGTTCCATGTGATCCAGAAATCTTCAATTTTGATGATGATAGGCCTTGAGCCTTGTATTGTTCACTTAGAGAAACTCCTCCATAATCTCCAATTGTACTGCACTTCATTGGATTTGTCTTCTTTTTGGGCACACTGGTCATCTGATAGAGGTACCCTAAATCCTTCAGTAAAATATTGTCTCCTCCATACTGAAACTTTTGTACCTTTGTGTTAGCAGCTATATAGATTAATTTGCAAAATTCCATTTTCACTATTCCAGCTTCTTCATCAAATGGAACCCTCTATTTCCAAAGACTTGTAGATAATCCTTCCACATTCTTGTAAAGCCCTGCACTTGCGATCATTAAAATTGACATAACAGCTGATATCCATACCAGTATCCATAAAAAAGTGGCCATTGACATATGAATTGGAGTAGCTTCATCACTGCTGCGTGTAAGGGCTTTGATTTTCTTCTCTTTGTTATGGCCTTTGACTGAGAACTTTTTTACTCGAATCAGTACCCTGAGTGATTTCCTCTTTTTCTTCATATGCTTCTTCTCTGCTTGAGTTTGGAAAAATTCCATAGCACGAAGATTGGTCTTCTGCATGGAGCCAAGCCAGCATGTTTTCATCTTCATATAAATCTGCTCCTTCAAATAGGTCTGCTTCTGGGTTTTCCAACAATTCTTCTTCCATACAATTACCAATTGTCTGCATCATGCTAGTATTTCTCTGATTGTCTGGTCCTTCTTCTAAAATTATCTGCTGCAACTCTTTTTCCTCTTGCTTTACCCACATTATGTCCTTGCCCCAGTCATGCAGCACATTGGCATGCCTTAACCAAGGTCTCCCAATTAACAGGGGGAAGCTTCCTTCTACCTGTGGCAACCTTAAAACAAAAAAGTCCAAGTTAAAGATGGTACCTTGTATCTTGACTGGAACTCCAGGGACGACTCCCATAGGCCTTACTATGCTTTGGTCTGCCATTGTTACAGTGAAGTTGGCAGGTCTTGAAGGGTATAGTCCAATCTTTTTCATGGTATATTCAGACATCAAGTTAATGCCAGAACCACCATCCACAATAACTCCTTGAAACTCATGACCTTTGATAGAGACTGTTAGCCGAGGGCTCTTGTAATCTGTGAGGGGTGCTTCCCCTACACTTTTATCTTTAGGCATAACAGTAGCCTTTGCCACTAAACTTGTTGTGGACATTTCATCAATTATCTGGCAAGAGTTCTGACCTGAACTTCCCATCCATCTTTATTAAATAAAAAATACTAACCTCCTTTTTCATGGACTTGAGTAGTCTGGAAGCTTCTGATTCCTTAAGAGCCTGGGCTCCATTTGACTTATCAAATTCCTCATGAGCCCTGTTGAATGCATGTCCAATGGCATCACTGGTACCTATGAAATTTTCATTTTTCCTTGTGTCTCCACATGTGGTGGGCGCCTTTGTCTTTGTTCAATCCATTAATCATTGATTCTTGACCTATTTCCACCTGAGCCTTCCCCTTGCTTCTTGTCTGCACTGTAAAAGATTCAATTTCTTCTAATTGTACCACCCTGGTGGATGGTGATGGCTCATTTACTTGATCTAACCTTTCTTCTTTGTGCACAGAGATCATTTGAATGTGAGGCCCAGATGAAGATGCTTGGTTCTTAGGACAACCATTAGTATAGTGGTCTCTCGCCTCTGGGCAGTTCCTGCAAGGAGGGGCATTTTCGGGGAGAGTGCACCTACTTTGATAGTGCCCACATTCTCCACATCTGAAACAAATAATTGGCCTCCTAAGCCCATTTCCAAAATTATCCCTCTGTCCGGTTGTAATTATTACCTTGATTCGGTGCAGCAACCATTACATTTGCTGGTGGTAGGGGTCCTCCTTGTGTCCAGTATGTTGTTGCAGGCATTCCCCTTGATTGGCATTCTTGGGCCTCATGTCCAACTTTCTTGCATAATTGGAAAGTCACACTTAACAGAGGACATTCACTTACTATATGCCCTTGCTTGCTGCACATGGAACACCAAAGTCCACTCTTGATGCCACCTCCTTTGAGTTCCTGCAACTCCTGTCACAGCTGGGCCAATTCCTCTGCTTGGGCCTCCTCCTCCTTTTGGAGCTTTAGCGCTTCAATCTCCCTCCTCAACTGAGTTACAACATTCTCCTCCTCTCTGTGGGGCTTATTTCTTTTTAAGCCCTCCAACTCCTTCCTTAGCTGGATTACTGGATCCTCCATTTCTATGGAATATGGTAATTGAGAAGAAGGAGCTCCATACTGTTGCCGTATTTGCTCCAGTCGTGTAGCTCTGTTGATGAACTCCTCTATGGAGGCTGTAGGTAACACTAATTCCTTTATTTTGCATTGGGTGGCCACTAGTAGGGGCTTAGCTAACCATTTCTTAACAAAAAAATCATGTGGTGGATTTGGCAATTTAGCCATTAGTGCTTTGGCCCTAGTCACAAACTCTGGGAACTTTTCTCCTGGACCCAATCTCAAATTTTCTAGTTCTTCTATGATGATCTCTGCAGTATTCCCATGCTGGAATTGATTTTTAAATGCATCTTTCATCAAATCCCAAGTTGTAAAATGGTTCTCACCAAATTGGCTGAACCATTTATCTACTAATCCTTCTAATGTGGCAGGGAAGACTATCAAAAAAGCATCCTCCCTGCCCATTAAACCTCTAGTCTTGCATAGTGCCAAAAACCTTCTAATGTGTTCATCGGGATCCTCCTCAGCTAGGCCTTTGAAAGAAGGAAATTTTATATTTAATCTTGAGAGTAAGGTTTCCAAGTCTACCTATCCCGCCATGCTCTGTACTGATGAGGTTGAAGATAAGGGACTAGAGGATCTTTTAACAACCTTCCTTCTTGTTTGCTTGCAGGTGACCCTCAATGTTTGGGACTGGGTTGCGGTCATGAGCAGCTCATAGTCCACTTAATATGAAACACTTGATAAGAATATTTATCTTGTGGTTATTAAAGTAGCACTGTAGTAGAACTGTCGACACGTGATCTCTTCTATACTTTGCACTTGGCTTCTCCTAAGCTCAAATCTCCTTGGAAGGCCCACCGGGCGTGCCAAATTTTGTTGGGGGGGATTCTTAGACAAGAAGGGATTTGAGTGTTTGTAGGAGAAAAGGGAAAGGAAAGAAGAGAAAATACACACTCGAAGCCTCTGTCGATTGATTACAGTAAGACAAATACAAGGTTGAAGCACAATACAACCAATGCTTCTGTGCAAAATCCCACAGAGTGCTCAATTACAAATACCAAATACCCAAGGGACTTGTTGCTGCCGGCCTCCTCTGCACAAAACCTCCACCTTCTACAAGCCTACTCTTGTGCACACCTTGCACCAAGCTTCCACTAAGGGGGAGGGATGGATACCTTCTGTCGGCGCGCACACACTTCAATAAGTCCTTGGGATCCTTGGGGGACAAGCTTAGCACTCCTCTGCACACTTCCTTGGTCACTCTTCATGCACACCTTGCACTTCACTTCTCTGTGTCGCACACTGTGTGTCTCTTGCACTTCTCTCTCTTGATCCACGTAGACTATGCTCACTCTTGCTTACACTTAGGATTGTCCAAGAATAGTCTTTGCCTTGATTTTTAGTGTGTCGATTCACGTATGCTCCTAACTGCAAGAGTATCTTGGTGCTCACTTTGATGTCCCAAGATTGTCTTCACAAGTGGTAGCCAACGACTCCTTGTTTTGTCCTGTAGTGACTTTAGACTAAAACCAAAAAATTAATTGGGGGGCCATACTTTCACTTCTGCGTACGCTTCCGCTTCACATACCTTCACATTTTCCTTTTAACTCTTCACTTTTGCACATAAGAGAAGGTTCACCTGAACCTTCCAAAACACTTTAAAAACACTTATAACCTTAGGGAAATTAGAGAAAATACCTCTGCAACCTGCAACCCACTTTCTCCAATTTACCCTTTGTGGACAATTAATTGTGCACTACCTGTGCACTTTGACACCTGCACTTTAGCACTTTGACTTTGCACCTGTTGACTTTGACCTTGACCTTGTTGACTTTGATCTTTTGACTTTGAATGTGGTTGACTTTGACTATAGTTGACTTTGACCAATATGAGGTTTATGGGCTCAACACCATGTAAATGGGTATATAAGCTGAAATTCACATAAGATAGTGCTTCTCTAAAGTACAAAGCACGACTTGTTGCAAAGGGTTTCAAGCAACAACATGGTGTTGATTTCAAGGAAATCTTATCTCCAGTGGGAAAGATGACTACCCTGTGCATGTTGCTTGGATTCGTACCACTGTTCTTCTCAAACCATCCTCATAGATGGGAGCACCTAAGCGGTTGGTTCATATATATTCTAATTGAGTCTTATAGGAACCTTTTTGGGTTTGAAAATAAGCTAACCCTAAACTTCCTGTAGGCCTCTCCATGCTAAATGACATTTTTGAATCGCTTGTATTAGATCTCAATATGTAGGGATAATCACTCAACTACTGTGTCCAAGATCTAGTAGTATGGTTAACACTAGCCTCAGAAGATTTGATGCTTTTTCTATCCACTCTTCGTATATGTCTACCTAAGCTAAGGCTTATATGACCTAACTACTCACCCAATGTCAGAGCTCAACCATGTTGTGATGTTCTTTTGTATCAATTATTTGTTCATTTTAATTTCCTTTGATGCAAGATCTTGTTTTTCTGATCACATCATCACGAATACTTTAAGTTTGTCCTTACTCGTCATTTGATCCATTGATTACATTCTTTTCCTTTAGGGTTGTCTGCAATTGTGCACTATCTACTCTTGAACTTAACAAAATAAGAGTTCCTTGAATAGTTTGTGCCTATTCTAGCCTTAACTAATCAATACACCTAAGCACACTTAGTCTAAGATAAGAATTGAGTAAGGGTGTTGAGAGATCTTCCAACCTTGAGTCATGCACACTTGAAATAGCTCTAGTGCTCAGGATGCTTGTTCTCGAGCATTGCTTTATAGTGATACCTTGCTTGCCACATAGATAACTTGAAAATCTTGTAAAAATCCCAAAATTTATGCTTACTTTGAGAGTTTGTGAAAAATAAAAAGTCCCGATTTTCATATCTGTCAAGATAGAGAAGGCCTACTACGATAGATGGGATCTATCATGGATGTCTATCTTTTGCAATAGATAGTGTCTATCACGATAGACATGGCTATTGCGATAGAACAATCTATCACAATATATACTATCCATCATCTATCATCTATCATGATCTCTATCTATCGTGATAGATGGGTCTATCGTGAAAGATGGCCTGTATCGTGGGTCTTGTCTTTCATGATAGATGGGTCTATCATGATAGATGGTGTCCATCGTCTATCTTCTATCATGAATTCTAGTTTGTCACGATAGATATGGACTCTATTGCAGGGGTCTGTCTTGTATTATCAGAGTCAAGTGAAAAATATACTCTTAGAAAACTAAATTATCTAACAAAATAACCTCCAAAATGAGCTCTCCGACCTCTTTTATAGTTTTAGACTAGTTTTTGTCCTAGTTCAGACCTACTGTCTGGCCTAGTTGAAAATTAGGTCCCTATACTATTTTGAGAGCTCAAACAAATTCTAAAAATTTTGAAAATCGAAACATAGGCTCTTGTAATGCTCCTCAAGATTGATAACTCCTTCACTTGCACAAAATGGAGATAGATCTACCAGAAATGTGTATTTACAATGAATTGTAGTGATAACAATCATTGTTTGTTGTAAATTAGTTTTGAAAAATTGGTTAGGCCTATTTTTTTATATATCTACATCGACTGCTCTACTTGCTTAGTAATATGCCTCAGCCTCACCTCTCTTGTTGACCTTCTTTTCTGAGGCTTCCTTGTCTGCTAATTCCTCCTTGACAGCTAATGAAGAAGAAGAAGAAGGAGGAGGAGGAGGAGGATAAGAACGAGGAGGAGGAGAAGCAGAATAATAATAATAATAATAATAATAATAATAATAATAATAATAATAATAATAATAATAATAATAATAATAAGAAGAAGAAGAAGAAGAGGAGGAAGAAGAGGAAGAAGAGGAAGAAGAAGAAAAAGAAGAAGAGGAAGAAGAAGGAGAAGGAGAAGGAGAAGGAGGAGCAGAAGGAGAAGTAGAAGAAGTAGAAGTAGAAGAAGAAGAAGAAGAAGAAGAAGAAGAAGAAGAAGGAGGAGGAGGAGGAGGAGGAGGAGGAGGAGGAGAAGAAGAAGAAGAAGAAGAAGACGAGGAGGACGACGACGAAGAAGAAGACCAGGACGAACAAGATGAAGAAGAAGAAGAAGAAGAAGAAGAAGAAGAAGAAGAAGAAGAAGAAGAAGAAGAAGAAGAAGAAGAAGAAGAAGAAGAAGAAGAAGAAGAAGAAGAAGAAGAAGATGATGAAGAAAAAGAAGAAGAAGAAGAAGAAGAAGAAGAAGAAGAAGAAGAAGAAGAAGAAGAAGAAGAAGAAGAAGAAGAAGAAGAAGAAGAAGAAGAAGAAGAAGAAGAAGAAGAAGAAGAAGAAGAAGAAGATGACGATGATGATGATGATGATGATGAGGATGAGAAAGAAGGAACTCAATATGTGATACAATATCAAAGCATAGCAAGATGTCTTGTGAGAGATTATTGAGCTATAAACCAAGATATAAGGATGAAAAATCATTTAAAATGTTTGCTTATGTCATGTAATAATGTTTCCATGTACTTCATAAGAGGCATATATAGAAAGACATACTAGAAGAAGGGAGAATTAAGGAATCATTTATAAAACGATTAAGAAAATTTAATTTTGCATTTTTTAGCATACAATTGAAAAGCTATACATATTGAAGCAATAATTATATGGATCTTATTTTGGAATTTTTCGAATCTATAAACAAGCACTTTTTTTAGTAGATTAGAAGGTGATATATTTAGAGATGTTCAATTTGTGCTAGTTTATCAATACTTGTATTCTCATTTGAAGAAAATGATGTAATTAGGGACACATACGTTTACGTCAGGTGAATGGAAGGCGATCAGCTCTTTGGCTGCCGCGAGCTAGATTTGGAAGGAAAGATAAACTTTGAACTTTGGTGATTCTCTGAAGGAATGGCCTATTCAAAAGTCTTTAGATTATCTAGTGCATTGTACCTTCACTTTGAAACTTATGTAAAGAGTAGATTGTACCTTCACTTTAAAACTTATGCAAAGAGTAGATTGTAAAGTTGAACTCCCAAAAACAAATGCAAAATTTAGAGATTGAGGATCCACTCTAGAGTTCCAGATGTACACATTTTAATGTGTGTTTAGTATTCCTACAACTCACACATTCTCTCTCAAGCAATCAAGGTAAAGTTCTTTTGTCGGTGTTTGAGATAGTTGTGCAGATGATCTAATTTGAGTTGCGGGAAGGGGACCTTTAAAGTCGTGAATGATGATATTTCCCTTTTGATCAATGGACTTTTATGTATTGGTCATGTGATTTGAAAGCTCACAAGCATGAGAGAGAGAGAGAGCTTTATGTATGCCTTCATTTGTTTGTGATTTGCATTTCTATGGTCATACAGGTCCTTGTCGCACTCTATTGGTGGGGTTTCTGCTTTTTAGCTGTGGTAGTGTTTTTTTGTGGTCAATGGTCGCGCGCTTTTTATGTCGGATTCCATGTGCTGCTGCTTTTATGGATGGGCCAAGAAAGCACTTCTCCAAACAAAAGGAAAGTCTTCTACGTCATGCAAACGAAGCTGATAGGGTGGCCAAGTAAAATTATGCTTTCTTTATGTTTTAACTAATCCTCGGTCAATTGTACCTCACGCAAACTAATCTTCTATAAATGGGAATAATTATTCGAGTTAGCATCACATAGTACGAGCCTAGATGAACATGTGAGTGAGCATGCGGAAGAGAATGAAGAGGATGATGTTCAAGCTTTCATGGAAGTTTGGAAAAGATAAGCCGACACTCGAGATTGAGAAAGTAGACACAATGAACGTGCACCCAAATCTTCTTCTAGATTTAGTAGAAAAAAAGTTATAACTTATATAGATGAGATGAATGGTTTGAAGTTCACAGAGGGTTGAGGTTCCTGTGTGAAGAGTCCTAATAGGAGGCATCTTCTTTCCATTGAGCTAAGATATGGTGTTATATGCAAGTTTCCTATACGAAGGCTTTAGTTTCATTGTTTCACAGAAAAAAGGTGAATTAAAGAAGAATACATATCGAGGGTCTAGTTCAACCAAGGGTCAGATTAGGAATTTACCAAAAGTCCCCTCTCCTATCCAATAAACCCAATCTTGGGTCCTTGTGGCATTTGGATACACCATGAGGTTCACATCTTACATTCTTTTCTCTAAGGATACATCCCAAGGATATAAAATTTGGATAGACCTAGGTCCACATGGCTCTCATGAGGGTTCTCATATGGATACAACCTCAAAGATACATCTAGATTCTTGGGGGCTCATAATAGTAACTTCCAAGTTCAAGGATAAACCGCAAGGTTCTTACAATATTTCTTGTGGCCCTTGATAGACATAGGTTCATTGGGACTCATGGTTGCCAATTCAGTTTACTCTAAACAATGTATGAAATAAAAACAAAATGCATGGCGAAACTAGATGAAAAAGGGGACATCAGAGGTGACAGAGGAGGTTGATGTAGAGTGTCTCTTTCCTTGTTGAATATGAAGTGAAACTCCATTTTGTTAATCTTCATCTTTGTTTGAGTCCTCTTCAATGTCCTCACTTTCTTACAACATGATGTAAATCTTTCCTTTACCTTTGAGTGCATACTTAGAACTTGGAACTTTATGTGACATATATTTCCTGCCATGTCTTGCACGTTGTTAAAGCTTAAAACAATCTCTTTAAATATGAAAATTTATAAGTCCATAGTTTTGGAGTAGCTTGTGATGATGTTTAGAATTCACATTAACGTCATTAGTGATGAAGGTATCCATGCTGGTATTTTGATCTTTGATCTGTTCTGGCAAAGAATGGTTTACGTTCTCCAAAAGGGCGATGGCGCATACTCTTTGAGAACTAACAGAATGTTTCATATACACATACATATACACACAAACACACACATATACACACACATACATACACACACACACACACACACACATATATATATATATATATATATAATACATATATAGATATATCAATACATGCTTAGAGATGTAGACAGATAAATAAATACATAGATACATAGTCATATAGATATAATTACACTTCCATCTACATGAATCTTCACACACACACACACATATAATCACACACACACACATATATATACACACATACATACATACATACATACACACACACACACACACATACATATATATATATATATATATATATATATATATATATATATATATATATATATATATATATATATATATATATATATATATATATATATATATATATATATGTATGTATATATATAATATACATATATAGATATATCAATACATGCTTAGAGATGTAGATAGATAAATGAATACATAGATAAATAGTCATATAGATATAATTATACTTCCATCTACATGAATCTTCACATAATCACACACACACATAATCACACACACACATACATACATACATACATACATACATATATATATATATATATATATATATATATATATATATATATATATATATATATATATATATATATATATATATATATATATATATATATATGTATGTATGTGTGTGTGTGTGATTATGTGTGTGTGTGTGATTATGTGTGTGCCTGTGTGAAGATTCATGTAGATGGAAGTGTAATTATATCTATATGACTATTTATCTATGTATTCATTTATCTATCTACATCTCTAAGCATGTATTGATATATATATATATATATATATATATATATATATATATATATATATATATATATATATATATATATATATATATATATATATATATATATATATGGGTGTGCATGTCCCCCTCTCTCTCTCTCTATATATATATATATATATATATATATGTGTGTGTGTGTGCATGTGTCTCTTTCTCCCTCTCTCTCCCTCTCTCTCTCTCTATATGTGTGTCTGTGTGTGTGTTGGGGGATTCTTTAGTCGAAAGGGGCTTGAGTGTTTTTAGGAGAAGAGTGGAGAAGAAGAAGAAAGACAATTGCACGAAAACCCTTTGTGTCTTGACTAAGAATAAAGTATACAATAGCTTTGTCTACGATGACACAAAATGCTCTCAATACGTAGTAATTAAGCCAGAGAAGCACAAACACAAAGGTATACAAAGTAGCACAAAAGTTTGGTGTAGTTGAACTCTATGTCAATCCTTCACCTTGTCGAGTAGCTTGCCCTTGTGCACTCCTTACACTCCTTGTCATGTTGATCCTTCACTTTATGTAAAGCATGTAGATGACATGTGTGTATATGTATACATTTATGTGGATGACTTGTTGATTATAGGGTATGATGCAAAAGCAATTGAAGAGATCAAAAGTAATTTGGGAAAGGAAGTTAAAGATTCAAATGTTGATTTGCTTATAATATACTTTCTTGGGATTGAGATTGTATATGTCAATGAAGGCATGTGGTTGATACAGAGAAACTATATACGTGATATGCTGAAAAGGTTTGGTATGCAGGGGTGTAAGTTTGTTTCTACTCCAATGGAATGTAATGTAAAGTTGAGTGCAAAAGAAGGTGATGAATTGCATGATATGAATTCTTATAGATCCATAGTAGGATCTTTGATTTATGCAACCAAAACTAGATCTGACATATGCTATGTAGTGGGAGTATTGTCATAGTTTATGCATGAACCTAGAGTACTTCATATGCATGTGGTGAAAAGAATGCTTAGGTATTTGAAAGGTACCATGGACGAAGGATTATATTATAGTCATGATGCTGATCTAACTCTTAAAGTCTTTAGTGTTGCAGATTGGGTTGGATGTAAAAGATGATAGAACCCCACAAGTGGATATGTGGTAAAAATAAGAAATAAGAAATTAACATGGAGCTCAAAGAAATAGCCTACATTTGCTTTATCTTCTATATAGTTTGAGTATAGAGGTTTAGCATTGGCTAATACTGAGATTATATGGTTTAAAAATTTATTTCATGATTTGAAGGTGCAAGTTGATGTACCATTCATATATAAGGATAACTTAATCAGCATTTGTATGACCTCAAATCCTATTTTTCATTCTAGAACAAAGCATATAGAGGTACACTATCATTATGTTGGAGAGAAGGCCATAAACAATGAAGTGCACATTTCTTTTGTTGGAAAAGGGATCAAGTCACAAATATCTTCACCAAATCCTTGGATGGACCAAAGCTTCAAAGATTCAACTATATTCTTTGCATGAAGGAAATACCCTTTGAAACTTGAGGGGGAGAATGTTGAGAGCATTGTTTTTATGTATAGATTAAGGTACAAGTTCCAAAATATGTAAACACCTTTGGGATGTTTTCAAATACTTCAAGAAGGCTCATGTAAAGTATTAAAGATGGTTAAAATACCATGTGAGGTCTTAGTGCAAGGTAGATGTGGCTAGTTCTCAAAGTCTAGCCATATTGTGCTTATTTGACCACTTAAGTCATGTAATAGCTCCATCCAAGTGTCTACCACAAGTCTAGATGTATTAGGAAGGTTTTTGGGTTAGTTTTTCATGCTATAATAAGAGGCTAGAAATCTTGATCTTGTTTTGAAGTCCAACAGAGTCATATTTCTATCTCCTATTGTAGTTTTATAGACAAAGATTGCAAAGATTTTATCTCCCTCATTTTATATCCAAAATTACATATCCAATGGTTCATTGGAAAGCTCTTATTGTCTACATTTATCATGTAAATTTTCATATTCATTGGAGTTGTGACATGAGAGCAATAGTCTCTGCAAGTAGTGTTCTTTCTCGGGTCATGTGTCCTTACATTTTTTAGAGGTCATGTCTCTTTGCATATTTATCCAATTTGAGTGTCCTATATCTCATTGGAAAGCTATTGGTGTCTAGTATATGTGGGTAAAAACGTTTTTAAAAATTCTAAGTGACTAGAGAAAGTTTTGCAAACATGATTAGTGTTACATTTGTTCATGTTTAATTCTACACGTGGGTTCCTGGGATGGTCAGGGGTTTGATAATTCAGAGGCGCTTTATATATTTTCCCAAATTACTATTTAACTTTTGACAATTAACTTCACTGATTAACTCCGAACAATTACAGCAGATTCAACTACGTTCCCAACATCTGTTGTTTCTTCTCCCACATTGCTTCTATTGACCACGGAAACGTTACATCATTTGCACGACACCCTTTCAATGTGTGACTTTTCTAATTACAATTATTCTTTTAAATAATATTCCGGCAGCCTGACACTGGCACGCACAGTGGACTCAAACCTAGCAGGGAAAATTACAAGATTTAGGAATCATCAATGATTCCTTGGATATACATGGATCTAGCTAATTTAAAGGTGCGTGAGATTTTCTGCTTGAGGGATTCTAACATCTCCTTCAAAATTTGAGGTTCAACCAGGTGTGCATCAGCCCGCACAGAGCTGGAAGCGATCACTTGAGAGAGTAATACGTCGGCTTGATTATGCAAAAAAGCTTGTTGAAGATAAAAGTCATTGGCGAGCGCAGCATCGCGTTGTAACTTCATTTCGGCAATCTCTGCATCAATGTGAGATAATCGCTCATGCTGGATACCCATTTGTTTCTCTCTTCATTCGAGCTCTTGGAACTGGAACTCCATGGTTTTATAGAAATCTTGCCTTTCTTTTTGGATGGTGTCAACATCCTTCTTCAGCTGAAGATTTCAGCCTATTTCCTCGTTTAGGCATCAACTTTTCTGAAAGAGCTCTTCTGTGACTTTCTTTAATTCCGTTTCTACTTGTAAGGCTAACTCAGCCATCTCTTGACCCTTTTGCTCAACAGTAACAAACTCAGCACACGTGGTCTCTAGTAGATTACCCAAAGCCTTCATGGCATCCTCCTTATCAGTCATTGTCTGAGTCAATTGTTTGATCTGATCATCGTGAGCTGCAATGATGGCATTCTTCTCATTCAACTGTTCTTGGAGAATTTGAAACTGTTCTTTTAGTGAGCTGGCTTCTGCTTTAGCTGCTAGCACCTCTTCTTGGAGTGGTGCAATGTCCGCTTCAAGGATATCCACCTTGGATTGATACTCCATTCGTAGGGATTGTTGGGCAACTTGTAGGTGGTGAGGGAGATGGTTGGAAAGATGAATAAGATAATTGCCTATCTGTGCTAGTTGGGCCAATGAGTCAAGGACAATGGAGGTGGAGATTGGCCAAGAGGGATTAGCTGAAACTATGGCAGAAGATGAAGGAGGTGAGTAATCGGGAGAGGACGGGCTGCGGAAGGACACCGTGAAGGAGGAGGGCTAGGCGGCAAAGGCACCTTTGAGGGAGAAAGAGGAAGAGGTGGGTTTGGTGGTGAAGATAGCAGGGCAAGAGTAGTTACCGTGAGAGGCGGGATATCCAGTTGCACAATCACCTCGTCAGGTTGTGCTTTCTCTGCGAGTTGCACAACCTCTGTTATCGTGTCAAGCGCTTGCTCCTGTGAATGAGGCTATGGCGGCATGAACGAATCACTAGGATGGACATCTTCCATTACAGTGTCGGGCGCGGCTTGATCCTTAGGGGATGGTGGAGCAGAGAGAATCTGTGCTGAAGAGGCGGTATCCTACAATTGGAGGGTTGAGGACAGCTGAACTTGACTGTGGGAGGGGCTTAGTTTGCTGCGCTTCCCCTTAAAAAACTGCAGGAGATCGTCATCATCGTCAACCTCCATCACTTGCACGGATTCCTCATGGAAGAGAAGGGTATTCATGGGAGGAGGTTGCGCAGTTTGAATCACCGAGAGGAGGAATGTCAACAGATGAGGTAATCGGGTCCGAGGGATATCGCACTTTGCCAATTGTCTAGAAATCGCCTGACATTCTCGATGAATATGTCGGAAGAAAAACGAAGCAAAATTAACTGCTTCATGTGCAGCGCCATCGATCATGGAATAAAATGGTCAAGAAATGCCATATGTGCATTTTTGGAGGTTAAGTGCAGCTACAAGAAACTATAGTGCACAGCGCTCCAGTTCAGGGCGACAGAGAATGGCAAATTCATTGGAAGAATGATGCGGGAAAAGCTGTTTCATGGTCGTCATCGACAAGAGGGGCCCGTCTACACTACCCCCTTGAGGGAGATGGAATCCCTTAGCAACGGTGTTTAGGGTGACGACAACACGTGGGTTAAGACATGTAAGCGGCCAACACGTTTTTGTCGCGGGAGTATCGACTATAGCAGAGATGATCTGCACAAAGAATGGATGACATCCAATCGAATGCTAGGGGAGTTCGACGAATGCCAAAGCCTGCGCGTGTGCAAAAACTTGCTCAATTCCGGAGCGAGGCCAGCACGGAAGGTAGCAATATTGGCCAAAGCTTCCATGGCGAGCAAGAGAGCAGGAATACAGGAGATAACATAGAACACTCAAACTCGCAAAAACACATTAGCAGTAAAGAGGGAGAAGAACGTGATTAAGTAAAAACACCGAATGGAAATGGGGGAAGAAACATAATCATCAATCGGTGTTGGGAATATGCAGACATAATGACGACATGCACACATTAACAGAATCTTAGACACATAGTGCGGTAGTTAATCATGGTTAGGTAATAAAACGGGAATGTTACAGTCAGTTGGTCAACCAGAATGCACGGACTAGAAAGGGACGTCGGGCTAGAACAGTGACATAAACCGGGTAGAGAATAAAAATACCAATAAATCATCAAGATGAAGAAGGTGTGGGATAATAGGGATGAAGCTTCGATCCATTTATTGATTTAGGAAGAAGGGTACCAGTTAAAGTGGATAACCAGAACGTAGCGGGTCCAACCTGCGATTCAATACCATAAGGACCAAACCACCGAAGTTTGAACTTGCCCATTGAACGATTAGACTTAGCATTATAGAACAGAACTAATTGTCGTTTGGTAAAAACATGAGTGCGGAGAAACTGATCATGTGTTTGGTTGTCGCAGTTGGACTTCTTGCAGCATTAGAAAACTTTCCCGGCATTGTTCGTCCAAGGACCGCAACACATCCAATCGAAAAGGAAAGGATTCCGCGAGCAAGGGCTTATGATCCAGTTCCACCCTGGAGCTAGGTACCACCAATTCCATGGGTGCAATGGCCTCCAGCCTATATGCCAATTTGAAAGGCGTATTCCCTGTAGCCACTTTGTAAGTAGTAGGGTATGCCCACAGGACTGAAGGAAGGAATTGATCCCGATGCTCCGGACATTCCATAACGAGTTTCTTGAGCATGTTAAATAAGGTTTTATTGGTATTTTCAGCAAAACCATTGGCACGAGGATAATACGAAGAGCTAAATTTATGAACAATTTGCAGGGTGTGAGTAAGCACTTGCAGTAAGGAATTAACAAAATGTGTGCCATGATCCGAAACAATCTCTAAGGGAAGACCGAACCAAGGGAACACATCAGTCATCAAACATTTGACCACCACGAATGCAATTGCGGACCGTAAAACCCAAGCTTTGGCCCACCGAGTAGCATAATCCATGCAAACCCCACTTTTGAAAAGGTTCCAAGGGAGAGACATGCTGCATTGGAAAATGACGCCGTTGTAAAGGCTGCCCCAATCGTTGTCAAGCATCACACATTTTAACATAAGCAGCAATATCAAGCTGCATAGTGGGCCACCATAAGCCACTGTGCATAATTTTTTGGTAAGTGAGATTGACCAAAAAATGACCACCAGAAAGAGTAGGATGGGCCATGTCAATAACCGAAGGAACTTCATGGGGTGGGATACACCGTAATAGTGCACCAGAGGGATCTATCTAATACAACTATCCTACAATGATTCGAAACCGTCAACTATACATTGCCAATTTACGATGAGCCAAAGTAGAAGTATTAGCTGGGGGGCTTCCACTGGTGAGAAAGGTCATAAGAGTGCCATAATACGAAGGTGCCATCGGGAGCTCCTGACCATCATCTTGGACCGAATCAGTCGCATAGATAGCAAGGGTAGTATCATCAATTCCATCGGGAAATTCACCAGAATCAAGTCGAGATAAGAAATCAGCTAGTGCATGTGCTGACCCTGGACGATGGACAAACACATAACCAAATTCTTGCAATAACAACACCCACCTGGCTAATCTGCCCCCTAAATGTTGTTGACAAACAAGATAAACCAGAGCAGCATGATCCACATGAAAGGTAAATTGGCATCCCAACAAATAGTGCCAGAATTTCTTCACCAAATACACCAAGCCCAGACATTCGTGCTCAGTAACGGAATAATTTCATTCAACAGCAGCTAATCGTCGACTAACATAATTGAATGGATGGAACCACTTATCCTATTGTTGCATAAGCACACTACCGATGACACTATCCGATGCATCCACAAAGACATGGAATGGAAGCTGCCAGTTTGGTGCTTGCAGTATAGGAGCCTGGGTTAAGAGTGTTTTCAATCCCTCAAAGGCAATTTGGCACTCCTCAGTCCACACGAACTGTCGGGGAGTTCTAATGATCAAACAATTTAGGGGTATGGATAAATGTGCGAGCCATCGAAGATGCCATCCATGCTAGCGTATTTGGTCAAGGAATCACATATCTTCCTTTGGTGTCGTAGGAGCAGGTGCATGCAACATGGCTTGCACCTTATCTGGATCCACTTGAATGCCTTGTTGTGAAATAATATGGCCAAGTATTTGCCACAAGAAATCGAAAAGACCGACTTATTGGGATTTAAGCACAACCAAAATTCTCGACACTTAGAAAAGCAACACCGTAAGTGATAGAGGTGAGCTGATGTGTCCTCAGATAACAAAAAAACGTTCAGATACACTCGCATAAAGGTGGTTAAGTAGGGGGAAAAACTTTCTTGCATGCATTGTTGGAAGGTACTAGGGGCATTGTGAAGACCGAACCACATCAGGGTACACACATATACACCCCAATTTGTAATAAACGCAGTCTACAGTATATCCATTTCAGCCATGCACACGTGATTATAGCCACTGTAACCATCCAAAAAGGAATACATTTCTCGTCTGACAACATCATCGAGCATTTTATCCAAAAAGGGAAGTGGGATGGGATCCGGTATGGTCGTCGCATTTAATTTTCGGTAATCCACACAGATACGCAACTCCTTATTTTTCTTCGAGACGATAACAATAGGTGAAATCCATTCCGCATGCTCAATGGGAACGATGAAACCTACTTTCAACAAGCAATGCAATTTCGCTTTCACTTGAGCAGCATAATTAGGGTTCATGTGATAACTGGGTTGCTTGATTGGACGTGCATCTGGCTTGAGCATCACACGATGTTGATAGATGCGAGGGTCAACCCTTTCATATCTCGATAGTCCCACGCAAATACATCTTGGAACTCTGTCAACAAGTGTAGTAGATCATTTTGAAAAGTTTCCGGTAACCCCGCCTTAATCTTGACCGATCGTGATGTATCCTCATTTCCCAGATCGTAGGTGATAAGTTGATCTTCCGGTACATAAAATTGTCATGGCATGGGTATATCCTCACGTGAATGGAATAAATGCTAGAAACTCTGGGCATTCAAAGCTTGATCCATAACTAGGTCCCCTTCTTCTGTAACGGGAACTACCGAACAAATGACCGGATTCTAATTATCTGCAACCGCTTGTAAGTCGACTGTTCCCAAGGCGAGCAAATCCTGGTTAGCATTGAGAAAAGCTTCTTCTTCATCATCTGAAAGTCCATCCAACATATGCACAGGTTCGGCTATGTAGGGTCGAGCATGGAGGTCGCATGGCTTCATCTCGTCTAATGGAACGACATACTTCTGGTGGTTACTTTTGAAAATAAGTTCGTGTGCTGATCAGTCCTGCAATACTTTGGCTTGTTTCAGCCAAGGCCTCCCGAACAGCAAGTTGTAGTCGAGAGTTGAGTCAGGTAATTCTAGAACCAAAAAAGTCATTTTGAACACCGCTTCGTGGAGAGTAATGGGTATATCTCGTACCAAACCCACTCAATAGACCCTGGACTGATCCACCATCCTCACAAAAAACTGAACAGGTTCAATCTGAGTCCATCCTAACCATTTACAAAGGGTGGCTATCGCAATATTCACACCAGAGCCTCCATCAATTAACGCTTGAGTGATTTTGTGGTTTTTATACCATACCGTAATTAAAGGAACAACATCGTCCACTGTAGAATCAGTTTCTGGACTAATAGTGGCCATAGCAAGTGTTCACGGAGATCCTCGACAAACTTGTTGCTGAAATTGTTGTCGTACACCCGGGACCAAGGCTAACAGTTGCCCCAACAATATTGTAATGGAGGCTTGTGATAGAATATTCCACATAGAGTCAAAATTCGACGTATCCCTTACCAAATTCGATGGACTCTCCGGCGGCACTTTCACCGGACTTGATTCTTCTGGTGGTGGATTCGATGCTGTCTGTCGGACCACCAGTACCGGATCAGGAAAAACTATTGGTTCTTGACTGGCCCACGTACTAGCTTTGGTAAAATCTCTGTGTTGTTCTCGAATGCTAGGCTCAAAAATCTCAGCAGCTGGTTGTAATTTCTTGCCAGACCGTGTTTGGACTACTACCGCTTGAGTATCTACTGCTGAAATATATACCATGTTGGCATTTGGATGATGTCGTTCTTTTCTTTGTTTATCATACTTGGCCGCCTCCTTAAAATATCTATGTATAGGTCCAATCTCACCATAAAAATGGCATCTGGGTGGTGGCAGAGATATTCCTTCACCCGATTGATCGAAGTTCCACCGGGTCTAGCCAAAGTTGTTCACTCGCGTTCCCCTATAGGTTTTATAATTTTGATAGGGGGTATTCCTCAACTCTGGTGGTACATAGTGGGCAGTCTGTTGTCCCTGCTCCTGTATTATAGCATTTACGGTTGGCCTGGCCTATACTTTAGCATTATATGGACACATTTCGGTGGAGTGACTCGCCGTATTAGAAATAGTGCAATACATTTGATTTAGTGCACAAGCAAAAGCAGCGTGTCCCGGGTTCTTACATTTTTTACAATACACTTGTTTCAAGGGATCCTCACTCGTACACTTAGTCGCCTTTAACCAGTCCAAATCTTCAGCAAACCCACCCACTTTATGTCCCAACTATAATGCCATGGTTATGACCGCATCCAGAGTCATACCACCCACACATTGTATGATCATTACTTGTTTAAATTGAGGGTTTAATCCATTAATAAAACACTGGGTAATCACATCATCCGGAAGGTTAGCATGCGCCGATGGTAGTTGTCATAGATGAGTACGAAATAAAGTTGCGTACTCCTGTTCATTCTGGTGTGGTTTTTGCCTATTGTTTTGTAGATAGTCAAAGATCTCAACCACATTTTTCTTCAACCGGAATCGTTGTAAGAAGGCATGCTTAACATCATCGTACTGACCAAAATGGTTAATTTCATATTCAGTTAACCACCGAGCAGCCTCATTAACCAGCGTAGACTGGAACACTATAGCCTTATATGTCGGATCTGCTGGATAGTTGAGTACAACATTATTAATTTCAAAAGTTCTCACATGTGCACCCGGATTAATACATAAGCTACCTTTTGAATGCTGATCGCGTCGATTGCTACGAGATCTTCGATCAACCTTGACTCACACAGGGATATATTCTTTGGTTCTCCTCCCAACCACGCCCGAGCGTGAGATTCACTCTTACCAATAGCTCACTCATGAGAATCCCTCATAAGTTCTCTCTCTAGTATTATATAAAATGCATCTATCTGATGCCATGTGGCAAAACATGCCACCTCATCTTAGAGGTGTTCTCATGCAACACCCATGATATGATATTTTCTTCCCCTTGAAAACATTTTCGTCCTCAAAAATGTACATGAAATGTTCGTAATGGAAGAAGAAAGTGCTCGGACTCCCCTGAACCCCATGTACTCTATGTACATGGTCATCTCTGTGTGTTGTTCCCCCGTATCCTTCCCCTTAAGAAGCCTCATGAGAGATCATCTCAAAGGTGGGAAACCGTCTGAGTGATGCCTATTATCTCCCATATAAACTTAATTTCCAAATTATCACTCCCATAACATACAACATCATCCAAATGACCTAAGTCCATATGATGTATCCTCTATGGAGTAATAGTATGCGAAGCAAGTGTAAAATGCCAAACTTATAAGCTTGACAGTACCATAGTGGAGATAATAAACCATAGAATCCTGTGAAATATAGAACAAAGTCCCATAACAAGTGACTCCAAACCCATCTAAGACTAAATGACAGATTGGCCTCATAACACTCGAGGTCTTCCTAACCTTGAGTGTGCTCACAACTAATAGTTTTCTCTAAACTACCTTGTGACTATGCAATTCCATCATCTAGCTCATATATAAGAATTTCTTGATAGTAAATTGTGATCTCTACATTTCACCAACCCAGAAGTTTGTGGTTTATCATCCTTTAGTATTGGACCAAGTTCTATTGGAAGAGCATCTATTAGCACTAGTGCAACCTCTAAAATATTCTCTTCCCTGTAGTTTTCCATATGAAAGCAAAAAACATTCCCTTTGAGATTCAGATAATCCCTAAGTACCCAATTTCTTAATTGATGCTCACACATCATGCGCATGATGTCACACCAAATAAGAGTTTGGTACCTCAATAGGTTAGATATATCCCTATCTCCTAGAAACCCTAAAGAGAAAAGTCATACTCAACTCCCAGTCTCACAAATGTCAATAACTGATCATCTCATCTAGTCAAAGAACATCACTGGAAATAAACATGACTAGTTCTCTCTAGAGTCATCACATGATACTCAACCTAACCAGCATGATTAACTGATCTTCATCTTGTCTTTGATAGAAGAGTGCCACTTATATCGAGACAACGAAAATGAGAAAGTGAAACTCTCTCCATGTCTCTCTCTGTAAAATCTCCTCTAAGAAAAAGAGCTCTGGTAGTGGAATCTATTCCACCTTCCCTTTCCCTTTGAAAGAGAGCCCTTTGAATCCATTTGCTCTACTCATCCATAATTGAGAACACATATATAAGTTCTCCATACTTTTCCCTCCCCAAAATAGTGGAGAATCATACTCCCATGTGAAGAAAATTACATTGAAAAGTAGAGGAAATGAATTCCTTCTGAAATATAGACTAAGAGATTTTTTCTAAACACCTCTTCTCTCTAAAGGAAAACATACTCTATTCTTCTCCTATGAAGAAATCATGTTTTCCTTTCCTTCTTTCTCTCTCAAAGAGCAAGAGCTAAAGTGAGACTACTAAGCTAAAGTGAGATCTCCCTTGATCTCTAAGTTAATTCCCACTTTCTCCTTCCGTTAAAAGAGAAACTTATAAATTCATTTGCTCCTTTCTTCCATGACTGATGCATAATCCCTCATTACAGACATTACTATAAAAATGGAGAAGAAATCTCCCATAACTAATGAAGGTGTATGTAGTGAAGAGTGGAGAAAATAAATTCCTTATAAGGGTCAAAGCCCTCTGCTAAAATGGTAAACCATGATATGACATGATACCATTAACATATGTATATCCATACTAAAGATCTATCTATGCCAACCATACTCTAAGGATGGATCTATGCGATCCAATCAAGTAATGGAATTATCCTTCGTGAAAAACTCAAAATGAGTATGTGATACGAATGGTGATAAAATCACCTATCACATTCTCTACTGGAAGAATAAATCTTCCCTAAACTATGAAGGATAACTCCTAATCCTAAGGAGATGTCTATTAAGAGCTCTCCTCTTATCTAGTGAGACATGATGCTATGAATGATGAGTCCTTTTCTCCCTGGCCATAGAAGAAGAGTGCTAAAAGGGAAGTCATTTCCACTGTCAAATACCAGTGAAAATTTCTTCCAATTCACGGTACCATACCTACACTAAACGGAATATATATTCCATATATATGTAATGGAATATACAGGTGGACTCTAATGAATCCCATATCCTAAAATCATGTCAGTGGACTCAAATGAGTCCCATGTCTTCGAACTGTTAGTTTGGTTCTAGTCAACAAGTGACAATGGATATCCCTTTCTGTTCCAAACCAACTTGTTCCTAGGTACAAAGACTAGGTCTAAGTACCTCTCTGCAGATCCCGATATACATATATATGTATTGGGTACCCCAACTGTTTCTGACTAGGGGATCTATGCTCTGAGTCATAGAGCTAGTGCCATACCTCAGGCCTTCCTAACCATAACTCGAATCACATAAGCACCCATCGATGCTGTCTCATGAACCCCATCTCTATGATCCCATCTATTTGGTTTCCTTAGTAGTGTAGCAGAAATGCTTCGCTACTTGGTCAAGTGATGTGCATGAGTGAAACTAGTCACTCTTTGGGTATTCCTGATAATACCCCATAGTCTCCTAATCATACCGTGAGACTCTTGTGAAGATAAGTAAATCTTCACTTCTTTGGAGAGTATCATATATGTATCTCCCGTACGTATATGCAACTTCCTAAGACCTATAGGATTGCTTGTGCACATCACTAAGGGTGAAGGTGTAGCTCCTTCCCTTAGCAATCCTATGGTCTAAATCCATAAGGATTATGTGTACGGATCCTCTTACTACTGAAATTGCCTTATGTATACTACTATGATGGTCCTAAGTCCATCGAATACATGCTTAGAAGCATGCTTACATCTTATTGATGTTTGCAGAAAGGGCATGTTACCATGCATTCTTACCTAAAGGCAAGTGCGTATATAATGCCATGAGGTAAGAAACATTTTGACAGCATTTCCGTAGGAAATGGAATCCCAAAAAAAATTAACCATAAGCTCAGTGGCACACCACCCAACAACATAGGGCTTGATTGGCCCATGGCATGCACACCATAAACTCATATATGGACTCCATAACCTGCAAAACATAAAAACAAATGCTGGCAATAATTCTCTGTGTTGCATAGCCATGTAATTTCTGTAATCCTCTTTCCTGCAAACAATCCAAAAGTGTACTCGCCTATTAATCCATACTTTTAGAATTTAAACAATGATCAATATTTGATGTATGCAATCCAATCTATGCATGTACATACAAAACATGCCATAACATAAAGTAAAATGTCTGAAGCATAAATCATACGTCCTTGAATAGTTTTGATTTTGGAATCGCATGCATCCAATCCTTCTCAATGAGCTTTGAGACCTCTGCAACTTCCTCCTTAGATCCTAATATAAGCTTTGGAGTTTCCGAAAACATCAGATCACTTCCCAAAACATAAAGCATGGTCAGGTGATCACTATTATTCTTACTCCCAAAAGTGGAGTTTGGCAAAATTTAACATCTAAATTTTTTTTCCAAAAAGTGCGGGAAGGGTGTCTTTGAGGAACTTAAATTCCTCTTTAACTTATGATTTTGATGAATCTAATGATTTTCCTATGAAGTCCATACACCATACTCTCCGTATATATACTTTTCCCATCCATCCATAACTACCGCACCTCTTTTTCCCTCTTCCAAAATGGGAATTTCTTAGATTCAGGTGGTGATTTTTTTTTTTCTCAACAGTGATCGAAAAACCTCTTTTTCTCACCTCTTTTTCCCTTCACCAAAATGGCTATTAGTAAAAAATAGCTCCTGAAATTTATGTGAAAAACCATGAGTAGGGTATTTTGGAGATACCTTAAACTTGTGCTTTCTTATATTTTGAGGGAATTCTTGACTCTAGATGAGAGCACATATCTCATACTCTCCATACACATAATTTTCCCTCAAAAAATGTTTCCCAAAGGCCATCCTTTCTTTTGCCAAAAATGGAGTATTATAAAAATCAACTCTTGAAAATAACAAAAAGTTTCATACCTGTGCTTGAGGTGGTATCTACCCTTCTCCATGAACGAAGGAGCAATCTTAGCTATCCGTTCATTAAGTAGCAAAAGGTAGGATGACCTTTTCATTTTCTTTCTCTCCTTTTAGATGCTTCATCCTATGATAAAAGATTCTATAAATGCGTTTGGAGTCGGCTTCCAATGTGCTGAACATTTTTAAAATATGTAGCTTCTATGTGTACTCTCCAATATGGACTGAGGGAGAAATTCGAATACTCCATGGATTCTCTACATCGAATAAGTACTTGCGAGCATGTTTATGGTTCACATCAAACACATGGCACCTTGGATATGTGAGTTGCATCCTATCCTCGTGGCAAGGGTTCAAATCCCCTCTCTTGCACATGCGTGAGCAGACCAGAAGTGTCGCTCTAATACCAGTAATACATAAGCTACCTTTTGAATGCCGATCGCGTCGATTGCTACGAGCTCTTCGATCAACTTTGACTCACACAGAGATATATTCTTTGGTTCTCCTCCCAGCCACGCCTGAGCGTGAGATTCACTCTTCCCAATAGCTCACTCATGAGAATCCCTCATAAGTTCTCTCTCTAGTATTATATAAAATGCACCTATCTGATGCCATGTGGCAAAAACATGCCACCTCATCTTAGAGGTGTTCTCATGCAACACCCATGATATGATATTTTCTTCCCCTCGAAAACATTTTCGTCCTAAAAAATGTAGATGAAATGTTCGTAATGGAAGAAGAAAGTGCTCGGACTCCCCTGAACCCCATGTACTCTATGTACATGGTCATCTCTGTGTGTTGTTCCCCCGTATCCTTCCCCTTAAGAAGACTCATGAGAGATCATCTCAAAGGTGGGAAACCGTCTGAGTGATGCCTATTATCTCCCATATACACTTAATTTCCAAATTATCACTCCCATAACATACAACATCATCCAAATGACCTAAGTCCATATGATGTATCCTCTATGGAGTAATAGTATGCGAAGCAAGTGTAAAGTGCCAAACTTATAAGCTTGACAGTACCATAGTGGAGATAATAAACCATAGAATCCTGTGAAATATAGAACAAAGTCCCATAACAAGTGACTCCAAACCCATCTAAGACTAAATGATAGATTGGCCTCATAACACTCGAGGTCTTCCTAACCTTGAGTGTGCTCACAACTAATAGTTTTCTCTAAACTACCTTGTGACTATGCAATTCCATCATCTAGCTCATATATAAGAATTTCTTGATAGTAAAATGTGATCTCTACATTTCACCAACCCAGAAGTCTGTGGTTTATCATCCTTTAGTATTGGACCAAGTTCTATTGGAAGAGCATCTATTAGCACTAGTGCAACCTCTAAAATATTCTCTTCCTTGTAGTTTGCCATATGAATGCAAAAAACATTCCCTTTGAGATTCAGATAATCCCTAAGTACCCAATTTCTTAATTGATGCTCACACATCATGCGCATGATGTCACACCAAATAAGAGTTTGGTACCTCAATAGGTTAGATATATCCCTATCTCCTAGAAACCCTAAAGAGAAAAGTCATACTCAACTCCCAGTCTCACAAATGTCAATAACTGATCATCTCATCTAGTCAAAGAACATCACTGGAAATAAACATGACTAGTTCTCTCTAGAGTCATCACATGAGACTCAACCTAACCAGCATGATTAACTGATCTTCATCTTGTCTTTGATAGAAGAGTGCCACTTCTATCGAGACAACGAAAATGAGAAAGTGAAACTCTCTCCATGTGTCTCTCTGTAAAATCTCCTCTAAGAAAAAGAGCTCTGGTAGTGGAATCTATTCCACCTTCCCTTTCCCTTTGAAAGAGAGCCCTTTGAATCCATTTGCTCTACTCATCCATAACTGAGAACACATATATAAGTTCTCCATACTTTTCCCTCCCCAAAATAGTGGAGAATCATACTCCCATGTGAAGAAAATTACATTGAAAAGTAGAGGAAATGAATTCCTTCTGAAATATAGACTAAGAGATTTTTTCTAAACACCTCTTCTCTCTAAAGGAAAACATACTCTATTCTTCTCCTATGAAGAAATCATGTTTTCCTTTCCTTCTTTCTCTCTCAAAGAGCAAGAGCTAAAGTGAGACTACTAAGCTAAAGTGAGATCTCCCTTGATCTCTAAGCTAATTCCCACTTTCTCCTTTCGTCAAAAGAGAAACTTATAAATTCATTTGCTCCTTTCTTCCATGACTGATGCATAATCCCTCATTACAGACATTACTATAAAAATGGAGAACAAATCTCCCATAACTAATGAAGGTGTATGTAGTGAAGAGTGGAGAAAATAAATTCCTTATAAGGGTCAAAGCCCTCTGCTAAAATGGTAAACCATGATACGACATGATACCATTAACATATGTATATCCATACTAAAGATCTATCTATGCCAACCATACTCTAAGGATGGATCTATGCGATCCAATCAAGTAATGTAATTGTCCTTCGTGAAAAACTCAAAATGAGTATGTGATACGAATGGTGATAAAATCACCTATCACATTCTCTACTGGAAGAATAAATCTTCCCTAAACTATGAAGGATAACTCCCAATCCTAAGGAGATGTCTATTAAGAGCTCTCCTCTTATCTAGTGAGACATGATGCCATGAATGATGAGTCCTTTTCTCCCTGGCCATAGAAGAAGAGTGCTCAAAGGGAAGTCATTTCCACTGTCAAATACCAGTGAAAATTTCTTTCAATTCACGGTACCATACCTACACTAAACGGAATATATATTCCATATATATGTAATGGAATATACAGGTGGACTCTAATGAATACCATATCCTAAAATCATGTCAGTGGACTCAAATGAGTCCCATGTCCTTGAACTAGTTAGTTTGGTTCTAGTCAACAAGTGACAATGGATATCCCTTTCTGTTCCAAACCAACTTGTTCCTAGGTACAAAGACTAGGTGTAAGTACCTCTCTGCAGATCCTGATATACATATATATGTATTGGGTACCCCAACTATTTCTGACTAAGGGATCTATGCTCTGAGTCATAGAGCTAGTGCCATACCTCTGGCCTTCCTAACCATAACTCGAATGACATAAGCACCCATCGATGCTATCTCATGAACCCCATCTCTATGATCCCATCTATCCCATCTATTTGGTTTCCTTAGTAGTGTAACAGAAATGCTTCGCTACTTGGTCAAGTGATGTGCATGAGTGAAACTAGTCACTCTTTGGGTATTCCTGATAATACCCCATAGTCTCCTAATCATACCGTGAGACTCTTGTGAAGATAAGTAAATCTTCACTTCTTTGGAGAGTATCATATATGTATCTCCCATATGTATATGCAACTTCCTAAGACCTATAGGATTGCTTGTGCACATCACTAAGGGTGAAGGTGTAGCTCCTTCCCTTAGCAATCCTATGGTCTTAATCCATAAGGATTATGTGTAGGGATCCTGTTACTACTGAAATTGCCTTATGTATACTACTATGATGGTCCTAAGTCCATCGAATACATGCTTAGAAGCATGCTTACATCTTATTGATGTTTGCAGAAATGGCATGTTACCATGCATTCTTACCTAAAGGCAAGTGCGTATATAATGCCATGAGGTAAGAAACATTTTGATAGCATTTCCGTAGGAAATGGAATCCCAAAAAAAATTAACCATAAGCTCAGTGGCACACAGACCACCCAACAACATAGGGCTTGATTGGCCCATGGCATGCACACCATAAACTCATATATGGACTCCATAACCTGTAAAACATAAAAACAAATGCTGGCAACAATTCTCTGTGTTGCATAGCCATGTAATTTCTGTAATCCTCTTTCCTGCAAACAATCCAAAAAAGTACTCGCCTATTAATCCATACTTTTAGAATTTAAAAGAATGATCAATATTTGATGTATGCAATCCAATCTATGCATGTACATACAAAATATGCCATAACATAAAGTAAAATGTCTGAAGCATAAATCATACGTCCTTGAATAGTTTTGATTTTGGAATCGCATGCATCCAATCCTTCTCAATGAGCTTTGAGACCTCTGCAACTTCCTCCTTAGATCCTAATATAAGCTTTGGAGTTTCCGAAAACATCGGATCACTCCCAAAACATAAAGCATGGTCAGGTGATTACTAAAATAATGCATATTTGGTCCAAAAATGCATTTGTAATCCTTCTTTAGACCTGCAAAAACCACTTTAGGAACTCCAAATGATCATAAACTAGATATAGCATGTGCAAAGAGCTCGAAGTGAAATTACTTCAATCACCTTCCCAGCTTGAAAGATATGGCTCCTGGAAGGTAGTTACCAAAAACTGTTCAGACTTTGCAGAGCTGTACAGACCTGCAAAAATACATATTTTCCAAATTTACTTCAGATGTGCTGAAAGTAGACCTTGTGCTCTTCGAAACGATACATAGCACGTCCAATTTGGAGTTTTCTAGCCCAAGATATGACCATTCCAAGTGGGACATGCTAAACTAGTGGACTGTTGGAGGGGCTGGAAAAAGTGTGAAAATGTGATTTTTGGGGTGCCCAAAAGCATTCTTCCATCAAGAAAATCCTAAAATTCTCTCCATAACCTCAGAGAGTGATATATGAAGATGCTTGGGCCTATTTTCACCTTTCCAAATCCTCCCTTCGTGTATGCTAATTCGCTCCCCAAAAGAGGCCTAAATCAAGATTTTTACTTTCATGCAAAAACTTACATGGGAGCTCTTAGCAAGCTTCTAATCCTCTCCTCATGTGGATTTTTCTTGGATTTTCTCATTCTTCATGTTAATACATACACCATACCTCATGTATGTATGCACTAATCCATGGGAAGCCTCTTAAATGATCTTTATTCTTACTCCCAAAAGTGGAGTTTGGCAAAATTTAACATCTAAATTTTTTTTCCAAAAAGTGCGGGAAGGGTGTCTTTGAGGAACTAAAATTTCTCTTTAACTTATGATTTTGATGAATCTAATGATTTTCCTATGAAGTCCATACACCATACTCTCCGTATATATACTTTTTCCCATCCATCCATAACTACCGCACCTCTTTTTCCCTCTTCCAAAATGGGAATTTCTTAGATTCAGGTGCTCATTTTTTTTTTTCTCAACAGTGATCGAAAAACCTCTTTTTCTCACCTCTTTTTCCCTTCACCAAAATGGCTATTAGTAAAAAATAGCTCCTGAAATTTATGTGAAAAACCATGAGTAGGGTATTTTGGAGATACCTAAAACTTGTGCTTTCTTATATTTTGAGGGAATTCTTGACTCTAGATGAGAGCACATATCTCATACTCTCCATACACATAATTTTCCCTCAAAAAATGTTGCCCAAAGGCCATCCTTTCTTTTGCCAAAAATGGAGTATTATAAAAATCAACTCTTGAAAATAACAAAAAGTTTCATTACTGTGCTTGAGGTGGTATCTACCCTTCTCCATGAACGAAGGAGCAATCTTAGCTATCCGTTCATTAAGTAGCAAAAGGTAGGATGACCTTTTCATTTTTTTTTTTATCCTTTTAGATGCTTCATCCTATGATAAAAGATTCTATAAATGCATTTGGAGTCGGCTTCCACTGTGCTGAACATTTTTAAAATATGTAGCTTCTATGTGTACTCTCCAATATGGACTGAGGGAGAAATTCGAATACTCCATGGATTTTCTACATCGAATAAGTATTTGCGGGCATGTTTATTGTTCACATCAAACACATGGCGCCTTGGATATGTGAGTCGCATCCTATCCCCGTGGCAAGGGTTCAAATTCCCTCTCTTCCACACTCGTGAGCAGACCAGAACTGTCGCTTTGATACCAGTAATACCTAAGCTACCTTTTGAATGCCGATCGCGTCGATTGCTATGAGCTCTTCGATCAACCTTGACTCACATAGAGATATATTCTTTGGTTCTCCTCCCAGCCACGCTTGAGAGTGAGATTCACTCTTCCCAATAGCTCACTCATGAGAATCCCTCATAAGTTCTCTCTCTAGTATTATATAAAATGCATCTATGTGATGCCATGTGGCAAAAACATGCCACCTCATCTTAGAGGTGTTCTCATGCAACACCCATGATATGATATTTTCTTCCCCTTGAAAACATTTTCGTCCTAAAAAATGTAGATGAAATGTTCGTAATGGAAGAAGAAAGTGCTCGGACTCCCCTGAACCCCATGTACTCTATGTACATGGTCATCTCTGTGTGTTGTTCCCCCGTATCCTTCCCCTTAAGAAGCCTCATGAGAGATCATCTCAAAGGTGGGAAACCGTCTGAGTGATGCCTATTATCTCCCATATACACTTAATTTCCAAATTATCACTCCCATAACATACAACATCATCCAAATGACCTAAGTCCATATGATGTATCCTCTATGGAGTAATAGTATGCGAAGCAAGTGTAAAGTGCCAAACTTATAAGCTTGACAGTACCATAGTGGAGATAATAAACCATAGAATCCTGTGAAATATAGAACAAAGTCCCATAACAAGTGACTCCAAACCCATCTAAGACTAAATGATAGATTGGCCTCATAACACTCGAGGTCTTTCTAACCTTGAGTGTGCTCACAACTAATAGTTTTCTCTAAACTACCTTGTGACTATGCAATTCCATCATCTAGCTCATATATAAGAATTTCTTGATAGTAAAATGTGATCTCTACATTTCACCAACCCAGAAGTCTGTGGTTTATCATCCTTTAGTATTGGACCAAGTTCTATTGGAAGAGCATCTATTAGCACTAGTACAACCTCTAAAATATTCTCTTCCCTGTAGTTTGCCATATGAATGCAAAAAACATTCCCTTTGAGATTCAGATAATCCCTAAGTACCCAATTTCTTAATTGATGCTCACACATCATGCACATGATGTCACACCAAATAAGAGTTTGGTACCTCAATAGGTTAGATATATCCCTATCTCCTAAAAACCCTAAAGAGAAAAGTCATACTCAACTCCCAGTCTCACAAATGTCAATAACTGATCATCTCATCTAGTCAAAGAACATCACTGGAAATAAACATGACTAGTTCTCTCTAGAGTCATCACATGAGACTCAACCTAACCAGCATGATTAACTGATCTTCATCTTGTCTTTGATAGAAGAGTGCCACTTCTATCGAGACAATGAAAATGAGAAAGTGAAACTCTCTCCGTGTCTCTCTCTGTAAAATCTCCTCTAAGAAAAAGAGCTCTGGTAGTGGAATCTATTCCACCTTCCCTTTCCCTTTGAAAGAGAGCCCTTTGAATCCATTTGCTCTAGTCATCCATAACTGAGAACACATATATAAGTTCTCCATACTTTTCCCTCCCCAAAATAGTGGAGAATCATACTCCCATGTGAAGAAAATTACATTGAAAAGTAGAGGAAATGAATTCCTTCTGAAATATAGACTAAGAGATTTTTTCTAAACACCTCTTCTCTCTAAAGGAAAACATACTCTATTCTTCTCCTATGAAGAAATCATGTTTTCCTTTCCTTCTTTCTCTCTCAAAGAGCAAGAGCTAAAGTGAGACTACTAAGCTAAAGTGAGATCTCCCTTGATCTCTAAGCTAAAGTGAGACTACTAAGCTAAAGTGAGACTCCCAGTCTCATTGATTAACTCCGAACAATTACAGCAGATTCAACTACGTTCCCAATGCATAGCATTTCTTAACAATCACCATAATTATGTACGCAGAACTTCTACTATTCATTTGTTATTACTGTTATAATCACGCTTCATTCATGAAGTAATGAAATGTTAACACAGTACCTTATTCATTCAATACTGAATCTTTAACAACACACATGACATCACGGTTTGAATAATATGCGACATAATCAATGCCAACCGATCACCCAGACAAGACAGTCCGGTGATGCATCTGTCGTTTCTTCCCCACATTGCTTCTAACCAAGAAAACATTACATCGTTTGCACGACACCCTTTCAGTGCACGACTTTTCTAATTACAATTATTCTTCTAAATAATATTCCGGTGGCCTGACATTAGTTTTCTATGCATAAGCTTGTGAGAAGGTCAATCAGTTGCTAGGGGGTTCCAGTTGCTTCTACCTATACTTTGGAGGTCAACAAACTCCAACAAGGAGAAACAAAAGAAGAAAAAATTATAAATGAAGAAGAAGAAGCAGAAGAAAAAGAAGGAGTAGAAGAAGAAGAAGAAGAAGAAGAAGAAGAAGAAGAAGAAGAAGAAGAAGACGAAGAAGAAGAAGAAGAAGAAGAAGAAGAAGAAGAAGAAGAAGGAGATGATGAAGAAGAAGAAGAAAAAGATGATGATGATGAAGAGGATGGGAAAGAAGGAACTCAAAATGTGATACAATATCAAAGCATAGCAAGATGTCTTGTGAGAGATTATTAAGATATAAACCAAGACGGAAGAACGAAAAATCATTTTAAATATGTCATGAAACAATGTTTCCATGTACTTCACAAGAGGCATCAATAGATAAGACATACTAGAAGAAGGGAGAATGAAGGAATCATATATAACACGATTAAGATAATTTTATTTTGTATTTCTAGCATAAAATTGAAAACGTATACATATTGAAGCAATATCTATGCGGATCTTATTTGGGATTTGTCGAATCTGTAAACAATATTTTTTTTAGTAGATTAGAAGGTGATATATTTAGAGATGTTTAATTCGCGCTACGTTATCAATACTTGTATTCTTATTTGAAGAAAATGATGTAATTAAGGACACATGCTCAAGTGAATGGAAGGCGATCAGCTGTTTGGCTGCCCTTTCGAAATTTATTAGAGTCGAGGTAGATTTGGAAGGAAATATCTACTTTGAACTTTGGTGATTGTGTTAAGGAATGGCCTATTCAAAAGTCTTTAGATTATCTAGAGCATTGTACCTTCACTTTAAAACTTATGTAAAGAGTAGATTGTAAAGTTGAATTCCAAAAAACAAATGCAAAATTTAGAGATTGAGGATCCACTCTAGAGTTCAAGATGTAGACATTTTAATATGTGTTTAGTATTCCTAACACACACACTCTCTCTCTCTCAAGCAATCAAGGTAAAGTTCTTTTGTCGGTGTTTGAGATAGTTGTGCGGATGATCTAATTTGAGTTGCGGGAAGGGGACCTTTAAAATCGTGAATGATGATATTTCCCTTTTGGTCAATGGACTTTTAGATATTGGTCATGTGATTTGAAAGTTCACAAGCATGAGAGAGAGAGAGAGAGAGAGAGAGAGAGAGAGAGATTTTTCTGTATGCTTTCATTTGTTTGTGATTTGCATGTCTATGGTCATACTTGAGACTTGACGTCCTTGTCGCACTCCATTGGTGGGGTTTCTGCTTTTTAGCTGTGGTAGTGTTTTTTTGTGGTCAATGGTGGGGCGCTTTTTATGTCGGATTCCATGTGATGCTGCTTTTATGGATGGGCCAAGAAAGCACTTCTCCAAACAAAACGAAAGCCGTCTACGTCATGCACCGCTCCCATAAATCCATGTCACTTCTCTCAACCAAAGCAAACGCTACGTCATGAGCTGCTTCGATAAATCCATGGCTTGCAGTTCATGTTTCGTACTTCACATACTCTGCGCACATTTTTACATTTTTTAAAGCAATTTCTGTTCTTTCAATTACTACGCCATGCAAACGAAGTTGATAGGGTGGTCAAGTAAGATTATGCTTCTTTACATTTGAACTAATCCTGGGTCAACTGTACCTAAAGCGTTATTCAGCTCAAGCCAAAGTCAGTTTGAAAACTGAAGTGAAGTTTTTTTTTTGAAGTTATGAAGGGATGGGCAGCCCTCTACTTTTAGTTCCAGATAGATATGTCGGACCGGGGGGTTGAATCCAGCGTTTCCTACCAGTAAGTTCGTGGTTTTAACCATTGAGCCATAGTAGTATCACTAATATATGTATGTAGTATGTAGCTCATCTTCTAACATATCAATGAAGGTATCATTGTATAACGATAATGTTTGCATCTTTAAGTTTCCGTCTTTGCATGTATGCAAGCATGATTTAAAAAATTTGTATATAGCTCATCTTCTTGTCTTCATTTAATAAATACTTGGGAGATAGATGTATTCTCATGTTTTAATGCCTACATTAAAATAAAAAAAGTGAGCCCTAGTAATAAGATGGAAGTCAAAGTGATGATCCATCCGTGCGTGTTGGTGCAATTAGCAAGCTTAAGTGGTTGGCTAATTATTTACGACTAGTCACTCATTTAGCTCTTCACAAGAGAGAACCTCACATGAACACTTGCTTATACATTTGTTTGTATTTACCTTGGGTAAATGTAAAAGCCAAGGGAGTGAAGAATCTCGTGAAGTTAGGGAGCTGAACCCAGGACTCATGTAGTAGGAAAAATCAATTCAAATCTTCCCTCAAGTGTAAGAACACTTTTAGGTGAGGGAAAATTCAAATTCAAACTCACATGATGAGTATAAATAGAGATGATTTTAGTTGCAGGGTAGAGAGAGACATTCTGAGAGTTATTGAGTTACATCATTGAGCACACATTGAGCTCAATCCATGTATAATATACATTTTGATACATTTCTTCAAATACATCTCTCTTTACTGTTCTCTATTGCATCTTCATTTTTTGGTGATCTTGCAGAAACAATTTCTCTATGTGTACTCTGGCGCTTGCTACACTTTAACATTATTTAGTTAGGTTGAAGTGTCTACTATCCATTTATCAAGTTTCATAAACTTTGGTTCAGCCAATCTCGAGATATGAAGTGAAGAACATGACTATGTCTGCACATCTTCTAGTTCTTGAAATGTCGGGATGATCCCCTTCACTTGCTAGATTCATTTCTCAGTGCATGGTGCCTCTAAATTCATGAAATAACTTGCTTTAGCTATCTATGATCTCTAATGAGATGTGTGCAAAAGCTCTCTAGGCAATTCATACTAGGCTATGATCTTTGAGCAAAACACTGAGCACCTGCATTCCCAAAATAGAAGGTTTCTTCACATTCCTTGCATATGCAAGTTATCTATTTTGGTGCAAACTTTTGGAAATGATGTTCCAAAGCACTTAGTGGTTGTAAATTCATTAATGTGAAGCGAAATGCATCTACTAAGCATACCTAGAGCTAACTTGGTAGGTGTAGAGTAGGTTTTGTGCAACACCAACTCATCTCTGGAACGTACCAATCCATCTCCTCATAGTGGTATCAAAGCAACAACAAAGCAACATGGGAGATGGATTTCTTTCATCCATAGAAAAATTGGATCGAGGTAACTACTCATCTTGGTCACTTAGAATGAAGCTTATCTTCAAGGAAGAAACCTCTATGGTTACATATCTGGAGATGAGATGATGCTAATCCTCAGAACTAAAGGACAGCCAACTTAAGAAAAACAAGAGGTTAACCACATGGTGCTCAAAGGATGCTCTAGCAAGTTCATATATTCTTAACTCAATCTCTGATATTTTTACTTCGACACATTAGGACTTGCAAGAATTCACAAGAGACTTGGAATGCTCTTGAAGCATTCTTCTCATCAAGTACCAAGGCAAGGAAGAATCAGCTATGGATGGAGTTTACCACACTCAAGAAGATGCCCAAGCAAAGTGTGACTGATTTTGTCACCAAAATGGACATAGCAGACCAACTTGGAAGCATTAATGGAGAGATCATTGATGAAGAGTAGATAGTGAAGCAAGTGATCAATAAAATAAAGGCAGATGACAGATGAGAAGCCTTCACCACAACCATGGATCTCTACATGGACATGCATGTTCCTGATTTCAACACCCTCATGGGACAATTGTTCACACATGAGGCAAAGCTTATGAAGAATGGAGACAAATCAAAAGGTAACCAATCCTTTGCTCTCTATATAGATAAGAACAAGAGTAAATATAGCAAAGGAAAAGGTAAAAAAATTTGATGATGAGGCCAGCACCTCTCAAGCCAACTTTGCAGGTAGAGGTAGAGGCTCAAGAGGAAGAGGTAGAGGAGGAAGAAAAGGCAAGGGGAGAACACAAAGCTCCTCTCCATGTGCCATATGTGGCTTAACTAATCACATTACTGAGAATTTTTTCAAGAATCCTAGAAATCAAAGAGGAAGATGTCATAGCAGAGGGGACCATGGAAGCTCAAGAGGTAGATTCAACAATAACAATGGTTACAACAATAACTCACACAACAACAATAATTATCAAGGAGGATATAGAGGAAGGAAAGACTACAACAATCCTGCAGATGATCAAACTCAAGAGGACTCATTACTTCTAATGAGCATGACTATGAAGCAAGGTAAAGCAGACGAACATGTATTAAATATAGACTCAGGTTGCTCAAATCATGTAGTAGAGAATGGAGCTCTACTCTCAGACTTGGAGAATTGAAGGAGTAGACATGAAGTCCAAAGAGGAGATGAAACAAGGCATCTTGTGGAGAAGATAGGCAATGTGAAGACTTCATATGGTACCATGAACCTATTGATCAGGTTATTTGTTGATATATTTAGATAGTGATGTGTGTAAACACACTAGGACTACCGGGGCCCTTTTTCCCTCTTTAGGAGGTTTCTTCCCCCCAGCTTGTATATATGCCTATAGCCCTAATGGATTACTAGTGTTTGTACATTTTGGTGGTAATACATTCACTTTTATGTGTTGTTCTCCAAGCTTCTTCTTCTTCCTTGTGTTGTTTGTGCGCTTCCACATACGTCTAACTCCAACAATTGATATCAAAGCAGGTTGCTGCTTCACCTAGGGCATCGTCGACACCCCTTTGGTCACAGTCTCAGAACCGCATGAAATTTGGTGAGCATACTGTACTGATAAAATAGGAACAGCGCAGGAAATCTGGCTTAGGTAAATGTCCCCAGAAATAGCCATCCAAGCCCGCTAGTTTAGGAGATCAAAACCATTTCACTTTGTGGTGCCAAAGTTGCAATCTGAGCTCATTTCGGCCTTCAAATTCACTATCGCAATGCTTGCACAAGCTATTTGATCTTTTTGTGCCAAAGATATTTATAGGTTTTGGTTCTCCAGTATAAGAATCTCGAAGTTTGCTATAAGTCTAGTAGAACTCGTTAGGGTAGTTCTGTTCAACGTTTTCAGATACAATCATCTTTTTGCATCAGGCTATTTTAGTCAGTGGCCATGGCTGAAAGTAGTGATGTATTCCATATGTTGGCTATTAAGGATAAGCTGGACGGTACCAATTACCCATTGTGGGCTTATATGATGCGACATGTATTGGTTGCAAAAGGACTATGGAACATTGTGGAGGGTGTTGAAAAACATCCTATTACACCTGCAAATACAGGTATTGAAGCTGATGTAGATGGCATTGAAGATGCTTATATTCTTCAGATTCCTGTTTGTGCTATAGTTTCTACTACACCTACTGTAGACCAAATTCGTTGGGATGGCCGAGATGCTCAGGCAGATGCATTGATAGCCTTGTCTGTCAAATGTGCCATTATTCCTCACATTCGCTCTTGCAAAACACCTAAGTATGCTCGGGATACACTTACCACATTGTACCAAGCTAGGAATGAGGCTCGTGTTGCTTATCTCCGAAAACAGTTGGAGAGTGAGCACATGAATGAAGGTGATTCTATGGATAGTTTTCTGACAAAGATCAAGGATTTGAAGGAACAATGATTTCTCCTGATGAAGTTATACTAGATAGCTCACTTGTGCAGACCACTATGAATGGTCTTCCTGATTCATATCAGAGTTTTGCTTCTACTCTTTGTTTGGTGATGAAAGGCAATCCAAATGCCCTGTCATTTGAAGAGTTAGTTTTTGTTATGCTACAAGAAGACCAGTCTAGACATAATAGGTCCATTATGTGTGTTGTAGATCAAGCTTTCTTGGCTAGTTAGAAGGTAAAAGGTAAATGGAGATTATCTATTAGTAAGCAAAAATCTGCAAATGCTACACATTCGAAGAAGGAAGACAAAGATGAGAAGAATAAGAAATGATCGTGTCATTAAGACTGTCCAAAACTGGCTAATAAAGAGGCAAAGAAGAAAGAGGTCAAAATGGTTGTTGTAGAGGACTCTACACCAAAAACAGAGTTTGCTAATCTTGTGCAGAATGAAGAGTGGGTGTTTACTACAATTTGCAATTTTGACCCATCTTCTCATCAACAGTGTATGTCTGCAATAGACTCAGATGTTTGGTATTTTGATAGTGGGGCAACCAAACATATTACCTCGCTACACAGTTTCTTCACTTCACTTGAGCCTGCCCCTACAAGGAATACAGTCACATGTGCTAACAAATCCTCTTGTCCTGTCATGGGAGTTGATAAGATTATTCTGACTACTGCTGATGGTAGTTCTTTCACCTTGTTAGGTGCTTTATTTGTGCTAAGGATCAAGAGAAACCTTTTATCAGTTTTAGCATTAGCCAAGATTGGCTTGGTTGTGAAATTTGTTGATGACATATGTACAATATATGATCTATCAAATGGTGACATGATTATTGCTTCTCGCATTTTATGTCATGGGTTGTATAAGCTCATATAACCATGAAAGATCTGTGAATGGTTGGGCATGTGCAGTACATGATTCTTAGGCTATGATAGATACAAAGCTTTGACATGCATGCTTTGTCATCTGAATTTCGCTAGTTTGTTACACTGCCATAAATCTGAAATGGTGTCCTCTTTGCCCAAACTTGAAGCACCCCGAAAACATGTCTGTGATGACAATATTTTGGGAAAAATGCAGTGTTCCTCCTTTCCAAAACATGGTTCAGTTTGGGCTACTAAAAAATTGTAGCTTGTACATAGTGACGACTATGGTCCCATGCAGACACCTTCTTTTGGAAAGTATCTTTACTTTATTACTTTCATTGATGATTTTTCCAGGCATGCATGGGTATATCCACTCAAAGCAAAGTCCGAAATATTTATGTGCTTCAAACATTTTTTGGTTTTGGCTAAAAATCCATTAGCATGTAAAATGGGCACCCTTTGTTCTGATCAAGGGGGGGAATATATGTCTTCTGACTTTAACACATTTCTAGCTGAATGTGGTATAAAAAATCAATGTATAGTGCCATATACACCTTAACAAAATGGAGTTGCTGAATGGAAGAACAAGTCACTCATGGAGATGGCGAGGTGTATGGTCAAGAGTTAGGCTTTACCACATAGTTTCTTGCTTGAGGCTGTCATGTGTGCATCATATGTACTTAACAGGTGTCCCACTAAAGCACTGTAGTCTATCACTCCATATGAGGCTTGGCATAATCGCAAGCCATATGTTGCTCATCTGTGTGTTTTTGGTTGTCTGGCATATGCATTAGTGCCTGAACAACATCGTAGAAAATTGGATGATAAAGTAGTAAAATGTATTTTTTGTTGGGTATAGTTTTGAAAGTAGTGTATCATCCATAGACTAAATGAATTTTTGTTAGCTGTGATGTTGCATTTGTGGAAGATGCTATTCAGCATTTACTTTCATGTACTAAGGAGACATCTATTAGCTCCAAAGACATGTATGATACTTTGCTTCCTCTTTTTATAGGTGGATAGTCTAGTGCTGGTCCTAATGAGGCAACTTCTCAGCCTTTGTAGGTTTCCTCTGTTGATGTATATCATTCCATTTCTAATGCAGATTTACATGATGCAGTTATTGATGAGAGAGCTGATATTGAGGAGGCAAAAACTATGCCAAAATGGCTGGTGCAGACTTTGCGTGACTACAAATTAGATGCACCTCTATCATATCATACTTGTTCATGCTCTCATAGTGCCTCTTTTGCATCAGATTGCTGTTGGAAGTGAGGTAGGCCCTTAGCTCATGTCATATGTCCATGGTTCCATAGGTCCAGTATATATACAACATTAATTCTAGCAATCTTCCATATTGACAAAACATGAACATACCACAACTTAATCATAAAAATGATGAGATAAAGATAGAGAAAGAATAGACGTCATGTGTAAGGTTTTACGTAAGCCATCGCTTACTCATAGTATCATATATACCAATGTTCAATGTACAATGTGGGAGCAAAATTCTCAACCACTCTATGTGATGAGAAATAGATGCATGAGTAAATGTACAATGTAACAAACATATTCAGATGTATGGGCAGTAATCTGAATATACATGAGATGTGTGACCTTATAGGTTATAGAAGAGTGAATATGAGTGACTGAAAGAGGAAGGATCAATGTGAACGGAAATCCTCAAACTCATGTGAACACACCTTCTCAAACACCTCATAAAAATATGCATAAAGCATATACGTACTGATTCTCTTGTACCTATGCCGAATAGGACTCCTCCTGATATGAACGCCACAGCCTCCATAAACTTCAAGTAGTACCTGTGTGCATAAAGAGAATATGTACCTGAATACTTTAACATAAGATGTGAATCTTATGTTAAACTCCATCCAATGTCTTTGAAGTAGCCAGATATCTTCTTGTAGAAGACAATCTTCAACCTAACATCTTCGTGTAGAAGATGATCTTCAAATACGCCATGTAGATGGTCCCACCCAATGTCTTTGAAGTAGCTAGACATCTTCTTGTAGAAAATAATCTTCAACCTAATATCTTCCTGTGGAAGACAATCTTCAAAGGCATTATGTAGATGGGCGATCCTTACCTTCAAGCTGCTAATGACCAAGTCTTCTTGCCATGAACAAGAGATAACCTCCTCTCCATGAGGTAGAGTGTGAGCACACCCTTCATCTTCTCCAAGAAGAATCACCAAGAAGAACTCCATAGCTTCTCCTCAACATGCTTCAAGTTAGCACCATGGCTGCCCCATGTGCTAGAAGAAACACCACCTCTACTGAGGTCCAAGCTCTAGAAAGCTTGTGTTGATCCTAGGTGAAGGATGTATACAAGTGAGCCAAGCACTTGTTTATATAGTATTTGATGATCCTTGAAAAGCTCTTGAATAAAGCACAATAAAACTACGATCGTAGCTTTTCCCTCCGTCCGCTGTTATTGCGATAACGAAATAAAGCAAGATTTTCCATTGTTGAATGCGTTGTTCGCCGTTTATGAAAAGCAAAAAGTATTTCGCTGCCGCTGCGCCTGTTGGGGATCGAACCATGGTCGCTGGGTTGGGAAGTTGATGCACTAACCACGCTGCCCGCCGCTTTTGTTGTACAAACAAGTCATAACAGGTGCTACACATGCTGTAATCTGAGAGCATGACCAACCTTTGACAAATAGGACATTGTTTCCAACAATCCCCCCTGCAATGTCATATTGGTACAATCTGAACTGAATCTGCAAACTGCAAACTATCACAAGCTTCAAACTTGTACTCCCGTACTTCTGAACTTTTCTTCAAAAGTCTTCTTCAAAACTGAATTTGACTTTCCTTCAAAAATTTGAACTTGCTGAATATGAACCATAATACTTGAGAAAATATGCAAACTAGATATCCAATAGTGTACACATCAAGCAATCACTGCTCAACAAATGTAGCATGAACTGTCTCTGAACCTGCTATCTCCTTTCTTCAAAAAACTGAAAACATACACTGGGATCTATATATTTGCATTTACCTTATGACAAAGGTTTCTCAATGTACTTCTGCTGTGTCATGTAAATACACTAAACAAAATCAGGAACTGAATCCTGGAATCTGTGACTGTCAACTCACAACTTAGTGTATTATGAACACTGCTGGTTCATCTCTGACTGTACTCAACTCAATATGAGTCAAAAAATCTATGATGTCATAATGTCTTCATCCTTTAAATCCTTCATACCTCTTTCCTTCAGAACTTGGTATAAACATATATGTGCGCACTTTTGAAATATACCTCTATGAAATATCAAGTTTCTCTTCAAATAGAACTCTGGAACCTTCTCCTGAACAGGAACATCCTAACAGGAACTTTCTCCAAACATTCTTCTTCTTCCTTCTTCTTTCAAAGCTGGGACATAAAGAGAACCTGACAAAGGAAATATAGGAATACCTGAAATAGGAATACCTGTAGGTATGACTATGCATTCTTTTACATATGGCTTGAAAATAAGTCTTCATGTTTCATCACCCCCCTGGATGACTTAACACTAGTATCCAGTATTCTTCAAATATATCAGACTTTATGAAATGTGGAACGTCTTCCTTCATAAATCTGATGTTCAATGATCAATACCTGTATCTGAAACAAAATCTCTGAACCCTTTTTATTAGCATTGTGCACATGCCAATAGCTTTCCATGTCATTCTTCAGCTTTCCAAAATCTAGAATAAGGTTAGCTGAACCTATAATAAAACCTTGCTGAAAGCTTTTTAGGATTCATAACCTTCTGTAACATAACAAGTATCTTCTTCTATCTCTCTGCAACACAAATCTGATAGAATCTGAATCTTTGACTTACTTCTTCCAATGTTAAGAATCTTCACAATCAAAGGATGGACAATTGAATCATAAATACTCAAGATCATACAAGATCTATCCAAGATCAATGATCTCTCCTGTGTAGAATCTGCTCTTATCAAACCTTCATGACTGAATGTTTGATTTATTACCTGAATGTCTTCAAGTGTCCATGCTTCTCAAAAAGTTGTAAAACTTTTCTTCAAACAAATCCTTCAAGGAATCTGCAATTCCTACTTGAAACATAAGTGGACAAACTTCTCACCTTGAGAACTCCAAAAGCTGCAAGTTGATACTTCATAACTTTCATATTTTACCCGGGTGAAATGTGATAGTACCTGCTTGATTTTCTTTTGGCTAACTCCACTTTTCAATCAAGTGATAGGATCTGATGGAACACCTTTTTGAATACAAACATGTATCCAAAAATCTAGACAATCATAGAAAGTAGATTCTTCAACTGACTAGTACATCAACAAGATTCTGAATTTCTGAAGTTTCTGAAAGTACTGAATATGAGGTAACCTTTTCCAAACATAAAACCTCAACCCAAGTCTTCAACATCTGCTACAGAAAACTCTTTTACCTCAAGAGTTAGATAAAGAAGAAATATACTTCTCTGCAACTTGTCATATACCAAGTAGCTCTGTATTGACACTCCAAGAATTCTTTGAGGGAACATATAAGCTGCCTGCTCAAAAGCTTCAACATAACTCATACACATATGAGTGCTTTTGTTTCTCTCGATGCAATTCTTTGTCAAATCTACTAAATCATGACCAAGTGTAATGCAAAACAAGAAACTGCTTCTTCTTTAAACAAGATGTTCTCGTAGACTTGTCTTTGGGTGTAGAGGATAAAATAGGAAAAGTATATGGAAAATATATGAGAAAAGGAAGCCTTACTTTTCTTTTGGAAATGATGGACTTTCTTCTTCTGCATCTTTCTTCCACCTGATGATGTCAACATCTTCAAACTTCTCTTCCATACCTTTTGTTCTCTTCATCTTGAAGTAGCAAACACTTTTGACCTCTTCAAATGAACTTCTCTCTTCCTCTAGTACTAAGAGTAAGAGATAAAACAAACATGGTATATAAAATGGAAGTTGAATATAGAATCATGTTTTATCATCTCCTCATATCTCTGAATCAAAATTCTGCTTCAAATGTCTGAAATGACTAAATTCACCAATCGTTGTCTGAATGATGAATTACCCTTCTAGAGATACCTCTCTAGATACATTTGTACCTTGATATCCAACCAACTTACAACAGAAAATTGGCTGAAAAAACTCATCTCATCTCCGCGCTTGTCTTCTTAGATGAACTTTCTTGCCATGAAAGAGATCTTTCAAAAACTCTCTAGAAAAAACCTCTAGATACCTGTTTTGATGTAGCCTTTAACTTTCAAATGATGAAAGCGTATAAAAGCACTCCTTGAATTTCTTCAAATCTCTTCATAACTGCTCTTCTAAGATATGACCTGCAAATGATAATCTGATAGTAGAAAGTGATACCTCTGATTTGATGTTGATCTGCTTCATTCATCTTCTCTAAACCATTGTTCTTCCTTGAATTTGAAGTAGCCTTCTCTTCATCAAGTCTGGGTCTTCAAACAATACTTTTGTAAAGTATTTGCATACTCTTCCAAAAATATTCGGCTGCTAACAGATCATCAACTTCATACTCCACACTGATGAATACACATGTAACTGAATTGTCTAATTCTCAAATCTCTACTCATCTAGATTAAGTGTGTATGTCAAATGTCATATATTAGAAGATGCTTTCAAATCATATGTTGTAAATCTGGAATTCTGGAACCTGAGATATGAATGAGCCTTAATGAATTGATGCCAAAGATCTAAAGTTCTGAAACCAAAACCTTAGTGCTCTGATACCAAATGTTGGAAGTGAGGTAGGCCCTTAGCTCATGTCATATGTCCATGGTTCCATAGGTCCAGTATATATACAACATTAATTCTAGCAATCTTCCATATTGACAAAACATGAACATACCACAACTTAATCATAAAAATGATGAGATAAAGATAGAGAAAGAATAGACGTCATGTGTAAGGTTTTACGTAAGCCATCGCTTACTCATAGTATCATATATACCAATGTTCAATGTACAATGTGGGAGCAAAATTCTCAACCACTCTATGTGATGAGAAATAGATGCATGAGTAAATGTACAATGTAACAAACATATTCAGATGTATGGGCAGTAATCTGAATATACATGAGATGTGTGACCTTATAGGTTATAGAAGAGTGAATATGAGTGACTGAAAGAGGAAGGATCAATGTGAACGGAAATCCTCAAACTCATGTGAACACACCTTCTCAAACACCTCATAAAAATATGCATAAAGCATATACGTACTGATTCTCTTGTACCTATGCCGAATAGGACTCCTCCTGATATGAACGCCACAGCCTCCATAAACTTCAAGTAGTACCTGTGTGCATAAAGAGAATATGTACCTGAATACTTTAACATAAGATGTGAATCTTATGTTAAACTCCATCCAATGTCTTTGAAGTAGCCAGATATCTTCTTGTAGAAGACAATCTTCAACCTAACATCTTCGTGTAGAAGATGATCTTCAAATACGCCATGTAGATGGTCCCACCCAATGTCTTTGAAGTAGCTAGACATCTTCTTGTAGAAAATAATCTTCAACCTAATATCTTCCTGTGGAAGACAATCTTCAAAGGCATTATGTAGATGGGCGATCCTTACCTTCAAGCTGCTAATGACCAAGTCTTCTTGCCATGAACAAGAGATAACCTCCTCTCCATGAGGTAGAGTGTGAGCACACCCTTCATCTTCTCCAAGAAGAATCACCAAGAAGAACTCCATAGCTTCTCCTCAACATGCTTCAAGTTAGCACCATGGCTGCCCCATGTGCTAGAAGAAACACCACCTCTACTGAGGTCCAAGCTCTAGAAAGCTTGTGTTGATCCTAGGTGAAGGATGTATACAAGTGAGCCAAGCACTTGTTTATATAGTATTTGATGATCCTTGAAAAGCTCTTGAATAAAGCACAATAAAACTACGATCGTAGCTTTTCCCTCCGTCCGCTGTTATTGCGATAACGAAATAAAGCAAGATTTTCCATTGTTGAATGCGTTGTTCGCCGTTTATGAAAAGCAAAAAGTATTTCGCTGCCGCTGCGCCTGTTGGGGATCGAACCATGGTCGCTGGGTTGGGAAGTTGATGCACTAACCACGCTGCCCGCCGCTTTTGTTGTACAAACAAGTCATAACAGGTGCTACACATGCTGTAATCTGAGAGCATGACCAACCTTTGACAAATAGGACATTGTTTCCAACAATTGCTATGCTATGGATGCCTCTAGTCTCTGTGATGAGACTGAGCCTATTTCGTTTGATGAAGCACATAATTCTAAACATTGGATGGCTCCAATGCAATCTGAATATGATGCTATCATGAAAAATGGTACCTAGTCTTTATGTGACTTGCCTCCTGGCAAGAAGGCCATTGGCACTAATACAAGCTGAAGCATAAACCTGTTGGAATAGTTGACAGGTATAAGGCTAGGCTTGTTGCAAAGGGTTATGCATAGGAAAGGCATTGATTTTGATAAAACCTTTGCACCTACTTGCCAAATGACTACTGTTTGTAGCATCTGTGCACTTGCAGTTCATCATGGTTGGAATGTACATCAGTTGGACATTAAAACAACATTTCTGAATGGTGACTTGCATGAAGAAGTGTATGTTTTTCAGCCCTGTGGCTTTGTGTAGAAAGGGCATGAAAACCAAGGATGCAGGTTAAAGAAGGCATTATATGGTTTAAAGCAAGCACCATGTGCTTGGTATGAAAAGATACATGCTTATCTTATTGCACATGGTTTTGAGATCAGTCCAACTAAAAGCACCTTATATGTTAAGCGTGCTAATTATGTGCTTCTCATCATTGTGGTGTATGTTGATGACATGCTGCTCATTGGTCCTCATGAGAAGCATATTGCTGATTTCAAGGCTGATTTATAGGCCTCATTGAGATGTCACATTTGGGGCATTTGCATCATTATTTGGGCATTCAGTTTATGCACGATGATGGTGGAATGGCTTTGTATCAAACAAAATATATTGACACATTGTTGCAGCATTTTGGCCTTGAAGAATGTAAACCTATTGCCACTCCTATAGACACATGTTTACGATTGAGTGTTCATGATGCTGGAGATGCATTTGATGTTGTTCGCTATCAGCAGGCTATTAGATTCTTGATTTACTTATGCATTACTTGGCCAGATATTTAGTTTGTTATCTCACAGATAAGCAGGTTTATGCATTGCCTAGGTGTCAAGCATTGGGAGGTGGTTAAGGGCATCTTTCACTACTTGAGTGTTACCCAGCTACCTGGGTTGTTTTATCCCAAGGGGGGATCACTACTGCCACATTTTCATGCTTTTTGTAACTCTGACTAGGCTAGTTGCTATGACACTCGTGTGTCCACTAGTGCTTTTTGCTTCATGCTTGGTAGCTCGTGCATATCTTGGTTGAGCAAGAAGCAGCCTATTATGGCCACTTCCAGTTGTGAGGTTGAGTATAGGGCAACTTTCACATCGACTGTTGAGTGTGTATGGCTCATATGCCTTATGGATGATTTGGGTGTTGATCAATCTTCCACCAACACCATCTTCATTGACAGTCATAGTGCATTGGCAGTTGCGAGGAACCCTGTGTTCCATGCTTGCACTAAGCACATTGATGGGCATTATCATTATGTCAAGGAGAGGTTCTTTGCTGGAGAGATCAGCTTGGCATATGTGCCTACGCAGGAGAACATTGCAGGCCTTTTCACAAAGGCTCCACCTAGGGAGAAGTTTGAAGCTTTTCGCAAAGCTTTGGGTTTACTTCCTTTTGTGGATTGATTCCACATAGTTCAACACTTCCTTATACATGAATGCTAGCTCCTTGTTCACTGCATCACTCCTAGGGGATTTGTTGATATATTTAGGTAGTGATGTGTGTGAAAACACTAGGACTTCAAAGGCACTTTTTTCCCTCTTTAGGAGGTATTTTTCCCCCGGCTTGTATATATGCCTATATCCCTAATGGGTTACTAATCTTTGTATATTCTAGTGGTAATACATTCACTTTTGTGCGTTGTGCTCCAAGCTTCTTCGTCTTCCTTGTGCTCTTTGCATGCTTCCACAAATGTCTAACTCCAACAGTACTGTATGTGCCAAACATAACCAAAAAACTCATAAGTGTAGGTCAAATTGTTGAAAAAGGATTGCGGGTTAGATACACAAAGAATGGAGCATTTGTTGAGGATCCACACTAGGGATTCAAGAGGATAGCAAGAGGACAAAACTCAAGTAGACTATTTACATTTGAGATCCAAGATACTAAAAACATTGCATTATTCAATTATGGAAGTCAAACACTATCAAAATTGGAAATTTGGTACAAAATTTCAGCTCATATAGGTGAAAGAGATTTGAAGCAAATTAGTAGGGATCAGAGTGTGCTTGGTCTACCAAATATCTCCAAAGAACACATGATTTATAAATGCAGTGCTTGTCAATTTGGCAAGTCTCATAGACAACCATTCACAAAGAAGGGATACATTCATGGAGACCTATTGGAGCTAGTCCATACTAATGTATGGGGGCCAAGCAAGGAGCCACCAATCTCCAAATCTGGGTATTATGTGTCATTTATTGGTTGTAGAAAATCAACAATACTATACTTCATGAAACATAAAGATGAAGAGTTTTCATGCGTTACAAAATATGTTGCATTAGAAGAAAATCAAACAGGAAAGACTTTGAAGAGGCTAAGGTTAGATGGAGGGAGAGAATATTTCTCTCATGACTTTGATACTGATCTCCAAGAGAGAGGGATCAAAAGAGAGATTACAACCAAGTATACTTGAGAGCAAAATGGAGCAGTAGAAAGGAGGAATAGAACCATAATGGAGGCTACAAGATCAATGCTAAATGAGAAGAAATTTCCTAACTATCTGTGGGAAGAGGCTATGTCCATAGCCACCTATCTAATCAATAGACTCCCATCCAAAGCATTGGACGGGATGACAACATATGAAGCATGGAATAGAAGAAGACCTAGCCTTGACCATTGCAGTATCTTTAGGTGCACAACATATGCAAGCAAAGATGTTGTGTTTAATGAAAATAAATCTTGGTATGAAGACGATTGTAGGAAAATCAAACTTCCTTATGAGCTAGAGGAAGATTTTCCAACATTGTCAAAAAGGAATGAGCATACTCATGAAGAATCAAGTGATTCTAAAGAAGACCATAAGACTCCAAGAATGGAAATCAACTCTTGGAATTTCAAAGGCAAAGCCAAAGTGCAGGAGATGAGAGATGTGATAGAGTCACCTCAACAAACTATAAGGTCTACTAGAGAGAAAAAGAAACCAGAAAGGAATGGTTATGACACTTCTTTGGTCACAAGAAGAGATGCCATGGAAGAAGAGATAGAAAATCTACAAGAAAATTAGATTGAAGGTCATTGGATCAAGGTGGATTTACAAGGTAAAGAAGAATTTTGAAGGCTCAATTAATATGTACAAAGCAAGGCTTGTAGCCAAAGGGTTTGCACAAACCCAAGGTACTGATTAGGAAGAGACATTCTCACCTGTGGCAAAAAATCCTACAACTAGAGTACTCATGAGTGTAGCATCTTCTAAGAATTGTCCATATATCAAATGGATGTTAAAAATGCTTTTGTAAATGGTTGGATTTTAGAGGAGGTATACATGGCTCAACCTCTTGGTTTTGAAGATCAATCATATCCAAAATATATATGCATAGCCTTGTATGGCTTGTAGCAAGCTGCTAGAGCTTGGAATCATAGACTTGTCACTTATTTGCAGGATAAAGGCTTTATGGTGAGCAAGGCAGATCCTTCCCTCTTCATAAAAAGGAACGACTTAGAGGTCATATAGCTTTGTGTATATGTGGATGATATAATCATTACAAGAAGTGATGCAGATGGAATCAAAAGGATAAAGGCTCAAATGAAGGAAGAGTTCAAGATTAGTGATCTTGGCCTACTCAAATACTTCGTAGGTTTGGAAGTGGTTTATACAGATAAAGGTATGTTCTTGACTCAGAGGAAGTATATTGGAGATATGCTTACCAAGTTCAAGATGGAAAATACAAAGGCTACAGGTACTCCCATGAAGGTAAATCAAAAGCTAAGTGCTCATGAAGGTGAGTCAATGGAAGATGT
>CM035434.1:135243393-135353393 GCA_020310875.1 Ceratopteris richardii | reverse complement strand
GGTAAGCATATCTCCAATATACTTTCTCTGAGTTAGGAACATACCTTTCTCTGTATATACGACGTCCAAACCTAGGAAGTATGTGAGTAGGCCAAGATCACTGATCTTGAACTCTTCCTTCATTTGAGCCTTGATCCTTCTGATTCCATCTGCATCACTTCCTTTAATGATTATATCATCCACATATAGACATAGGTATATAACCTTTGATTAGTTCCTCTTAATGAAGAGGGAAGGATCTGCCTTGCTTACCATAAAGCATTTATCCTTCAAGTAAGTGATAATTTTATGATTCCAAGCTCTAGGAGCTTGTTTCAAGCCAGGAGGTTCAGCCATGTACACCTCTTGTGAAATCCAACCATTTCAAAAAACATTTTTAACATCCATTTGATCTTCAAAGCCAGGAGGTTCAGCCATGTACACCTCTTGTGAAATCCAACCATTTCAAAAAACATTTTTAACATCCATTTGATAGATATTCCAATTCTTGGAAGATGCTACAATCATAAGTACTCTAATTGTGGGCATTTTTACCAAAGTTGAGAACGCCTCTTCATAATCAGTGCCTTGGGTTTGTGCAAACCCTTTGGCTACAAGCCTTGCTTTGTACCTATTAATTGACTCATAAGAATTCTTCTTTACCTTGTAAATCCACCTTGAGCCAATGACCTTCATAGATGGTTTCTTGGTAATTGATCCTAAGTTTGATTTTCTTGTAGAGCTTCTATCTCTTCTTCCATGTCATATCTCCATTCTGGCTTCTTCTTGGCCTTTTCATATGTGGATGGTTCTTCTGAGTTTGTATCATGTGCTATGTAAATGGAATGTTTAGTGACCAAAGAAGTGTCATAGCCATACCTTTCTGACTTTCTTTTCTCTCTAGTAGACCTTCTTATAGTTTGTTGAGATGATTCTTCCACATCTCTCATCTCTTGCACTTTGGCTTTGTCTTTGGAGTTCCAAGAGTTGATTTCCCTTCGAAGAGTCTCATGATCTTCTTTAGAATCACTTGATTCTTCATGTGTATGCTCATTCGTCTTTGAAAATGTTGGAAAGCCTTCCTCTACACCATAGGGAAGTTTGCTTTTCCTGCAATCATCTTCAAACCAAGATTTGTTTTCATCAAACACAACATCTATACTTACACTAAAACCTTTATTGCTTGGATTATATAGCCTATAACCTTTCTTATTAAGGTCATAGCCAATGAATATATGTTTCTCGACCTTGGATTGAATTTGCCTCTCATTTGTGAAGGTATGTGTGCATATGCTATGCACCCAAGGATCATGCAACGATCAAGGCTAGCACTTCTTCCATTCCATGCTTCATATGGTTTCGTCCCATCTTATGATTTTGATGGGAGCCTAGTGATCAGATAGGTGGTTGTAGATATAGTAGATATAGCCTCTACCCATAGGTAATTGGGCAAATTCTTCTCATTTAGCATTAATCTTGCAGCCTCCACTATGGTTCTATTTCTTCTCTCTACCACTCGATTTTGCTATGGAGTATACCTAGTTGTGATCTCTCTTTTGATTCCTCTCTCTCGGAGATAAGAATCAAAGTCACGGGAGAAATATTCTCGCATTCCCTCTTCAAAGTATTACCTTTTTTATTTTCTACAAGTGCTAGATATTTCTTGAAACAAAAGAACACTTCATCTTTATGCCACTACAACATATCGAGGGAATACCGACGGTCGGCATACCGATGGTCACACATCGACGACGGTATGACCCTCGAAAAATTTGGGAAAGCCACTTAGCCTTGAAAAAACTGTGTCGGTATGAGCGTCGGTATAGGTGTCGGTATAGGCGTCGGTACTTCACTAGAAGATATTGACGTGCATACCTATGTTCATACCGACGATTGGTTTTAACCGGGCCCAAAACCAAAAATTCCTCATTTTGAGCATTTTGAACTTAGATCTTCTACTATCGACTTTGCGCACACGAACAACAGATCTCTGTCACTCTTTCTTTCTCTCGCTCTCTCTCTGTCTCTCCCCCCCTCCCTCTCTCTCTCTCCCCCTCCCCCCCTCTCTCTCTAAGCACACCTCTATCTTTCTAGATCTAAAGTTTTGGTAAGTAGATCGCACATATTGTAGCACTCTTTTTTCTTTTTTTATGTTTTTGCTTTTCTAATATCTTCTCTCTTTAGTTTTGCAAGAGATTTGGGGATCAAATCTTTGGAAATTCGATGGACAACTTCAAGTGGATTTTGATGACTTTGATTCAAACAATTACATCGATGTAAGTGATTGTTTTGTTTTTGATTGACATAGAGAGAGAGAGAGATACATATACATACACACTCACATATATATAAACACACACATGGATATGCATACACACACATACACATGCATATGCATACAAACATGCATATGCATACAAACATGCATATGCATACAAACATGCATATGCATACACACAATCATATGCATACAAACATGCATATGCATACACACATGCATGCATATGCATACACACATGCATGCATATGCATACACACATGCATGCATATGCATACACACATGCATAAATGCATATGCATAAACACAATCATATGCATACAAACATACATATGCATACACATGCATATGCATAAACACATACATATGCATACACACATACATATGCATACACACAAATGAATATGCATACACAATGCATATGCATACACACAATCATATGCATACACACATGCATATGCATACACACATGCATATGCATACACACATGCATATGCATACACAATGCATATGCATACACAATGCATATGCATACACAATGCATATGCATACACACATGTGTTGAGAGCAGTATGGGCACCCAAGGACTGACTAGACAAGGAAGCCAGCGGAGAGAGTCAGAGCGAGGTGAAGGATTGAGTAGACAAAGCAGTCGACGCAAATCTGGCAGATAGACCCTGCAAATTTTTTCAAATCAACATCTTTATAACAGTGATTCTTATCACTAACAATCATTGTAAATACCATTTCATATTTTTGTAGCTCAATTTTGTGCAAGCCAAGGAGTCCTTGAGCTTGAGGAGCCTTAGAAGTACCTACATATCAATTTTCGTATTTTTTAGACTCCGTTTAAGCCCTCAAATTGGCCCTGGAACCTAATTTTTAACTAGGCCGGACACTAGGTCTGGACAGGGCCAAAACCTAGTCAAAAACTATAAATAGAGCTAGAGAGCTCATTTTTGAGGTTAGCTTGTAATAGTTTTAAACTTGTATGAGCTTTTTAAAAGTAATCTAAGAACTCCATTGCTTCTCACTCTTGGTCTTACTGTGTGTGCGCGTGTGTGTGTATGTGTGTGCATGTTAGTGTGCTTCTCACTCACGCACTTGTGCCTTCACTTGCTCGAGGTCTTCATACCATCCTCACGTCTTCCCGGATTGACATTAAAGGAGGTGCTACTCATGACTGAGCTACACCAAATTGTGGCGCCGTTGCCGGGGATCGAGCTTTGAGGACGAGCGTGTGATGGTAAGACGTAGATTTGGGACGTTGGCGTTGTAGGTAATTTCTTCACTTTTCTTATTTTTCTTTTCCTCATCTCATCACCATCATCACCATCATCATCATCACCATCTCCCACCTCCATCTCCATCATCGCGAAAAATTTTAGTTTTTTGACTATATCTCCTTCCTCCTTTCATTTCCCTCATTTCACTTGTGAGAGAGAGCGAGAGAGCGAACTGTTGTGTGCTATTTTTTGCATGTTTGTTGAGTTTTTTGCAGGTTCCAGCAGCATCATCCCCTCCAGCACGTTGCGCAGGTACGGAAATGTGCAGAACTGTCTCGCAGTCGCCAGCTTCTGTCGATCGCGATTGACAGAAATTTTCATCTTTTGGTAAAACTGAGTGCACCCCAGTAGACTAGAGGCTTGGCACAGCACAGATCCACAAAACTTTTTGAAAAAAATTGCAAATTTTTAGTCCATCGCGATTGATAGCATCAATCACGACTGACACCTGTCCATCGCGACGGACAGCCATCCATCGCGACGGACAGCCGTCCATCGCGACGGACAGCCATCCATCGCGACGGACAGCCATCCATCGCGACGGACAGCATCCATCGCGACCGACAGCCATCCATCGCGACGGACAGCCATCCATCGCGACGGACAGCCATCCATCGCGACTGACACCTGTCCATCGCGACCGACGCGTGTCAATCGCGACGGACAGCCATCCATCACGACAGACACCTATCAATTGCGACGGACAGCCATCCATCGCGACAGACACCTATCAATCGCGACGGACAGCCATCCATCACGACCGACACCTATCAATCGCGACGGACAGCCATCCATGGCGACGGACACGAGTCCATCGCGATTGAGAGCCCAGTCCATCGCGATTGACAGCCATTTTTGGCTAAATTTTTAGGGTTTTTTAAATTGAAGATTTTGGCTAATTTTGGACATGGATAATGGACTCTAGAGCACATAAGGAGGCTATAGGCAAATAACCCGAGGAAAACCTGTTGGCCTGTTTGAACCCTGTTTTAATCCCTGAAGCCTGAACTAACATAACTCCCTCATACGAACCATACCCCTAGGTAGGAAAACTGAGGGATCCTTGGGATTGTTTTCCATAAAGGCAAAGGATAATTTGGTCTGTGAGTACATGCATGAAAGTGGTCTATTGTGTCATTTGAACCTAAGTCGTGAGCTAACCGTGGGACTTTTACAGGTCCACTAAGAGCACTTGAGGGCATTCTAAGCAAGAGTAAGTGCAAGCTTGGGAACACGCTTCCTGGGCACACCAGGGCAACCAAGAAGGAAACCAAAGGTTGGAAATTCTCAACTCCCATTGTCAATTCCTAGCTTAGGCTAAGAACGACTAGAGGTAGGAGTAAGTCAGGGCGACGATAGGCAATTATCAAGTTGAAGAATACCTAAACTTTCAAGTTTAAGCTAAGAACATAATCTTTGTACGGTCGAGAACTTTAAAGGAAAGAATCTAACGTGAAACGATCAACTTACAGCGCGAAAATTAAATCAAATATTCCTGACGATGTGATTTCTGACAAGAGCATAAACACGGTAACCACTAAAAAGAATCAAGTAACTGAAACAAAAGAACTCAGCAACGAGGTTGTACTTGGGCAAATTTGGGCTATTCAATTAGGCTTATGAACCTTAGATCAGGGCGACATCTAGGGAGAGATAGACAAAGTCTTAGGTCTTCAGAGGCTAGTGTCAACCACACTGCTAGGTCTTGGGCCCAGCAGTTGAGCCACCACTCATACTACCCTAGCTCTGAGACCAGTGAATCAGAGATGTCTCAAGGCATGGACCGACCTATGGGAAGTTCAGGGGTGCCATACTTGCACAGGGTAGAAGGCCCGTACAAGACGCAGCTCAAATACCTTAGGATCAACCGATTAGGTGCTAGCATCTATGAGGACGGTCTAGGAAGATCCGTGGTCCAGATTAAAAACCCTGACCAATCCATAGGACTAGAGCACCCAGCTGTCAAGTTTGAAAACGGAGCATACTTGGACAAAGAAGGAACCATATACGTAGTCACCAGTCACCCAGATAGGACGGACGAATTTGGAAATGTGATCCTAGAAGCGGACTTAGGTGACCTAGAGCAAGGAAACATGGGTACAGAACCTAGAACCCCTCGAGGCAAATCGGTTCTCAGTAGGATTATCACACCAGAGTGGATTCCTCAGGATAACAAGAGCATAGATCTGCTTCTGAACCGAGAGACTGATGATGCCTTTTGGAGGTATAAATCTGATCGACCAAATGATATAGGAACAATCATGATCTATGAGTTTAAAGATCCAGATAGCCCAGGCAGAGTGACCTACTTAGATCACGCTTCAGAGAGGATCTTTGTGGTTACAGAACATGATAGACATGCTTACACTTGGAAGGGTGAATTTGTTTTCCCCCAACCAAGATCGAATGTGTCCTATGGTCACCCTAGAGCTGGAACATCCCAAGCTCATGGAACTCAAAGAGACAGAAGTAGAGATAGGCCAGAAGTAAGCTTTGCCAACCCAGGGGGCAGAGAAAGAATGAGGACGGAAACAAACAGAGTAGAACCTGAGGTACTTAGAGCTCCCAGGAATCAAAGAAATGTGGATGAGTTTCCTCTACCACGACCTAGAGAGCACACAAGGACTCTGAGACCGACTCAGCTAGTTAAGTCCATGAAGAACTACTTCGATGGCACTGGAGATCCATACGATCATGTGGCTGAGTTTAGGCAAGTCTTGAGAGCTGAACAAGTGGAAGATCTGTTCACGCAATACAATGCCTTTGGTCTAACCCTTAGGAACACTGCCCTGACATGGTTTCAACCACTAAACGAGAGGCAGTTCAGGAGCATAGACCAACTTCTAGAGGCATTCATTATCGAATTCTCTAAAAGTGGCATAAGACATAACACTTCCTCGCTGATTCACAGCTTCAAGCAAACCCCGCAAGAGACCGTGAGACTTGCTGGAAGAAGATTTAGACAATACTTGGAGAGATGCCCTGTCCCTGAGTTACCCACACCAGCTAAGCAAGTGGCTTTATTCTTGGATGGATTGCTAAGTACCAAGTTGAGATCATATGTGTACTTGAAGGATCCTAGGACCATAGAAGAGTGTGTACGCATGTGTATTGACATCGAGGATAACCTAGGGGAGGAGTTAGATCTTTCCAAAATATACAAAGATTCTGATAGTGCCTCTAGCCTCTCTTCCACGCAATCCATATCAATTGAGGAACTCGCTGAGAAAGTGGCACAAAAACTAGGTGTCTCTAGCAAACAAATCCCAAGGTTTGCCCCAGTGAAAAGATGCTATACTTGTGGTGGCGACCACCTGGCGAATGTATGTCCCATTATGGCTCAACCCCAAGTAAATCCTACTAGCCAGTACTGCACCATAGAACGGAGGTACACCAATCACACCGCGCAAGATTGCCCCTACAATAAGCAAGCCGTTAGGCAGATGTACCCTCAGCCATACCCTCAACAAGGCAGATACCAGAGTCAGTACCCACCACAACAGTATACTAGGCCTCAGCAAAATTACCAACCGCAATATGAGGCCCAACTGAGACCCCAGCCAGTGCTAGCACAACAACCATCTGCTCCTACTAATGTAATCCCTGTAAAGTATGCAACTGCAGAAGAAAACTTGAATAGGGCCATAGTGCCAGTAACCCCATTGCTATCAGAAAGTGACCCCAGTGACCATAGTTTCGATTCTACACATGTAGATAGCCCCCAGGCGTACTACATGCAATCTCCTGAACATGGTGAGTCCTACTATAGTGAAGAGCCAAATGAACCTAGTTGGGAGTCAGATTACACAAATGTCATGTATGCAAACCCCAACCTTAGACCTCAACCTAGACAAGTAAGAACCCCATTCCCTAGAGGACCATGCTACAGATGTCAGGGAGATCACCTCATTCGTGATTGCCCCATGCCTGCACCTACCCAAACCCAATCAGTGACGATCCAGGGCTTTTGCCAAGAGTGTGGAAAGGAGCATCTCTTACGAGACTGCCCTAAGAATCCTAATAAAACGCCAAAAATCACTCCTATTAATGTTATTGGGTTAGTGGTAGATTCCACAAGAAGTGTCACTTCCACTGCACCCGTACAGGTAGTCACTAGAGCTCAAGCATTGCAGCAAAACCAAGGGGTAGGCCAGGAAAAGAGCCTAGAAGTTAGTGAAACAGAGAGCATGACAAAGAAAAGGACTAGAGCTTGGAGAGATAGTCGTGAAAGAATGAAAAGGCAATGGGCAAAAAAGATGAGTGAACTCGAGGAAAGCCTCAGAGAAACAAACGCCAGGATAACTGAACTCACATCTCAAACTCCCTCTCACACTACCCCACCTCCACCATTCCCAACTCCATCCGAACCGCCAGCTTCCAACCCGCCTCACCTAAACCCACCACCCCCAAGAGTAGGATCAGTCCTAGCAGATCCCACTCCCGAGGACCTAAATATGATGCTTAAAGCATATCAGGCCAGAATCCAAGAAGGGCCAAACGTAACTGATCATGAAAAGTGTTACCCTAAAGCAGAACTAGAGCTAGAACGAACCAAAATTTGTGCTAAGATGGTGGAATTGGCTCAGACCATGTTTGAAGCCAGTCGCCTATTTAACATCTCTAGTTCAGCTAAGACGCAGCTGCACTTTGAAGGACTGTTAGAAAGAATAGAGAGACTAATTGCACAATCAGAAAAGGAACCCACCTCTCAACATAAGGACAAGGCAAGTGAAAGAGTAAGCATTCCTGCCCAGGAAGCCTATGTGCCTAGCTCTACGGAGCCAGACACATCATCTTCTATGAATCGGTTCACACCAGAATTCCTACGCGAGATTCAAGAAGACAAATGGGCTAAAGAGAGTGAAGTCCCTCCTCCTATTGAACTTGTGGATGATGCACACGACCAATTCCCACCAGACATCCCATCCATTTATGAGGAGCAGGAGAGCACCCACTCTCAGGAAAGACTAGACTTTGAGTCTAATTCTTTACAAGAATTACCCCACTTCACAGGCCCATGGGAAGCTAAGTCTACTTGCATGAGAGCACCCACGGTCATGGTACGAAATGAGGACTCAGTCTTACCTAGGAACACAGAGGTAGTGAAAAACACTAAAGTACAGTGCAACCTCACCTTAGAAGAGCTACTCAAAGTAAGGCCAGAGCTATGGAAACATGTAGCCAAACAAGTACCAGAGATAGCAAAACCTCGTTCCCAGGTAGGATCCCAGAGGACAGTGCCAGAAATACCATTGGACAAGATAGGAGACATGAGTGAGGGTGAAGAGGGAAACACGTATCTTCCTATCACCCATCAAGGATACACCACCAAGGCCATTCTAGACTCAGGTGCAGGAGTTGCAATTGCTACCACTTCCCTATGGAAGCGCTGGGGCAAGCCAGCACTCAGGCCCACAAGGATGAAATTGCAAATGGCCGATGGTCACATAGAGAGACCCCTAGGGCTGTTAGAAGGAATAACTCTCACCACCTGTGGTGTTGAGTTCGAGCACACATTTGCTATATGCGATTTTAGCAAAAATCATGCCTATGAGATGATTTTGGGAAGACCCTTTATGCGACAGTTGCAAGTGGTACAGGATTGGGGAACCAATTCCTTGTACCTGCAACACTTAGGTGTTACGACCAAAGTAAATCTCAAAGATTACTCTCATAGAGATGTCCCTCCTATCCAATGGAATTCTGTCCATAGAGCCAAAGATGATACAGAATCGGTGCATTCCATAGGGTCAAGATCCTCATGGATGCATGAAGACACCCACTTATGGATGTGCAAAGTAGCAGTAGAAGAAGAGAAGAGAGAAGAAGCCAGAGAGATAGGTGCAAAAGAAACACATAGATCCATTCAAGACCCAGCCTATGCACCTGTAGTATTTCCTGATGAAGAATTTGAACCACATGGCTGGGCAGAAATCCTAGCAACAATGGATGTAGCCATCAATGAAGAACAATGGACACCTCACTGTGATGAGGATGGCTATGACATTTTAGTTTTCTCCATAGAGCCAATCTTTGGAGAGGCAGTGTTAGAAGAGTGTGAACCTAGCCCTGATGCATTTGAGGATGCAAGTGACTCTGATCTAGAGTCAATCATTATGGACCCACCTTTTGCATCAGATGAAAAATACTTCTATGAAGTAGAATTTCAACCCCAGAGGCATGGAGAGCTCACAAATGATGTAAGGCTAGCCACACATATAACTCCTAAGCAAGAAGGAAAGAAAAGAAAGAAGAGAGCAGTCACACCAGAAGAGGAAGAATCTTTGTTTGAGGTCCCAGAAAATTTTAAGAAATATGAGATAGATGATAGGAGAGTCATGATCAGAATGCCTAAACGAGAGGCGCAATCAGGGGAGGCCTATGATAACAAAGAAACCACCAAGAAAATTGTGGTAGCTCTGGAAGAAGGAGAGGAGAGATGCACATACATAGGCCATGACCTGACAGAAGAGGAAGAACAAGAGCTAATAGCCTTGCTAAGAGAATACAGAGATGTATTCGCTTGGAGTTACAAGGATTTGAAAGGAGTGGACCCTGACATATGCTCACACACTATCCCCATGACATCAGATGCCAAACCCTCTAAGCAAAATCCATACACATACAATGATAACTATGCTGCCAAGATCAAAGAAGAGATAGATAGGCTGGTTGAAGCTGGATTTATCTATGAAATTGAGCACACTGAGTGGGTATCCCCCATTGTAGTGGTGCCCAAGAAAAACGGAAAGCTACGTGTGTGCATTAACTTGAAGAAGGTTAATGCAGCCACACTTCGAGATAACTATCCGCTTCCTATTACAGAGCATCTCTTAGAAAGAGTAGCAAGCAAGGAAGTGTACAACTTCCTTGATGGATTTTCGGGCTACAATCAAAGTAGCCATAGCTCCTGAAGATCAGCATAAGACGGCTTTTGCCACTGAATGGGGCATTTTTGCCTTTAGAGTAATGCCATTTGGGCTTACCAACACACCAGCTACCTTCCAGAGGCTGATGTGCCATGTATTTAAAGAGTTCCTGAGGAAGAACTTAGAAGTCTATGTTGATGATCTTTGTGCTCTTTCCAACATTAGGCACACCCATATTCCCGAACTGAGACAAATCTTTGACAAATGTAGAGAATATCAAGTCTGCCTGAACCCAGAAAAGTGCGTCTTTATGGTCAGGCAAGGCAAGATTCTAGGACACATAGTGTCAAAGAATGGCATATCCACTGATGAAGAGAAAGTGAGAGCCATAGCAGAGCTACCTAGGCCAAGGAATGTCAAGGAAGTACAAGCTTTCATGGGGCATTGTGGTTACTACCGACGGTTCATTCATATGTACGCTGTCATTGCAAAGCCCATGTATGGACTTCTGACTAACTTTGAGTGGACTGATGAATGTGAGAATTCCTTCAATGAGCTTAAACGGCGATTATGTTCAGCACCAATCTTAACCACACCAGATTGGAATAAGCCTTTCCATGTTCATGTGGATGCTTCCAATTATGCTATTGGATGTGTACTCGCACAACCTACTGGTGAAGGTAATATGGATCTCCCAATTGCCTATGCCAGTAGACAATTGAATGCAGCTGAACGAAATTATACCACTACGGAGAGAGAAGGACTAGGCATGGTATATGCAGTTAAAAAGTTTAGACATTATTTGCTTGCAAATAAGTTCAAATTTTTTACGGATCACCAAGCTCTACTGTACCTGGTAAACAAGCCATGCAATACAGGAAGATTAGTAAGATGGTTTCTCTTGCTAATGGAATATGATTTCGAGGTTGTGGTAAGGAAAGGGAAAACTCATTTGAGAGCAGATCATCTCTCTAGGCTCACATCTGGAGAAGCTCCACAAGGAGTGTCAGATGACCTTCCTGATGCTTACTTGTTTAATTTGGAAGTGGTGCCGTAGTGGGCTAAACCATTAGTGTCAGTATTGGCATATGGGCCTAACCACCCAGTAATAGCCACACAGGATAGGGAGGTAGTAAAAGCCCAGAAGTACCACATCATGGGTGGAAGTATGTACAAGCACACAGATCAAGGGATCTTGGCTTGTTGTGTGGAAGAGGATGAGTACGCTAAATGGTTGCAATTAGCACATGTAGGTGCATTAGAGCAACACTATTCAAAGCAACGAACCCTACAGACACTAAGGAGACTCGAAGTGCATTGGCCGACTATGGAAGCTGATGTCCAAAAGTTGTGCAAGGAATGCCCAATCTGCTGCACTAAACCACCTGTGGAACATGCCACTCTTTATCAAGTGTCCATAGTGCCAGATTGGAGTGAACCACTAGTATCCTTCCTGAGGACGAAAACATTCCCTCCAGACATGACTCTGGTTAGGAAAAGAAGTCTAGAACAAGAAGCCCTAGAGTACTCACTCATTGGTGATAATCTCTACAAGCGTGGTAAGGATGGTTACCTGAGACTATGTGTCCATGAAAGTGAATATTTCAAGATCTTGGAAACTGCTCACCAAGGTGTAGGAGGAGGACACTTTGGACCAGATCGGGTGATCAAGGCAATACTATTTGCGGGCTTTTGGTGGCCGACCCTTCACATGGATGCACATACCTATGTGAAACGGTGTGATGTCTGTCAGCGAACCCAGTATCCTATACGCAAAGACGAGATGCCACTGAAACCTATGATGGGTGGACGTGCATTCTCTAAGTGGGGAATAGACTTCGTAGGTCCTATTAATCCCCCAGCTAAGGGTTCCCATGCTGAATATATCATTGTTGCCACGGATTATCTAACCAAGTGGGTAGAGGTAAAAGCCACAACAAAGAACGATGCTCAGACAACTGCTAAATTCTTGTTTGAGAATGTGTTCACCAGATACGGGCTACCTATAGAGCTAGTCAGTGATAGGGGCACTCACTTCTTGAATGAAGTTATTGAAAATTTGCTCCAAGAATTCTTGGTAGTACATAAGAAGTCTGCCCCCTACCACCCACAAGCTAATGGGCAAGCCGAAAGCACAAACAAGATACTGTGCAATGTGTTGACCAAGCTAGTGAATAATAAACGCTCTGATTGGGACAAACAGCTACACCATGTTTGGGCATATCGAGTGGCCTACAAAACGGTACTCCAAGCCACCCCCTTTCAGATGGTATTTGGCCAAAATGCAGTGCTACCGTTGGATTTCTTAATACCTACATTGAAAGTAGCACAGGAGCATGAATGGACAGGTCATGAACTCTCCTCTAGGATCTTTGACCTAGAACGATTAGGAGAAACAAGACTGAGGGCGGCTGCAGGGATATATGCAGCTAAGAAACGACAGAAGGCATACTTTGATGCCCACGTTAAGGATAAAGGTTTGAAGGCAGGCGACCTAGTACTAGTCTACACTTTGAAACAACACGCGAGAAAACTAGAGAAAAGAGGCTACGGACCTATGATCATAAATAGGATCTCCACAAGTGGAGCAGTACAACTAGCCACTTTAGAGGGTGATGTTCTCCCGAGCTACATTAGCGGATGCAGAGTCAAGTTATACCAGGAACCTCTGACAGAAGAGATGCTAAGTCGACTCAATATTGCTAAGAAACGCAAAGAAGAAGAAAAGCAAATTCGAGAAGAAGCTCAAGCAGAAGCTTTAGAGCGCATACGGAGAATGAAATTAAGAAGACAACGTAGAGAGCAACCTAGACCAGATGCCAATGCAGATCAAGGATATCACATGGCTATGTGTGAAGTTTCAGGTATCAGCTCCCATAGGATAATTGATCGACGTCCTTTTATAACCTTAGATATAGGACAAGGAAAGGGTGCAAGGACTGTAAGAGCCTTGATTGACTCAGGTGCAGCCACTAGTGCTGTTAAATTGTCTTACTGTCAAGAGTTGAAATTAATTGTCAATCCTATTGAAGCATATCTCATAGGATTGGGAGGTGTGGAAACCCCTTGCATGGGCGAGGTGGAACTTTCCATCTACATTCAAGACGAAGTAATGACAGTCAAAGTACTAGTGTGTCAAGATGAGGATCTCACCGAGCCTCTTGTCTTGGGTCAGGACTGGATCTATGATCATGCGGTCAACCTAAACCTAAGAAGTGGACTTCTTCAGGTATGGGTAAATCATAGTCGAATTACAGTTGAATTGGAAAATGAGGCACTCAAGGAACTAGGTAAGGCACGAACTCCTGGTCCTTCCAGGGGTGCACATGAAGTTGACAATGCTATTCTTGTCCAAAAATGTATTATGCAGAAAGAGGATTGTCTCAACAACCGAGTCAAGAATAAGACGATACTCCCTTCTTTCCCAAAGGCCAGAAGGATGCAGCAGCCAATGGCAGATCAAATACAGAAGAAGCAGAACACTACCTATACTGGAGGCCAAAAAAAGGAGCAAAGCAGATTGTTTCAGCCGATAAAACAAGGGCGAAAAGGCAAACACCCTGTTCCGACCAGGCCAACACCACGGCCTAAACCTCTTATTAGTAATCAACAACACGACACTAATAAGAAGTCCTTTATAAATTCTTCTGCGAAAGTAAAGTCTATTTGGGTACCCAAGAAGTCAATGAAGGCCAGCCCACAATCACGACAAATCTGGGTGCCTAAGGCTTGCTTGCGGGCTCAAATAACTACACCAAGGCCAAACCCTGTACAACATGTTTCACTCACGCGAACATCTGAGGCCTAGTCTTACACATCACGCACTAACACGTATTCTTCCATGAGCACAAGTAGAATCACTTGTAAATGGGTCCCTAAAAAGCCCTATTTTTCAAGTAAATACCCTATCACACTCTCCAGAGCCTCCACAAAGTCAAAATCAAACCTATCCATTGCATTTGGCAACCTAAAACTTGTAATAAACCCCCGGACCCCAATTGTAAATCCATGTCCACCTACTAACTACTTCACTCTCACACCACATCATTCTGCTTAGCTCTGTAGTCTACCCAATTCCTAACTACACACACAAGCACCGAGCACTTACTAACCCCCTAACCTCTCCCGAACCTCATGTTAATGTTTTAACAGGGGACACAGTGTCATTTTTGTGTCCATAGCAATGTTAACATTTATTCCTATATTCTCACAGAACCAACTGCGAAGTTTTCAACATGGCTGAGGCAGCAGGAACTAGCTCTCAAACAGAAACGAGCCAGCAAGTGGTGGACTTAGACAGTTTACCCGTTCTGCCTGAAACAAACGAAAGACCAGAAGAATTGCAGGCCATCAAAATCATACCTATAGCGGACCCTCCCAGTGGCCATACCATGCCCGTAGGAAAAACTTCCCACTGCTTTAGTGAAGTGGCAGGACCCTTGGGAGAGGGAACATACCTATGGGAATCAGAGTTGGACTTTAATGGGAAGCAAGGCAAATACCATTTCTTTACAAGAGAATTCGAGAAGTTACAAAATGCAGAAGGTCTACGTTCGGTATGGGAGAAGGCAGGATTGAATGCATATTTCAGTGCACGGCTCCCAAAGCCTGACTTCATGCGATGCTACTATCTCATCAACACCTTGACTCCAAACAAGAACCCAAAAGGTGCAAGCTCATTTGTGATTCCATCTCTGACAAAGGGGAATGAGCTCAAGAGGTTCAGGCTATCAAACAACTTGGTGAGAGAGGCCCTAGATATGCGCGGAATGCATATTCCTACAGAGAAGGAGACCCTAGTGCCTGATTACATGAAGAATCGAAGCCTCACCAAACTCAAGGACATGGTGTCCATGACGCCTAATGTTGCAATACACCTTCGCATGTGCATGCAACACTTTGCTTTTCCTGCCCAAGATAGATTCACCATGCCGCCCAAAAAGATTTGGTTTAGTTTGTATCTGGCAGAGACACAGAGCCTCACCATCAACTTACCCCACTGGATAATTGATAAGATACACCTAGCTCACAAACGATGGCCGCGGAAACAGGTTTTATATGGTTGCTGTGCTCTGACGAGAATCATTTATAGGTGTTTGGCTTATGACATCCCTATTCAACGGGCCCTAATGTGGAATCGTGTAGAGCAGTTTAGAGGCAGGACATCCACTGGACCCCCTTCTAAGAAGATGAGAGGTACTGTCCAAGTCCCTTGTGCTCAACCACGTGGAGCCACCCTAACACCAGATGTCACCCCTCCACCCCAAAGAGTCCGACCATTCACACTCCGACTTCCAAGACGCTGCACCGACTGCTCTACCTTGATATTCCCTCCCATCCCAACCGATCTTGAATTTCCCAGTGGTGCACCTTTGGAAGAACTCACGAATGAAGATTTCGAACATTTATTACAAGATGTAGAGCTGGAGGCAGAAGAGGCACAACAAGTGGAGAATGCGCAAATGCAGGCAACAACCTCCCAAGTACCTGTCACCACAGTTGAAGTGGATCAAGAGGATGATGAAGATGAAGAACAGGAGGAAGATGAGGAGGATTATGATCAAGAGCATCATGATGAGCAACAAGAAGTGCCAGAAATTGTAGGTGCACCTGCATATACAGCTCAACTACAAAGGTTATACGACACAATCAAAGCAGTGCAAGAAAGGCATCAACTCTCTCTTGTGTCAGGTCAAGCTTTGATGCAAGAAATGCTATCAGATGATGGGGTGGATCAACATTTCATTGACACCCTCAAATTAGTGTCAGAGTCTTTAGGAGTTCCGGAGGCTGTCCACACTGCAGTCCGTCAGTCCGTGAGGTATGACAAACGCAGAGTCGACACATTACCACGAGCAGGTAAGACTATCAGGATGCCCGTCACAGAACAAGAGGTAACTATTGAAGCCACAGCTACCCCCACCACCACCATTGACCTCTCTGCCGAAACCTTCGTTCAGACATCACCCATCTCACCCCAGCATCCCCCATCACCACCTTCTCCACCCCCACCACCACCTCCCACCATGGAAGAAACGCCAGTCATCACCTCTACCTTCACTTCTAACCCACCCTCAGTCACATCATTTTCCTTTCGAGAACCCACCTCACAAGACACCCTCTTCTCTTTCGTCACCAATCCCTTGTACACTTCAAACCTTCTACCCTCCGAACCCATAATTGGCCATCCCATAATTCCAAGTGTGGTTGGAAACCTGGCACCCACCAAAGGCACCCTGTGTTTCCCAGCCTATTCCCCAATACGGGTACCTCCATTCCATGACCCTCACTTCCCATCTGGCCCCTACACCTCTTTCAACCTGACCTCACCACCCCAATACCCGTCCTTTATGGAGCAGTTCATCCGCTCTCCAATGTTTCAGAGGCACATTTCCCCGCTGTTCGCAACGACATCAATTTACACGAACACCACACTCACTTCACCTACCATACCCACCTACATGGTAGCCCCTGTACACACCACTCTGTCTGACCCAATGGACATTTCACCCACCACAACACCTCTCCCCACGATTCCACCATCTCCCCCTCCCTTACCCCCCACCTCACCACTCACCACATCATTGGCACACACAGCATTCACTACCTCCCTCCCCAATCCCACCTCTCGTGCATTCCAAACTTTTCCCCTTGCATCTCATAATGTAAATAGCACGTTCAATACATTACTTCAGTGTGCACATCAACTACAACAAGAATACCATCAATTGGAAGAACGCACTGCTGCCTTCCAGGCAGAATCTCAACGTCTGCAAGCTAGAGTCACCACTCTTGAAGCTGATTACCAAACGCTCCTAACCGAGCATACCACCTTACAGCAGGCTCACTCCGAATTGGAATCAAAGACATCAACAGTAGATGATCAAGCAGTCAAGGAACTAGAAACAGTGCTCCAAGCGCAAATGATATCTAATGCTACACTCAGACGCAACCTTGGGCTATTAAGGAAGCATATGGCAGCAGCACTAGAAGAGAACAAGAGGCTTCAACAACAAAACCAAGACAACTTTGAAGCGGCTATGGAAGGAACTGCAGGAGCAACCATTAGCCCCACCAAGTATAGAGCAGTCCCATCGGAAGACATTCGCATCTTACTTGAGGAGCATGCAAATTTCTTGGAGTCATATGAAAAGTTAGAGACTGAATGTGCAGACCTAAAGAAACAGATAGCCAGTGCCCCCACAGCTCAATAGGAGCCGGTAATCTTGCAACACTCTACAGAAGAAGTAAAGACCCTCCGGAAACAGGTGGCAGAACTCCAAGCACGCCTCTTACCATATGAAAGGCCACCCTCGCCCACTGAAGAACCAGAACCTGAAACAGTAGTGGAAATCCCCGTCGATGACAGCTATGAAGAGCCGTACGAGCCAATGCCAACACCCGGTGGTCGGACTACAGGGGAAGGACAGGACACTTTAGAAATTCAAGTTCCAGATTGGGTCAAAAGGGTCGAGAAAGTGGGTAAGACACATGATGATCGCGTTGCTGTGCAAATGCAATCTCTCACAAATCTGGAAGAAACTGTCCTTCGGTCTTCTTACTTTCAGAACCTATCCCACCAACGGTTAATCACAACATCAGAGTCGCAATACATGCCTTATTTTGTCTTGCTACATGATTATAATGCAGAAGTTAAAAGACATACAGGGAAGGAGCCCACATTTTCCACTCAATTTGAGCCAGAGGACTTACCGACAGATGTGTGTGCGGGCTCGATTTTCCAGCCTAATTGGCGTGCACGTCTACTAACCGATTACTCTGAAATGATGAGCACCTAGGCAACCATGCCACTGTATATCAAGTATAATCCATGCTATTGCCCAATGGTACGTCGCAGATCTTGGCAAGCATTTGCGATCAAGGTACGCAACAATAAAGAATGCTCGGCTTGGGTTAACTATCCATATTTTGCTCCAGCTCGAGGGACCCCAACCATAGCCTACATGATATCAACAATTCGGCACTCGTCTACACGTCTAAATAATGTACCCGACATAGCAGCGAAAATGTGTATGAAGATATTTGAGCTCATGACCATTGTCTTCAAAACCTTTCGGAATGTACAAGCTCCATACATCTCTGCCCCTGGATTCTCTCAAGGTAACAAGGATTTAGTCTACGACATGAGCCAGACTCCCTCGGTTACTATAATCTTTGCCTGGCATGCACGAATAAAGTACTTACCCGCATGCTTCAAGCAGACATTTGAGGAAATGTTCTCTACGGGATTCTGGGAATATCATTCAGAAATTTTCATTCCCAGACCCACACATTTGCTACATCTATTTGCAGTAGAACAAGCGTCCATGCAGATCAGTTACGTCTGCCACATCCGGACATTCCAGGACCAATTGATTGGGATCGTATGATGACAGACTTGGCCAGAGGACTACGCATACAAGAACATCAGCTTGCCACTCAGGTTGTGGAATATTACATCCAACACTCCCAGCAACAAGGGTCTGTCAGGGACGATAGACGCGAGAGAGGGGGGGGTGTTGAGAGCAGTATGGGCACCCAAGGACTGACTAGACAAGGACGCTAGCGGAGAGAGTCAGAGTGAGGTGAAGGATTGAGTAGACAAAGCAGTCGACGCAAATCTGGCAGATAGGCCCTTCAAATTTTTCCAAATCAACATCTTTATAACAGTGATTCTTATCACTAACAATCATTGTAAATACCATTTCATATTTTTGTAGCTCCATTTTGTGCAAGCCAAGGAGTCCTTGAGCTTGAGGAGCCTTAGAAGTACCTACATATCAATTTTCGTATTTTTTAGACTCCGTTTAAGCCCTCAAATTGGCCCTGGAACCTAATTTTTAACTAGGCCGGACACTAGGTCTGGACAGGGCCAAAACCTAGTCAAAAACTATAAATAGAGCTAGAGAGCTCATTTTTGAGGTTAGCTTGTAATAGTTTTGAACTTGTATGAGCTTTTTAAAAGTAATCTAAGAACTCCATTGCTTCTCACTCTTGGTCTTACTGTGTGTGTGCGCGTGTGTGTGTGTATGTGTGTGCATGTTAGTGTGCTTCTCACTCACGCACTTGTGCCTTCACTTGCTCGAGGTCTTCATACCATCCTCACGTGTTCCCGGATTGACATTAAAGGAGGTGCTACTCATCACTGAGCTACAACATGCATATGCATACACAATGCATATGCATACACACATACACAATGCATATGCATATGCATACACATATGCATATGCATACACATATGCATATGCATACACAAATGCATATGCATACACACATGCATACACACATGCACACACACATGCATACAAACATGCATATGCATACACACATGCATGCATATGCATACACACATGCATGCATATGCATACACACATGCATACACACAAATGCATATGCATACACACAATCATATGCATACAAACATACATATGCATACACACATGCATATGCATACACACATACATATGCATACACACATACATATGCATACACAAATGCATATCCATACACACAAATGCATATGCATACACAATGCATATGCATACACACAATCATATGCATACACACATGCGTATGCATACACAATGCATATGCATATGCATACACAAATGCATATGCATACACACAAATGCATATGCATACACACATGCATATACAATCATATGCATACAAACATGCATATGCATACACACATGCATGCATATGCATACACACATGCATGCATATGCATACACACATGCATGCATATGCATACACACATGCATGCATATGCATACACACATGCATACACACATGCATACACACATGCAACACACGAATGCATATGCATACACAATCATATGCATACAAACATACATATGCATACACACATGCATATGCATACACACATACATATGCATACACACATACATATGCATACAAAAATGCATATGCATACACACAAACACATATGCATACACAATGCATATGCATACGCAAATGCATATGTGTACACAAATGCATATGCATACACACAAATGCATATGCATACACACAATCATATGCATACACACATGCATATGCATACACAATGCATATGCATAGACACATGCATATGCCTACACAATGCATATGCATACACACATACACAATGCATATGCATATGCATACACATATGCATTTGCATACACATATGCATTTGCATACACAAATGCATATGCATACACACATGCATACACAATCATATGCATACAAACATATGCATATGCATACACAAATGCATATGCATACACACATTGGATCAGATCGGATCTTGACATTGGATCAGATGGGATCTCCACGCATACCTTGGGGAGTGCATGACCATGACGACTCCAAAATATATCACATACGTAATGGAGCTCCAGTCATGGATGCAACCGAGAAGTCAATGCATCAGCGCATTCGACAACTTTGCTCCATAGAGTTTGGACATTCTGTAATGCTAAAATGGAGTGAACAAGATAGGGATTCTAAAAACAATATCACACATTCGATATATGAAGAGTACCGGCCAGCACCTGGGAATCCTATTGTGAGTTCGGAGTGGATTCAACATATGGCACGCAAGGTGATTTCTCATCGACGATCGGAAGCTCGCGATGCTTTTAGATCAGGCTTACGAAAGCCTGTGTGGTTAGATTTTGAAGAGTGGGAATCAATTCAGGATGAGCAGCAATATACTCCTGATCGATATCGTCAACAGAGAGATGCCGCGGCCACACGTTTGGATACGGTTGGAATGTCCCATTTAGGTAGCGGCGGGTATGACAACATGTGCTACTAATTTGTAAGTATCATGTTAATTATTGAATTTGTTTGTGTTCAGCACATCATGTATGTTCATCTAACATTTTGCATATTTATTATAAGAGTTGACAGTGGGTCGTCCTCCGACGCGAACCAAAGAATCTTACGGATATCATCATGGATTGACTGCATTGTTGCAAGATTTAGAGGGACAAGGTGCAATCATTTCATGGGAGAATATTCTATGATTAGGTAAACTTATAGCTTGGTTTCGTATTTTTAGTTGTTGTTTATAAATGTCATGTCAATTTGTCTCATTTTACACATGCTTTGTTGCAGGATTGCAGGTGTAAATGTTTTGATCCCCTTACGTATATGCATTTCCACAATTTTGTATTACACTCCTATGTGGCAATGATGTACTATAATTTTGTATTCGATTCCTATATGGAAGTGCTTTTTCACATTGCCACAATTTTGTATTACACTCCTATGTGGCAATGATGTACCATAATTTTGTATTCGATTCCTATATGGAAGTGCTTTGTCACACTCTTGTACATCTTTCGTTTATGGAATATACAACTTTTTGTACATGATTCATGGTTCATTTTTGCTCATATAAAATCATGTTTTGGTTGTCATTAGAGTACATAACACATGTACTCAGTTTAGAGTTGGGCAGAGTGTATTGTCTTTTGCTAAACAACATCATGTTGTAGCAATAGACAACACACTCTGCCCAAAAAAAATCTGTGCAGATATGGTCATCGGTATAGGCGTCGGTACGCCCAGTAGAGTCATCGATATGGACGTCTGTACACCCAGCAGAGGCGTCGATACAAGCATCGGTATGAGCGTCGGTATAATCGACGCTCATACCGACACTTGTACCGATGCCCATACCGACACCCATACCTGCGCTTATACCGGCATTGTGTTTTCGACGCGCATACCGACCTCAACTCCGACGTTGCGGAAAAATTACGCCCGTTCAATTTTGTCGGTAGCAGCCTCAATATACCCTCGATGTGTTGTAGTGTGCTTCATAAATATATTATTGTCTATCTACTACAATCATCAATGAATGATACATAATACCTTGATCCAGAGATTGATGTCCTGTGAGACTTGCCAAAAGCACTACATTTGTAAATCATGTGTTGTTTGGAGATATTTGGTAGACCAATCACACTCTGATCCCTATTGATTTGCTTCAGAGCCCTTTCACCTATATGCGCTAACCTCTTGTGCCAAATTTCCAATTCTGATAGGGTTTGACTACCATAATTGAACAAAGCAATGTTCTTAGTGTCTTGGAGCTCAAATGTAAATAGTCTACTTGACTATTGTCCTCTTGCTATCCTCTTGAATCCCTGATGTGGATCCTCAACAAATGCTCCATTCTTTGTGAATCTAACCTGCAATCCTTTCTCAACAATTTGACCTACACTTATGAGGTTTTTGGTAATGGTTCACAAATACAATAGCTTGCTCAATAGGTTCATATTACAATCTGAAATCTTCACATTTCCTATCTTCTCCACTGGATTCCTTGTGTCATCTCCTATTTCGACTTCATGTCTATTCCTTGGTCCTCCAAGTCTAAGAGTAGAGCTACATTCCTTACTACATGATTTGAGCAACTTGAGTCTATATAGAATACATGTTCATCTGCTTTACCTCTATATCCTCCTTGATAATTATTGTTGTGGTATGAGTTGTTTTTGTTGCAACCAATTGTTTGTGTTGAATCTACCTCTTGAGCTTCCATAGCCTCCTCTGTTATAACCTCTTCCTCTTTGATTTCTAGGATTCTTGAAACAATTCTGAGTAATGTGATTAGTTAAGCCACATATGGCACATGGAGAGGAGATTTCAGCTCTCCCCTTGCCTTGCCTTCCTCCTCTACCTCTTCCTCTTGAACCTCTATCTCTATCTGCAACGTTTTCTTGAGAGGTATTAACTTCATCATCATAATTTTTATGATTGCTTTTGCTATCTTTATTCTTGTTCTTGTCTGTATATAGGGTAGAGGATTGATTACCTTTTGTGTTGTCTCCGTTCTTCATAAAATTTCCTCATGTGTGAGCAATTGTCCAATGAGGGTGTTAAAAATAGGAACGTGCATGTCCATGTAGAGGTTCATGGCTATGGTGAAAGCTTCCCATTTGTCATCTGCCTTTATTCCATTGACTACTTGCCTTATTATCTGCTCTTCATCAATGACTTCTCCGATTGCTTCCAAGTTGATCTGCAAAGTCCCTCATCTTGGTAACAAAATGAGTCACACTTTGCTTGGGCATCTTCTTGAGTGTGGTGAACTCCATCCATAGTTGATTATTTCTTGCCTTGTTACTTGATGGGAAAAATGCTTCAAGATCATTCCAAGTCTCTTGTGAAGTCTTGCAACTCCTAAAGTATGGAAGTAAAAAATTAGAGATTGAGTTAAGAATATATGAATTGGCTAGATCATCCTTTGAGCACCATGTGGTTAACCTCTCTTGTTCTTCTTGAGTTGGTTGTCCTTTGCTTTTGAGCATTGGCATCATCTCATCTCCATATATGTAACCATACATGTTTCTCCCTTGAAGATAAGCCTCCATTCTAAGTGACCAGGCTGAGTGGTCACCTCGATCCAATTTTTCTATGGATGAAGGGAACCCATCTCCCATGTTGATTTGTGATTGCTCTAATACCACTATGAGGAGATGGATGAGTATGCTCAAGAGATGAGCTAGTGTTGCACAAAACGTGCTCTACACCTGCCAAGCTAACTCTAGGGATGCTTAATAGAATCCTTTAGCTTCACATTAATGAATTTGGAACCACCAAGTGCTTTGGAACATCATTCCCAAATGTTTTCATCGAAACAAATAACTTGCAAATGCAAGGAAGGTGAAGAAACCTTTTATTTTGGGATAGAAGTACTCAGTGTTTTGTTCAAAGCTCACAACCTGGTATGAATTGACCAGAGAAATTTTGCACACATCTAACTGGAGTTTTTAGCTAGCTAAATAAAGTTATTTCATCAATTTAGCCATACCATACACTGAGAAATGAATGTAACAAGTCATGGGGGTCATCTGGATATTTTGGGATCTAGAAGATGTGCTGATAGAGTCACCTTCTATGATTCATATCTCAAGATCCCCTAAACCAAATATAATAAAAATTGATATGCAAGTAATAGACACTTAAATCTAACTAAGCTAAGTTAAAGTATTGAAAATCAGTGAGTACATCTAGTGAAATTGATTCTACAAGATCACTATAATGATGAAGATGTAGCAGAGAACAGTAGATAGAGATATGCTTGAAGAGATGTATCAAAATGTATATGCTAATGAACATATGATACAAGAGAAATGTAGTGGACTAATCTTACATGAAGTAAGCTCAATGTCGGCTCACTAATGTAGCTCAATGACTCTTAGAATGGCTCTCTTAGCCCGTGAGTACAAGCATTTGAGTTTGAATTTGAATTTTCCTTTATCTAAAAGTGATCCTACACTTTAGGGATGATTTGAATTGATTCTTCCTACCACATGAGTCATGAGTTCAGCTTCCTAACTTCATGATATTTCTTATTTCTTTATCTTTTACATTTATCCAAAGTAAATATGCCAAGAATGACTAGCATAGGTTCACATATGGTTCTTTCTTGTGAAGAGATAAAATAGATGTGTAGTGCCATGACTTTAGCAATGCACTTAGGCTTGCTAAATGTACCAATAGGGTAGGTAAGGCTGGGGCGCTAATGAGGAAAAAGCTGGGATGAGTGAGATTTAGGGTTGGGTTTAGGTAAAGTAGGAAGGGGTAGGGAATAGGAATAAACTTAGTGTTTATGAAGGACAACACATAGAAAATGTGAAAGAATATAAAAGTCTTATGGGTAGTCTAATTTATTCTACACATACAAGGGTTGATATATCCTTTAGTATTGGAGTACTCTATCAATTTACACACTCTCTAAGAAAACCACATATGGATGGAGCTAAAAGAGTGCTGAAGTACATTAAAGACACTATGAATGAAGGTATATTCTATTTTTATACATCTAATTTGAATCTCAAGTTATATTCAAATGCAGATTGGGTAGGATTCAACTATGATGGGAGAAGTAGACCATGATTCCTAGAATTTTTATGATCCAAACTTGTGTCTTGGAGTTCAAAGAAACAACCTATAGTAGCGCTATCCTCATCTGAAGCTGAATATAGAGGCTTGGGAATAGCCACACAAGAAGTTATATGGTTGAAGGAGTTGTATATAGATTTAGTATGTGTGATCTCCAAACCTTACATTTTTCGAGACAACTTGAGTTCAATGCATGTACCATGCAAGAACCATTCATGTAGAGGTTCATTATCACCTTATTAGGGAGAAGCTTTTAGCAAAAGAGATTGATGTGTCATTTGTTCCAAGAGATAAGCAAGTGGCAGATATGATGACCAAAGCTCTATATGAAGTAGAGCTTTGCATATTTAAAGCAATTGCACATATACAAGTAATTTTAGATTGAAGATAATGCATTTAAGAAAATTACTGAGGTAATAAAGGAGGTTTACTAGTTCAATCCAAAGAGGGAATCTGGATGGCTTGGTTTTATTTGGGATGAACTCCCGAAACCACTTGAAGAGGCACGTTGTGGTTCTTTGAATTTACCAAGTACCAGTACTAAGAGCTTTGGAATACCAACAAAACATGGTTCACCAGAAGGAATTGACATTTTTTGACAATTAACCCCCTCGGGAACCAATCTTTTCGAAGCCAACCTCCAAAGCTTTCGATCTAGTACTTAGGGCCTAAAAGTTCAGCTATCATTCAAGTTTTTTTAGGCATTGTTTGAAGCTTGCCGACCTAAGTTTTGAGGAGAGAGACCAAAGGCTTGAGCTCGAGGGGAAGAGACTTCCCCAAAGCACATGTCGCAATCATAGGGGCCACTTTGCTCACAACAAGCATCATGGTGGCCATCGGGGAGGAAAATAAAAGAAGGCAAATCCAGAAAACCGATTGCAACTGCAGATGCAGATATTCATGAAAGTTGTGTGCGCTGTTGCAGATATTAAGCTTATGGCGCTCCGTCTATCATCATTGTCCGTCCTTGTCGCTCTACTAGCTGGAATTTCCTACAGCGCTCGAGGTTCATGGAGCGGATGCATTCTCCGTCGTCATCTGTGCCGGTTTCCATGAAAGTTGTGTGCGCTGTTGCAGATATTAAGCTTATGGCAGAAGTATTGCTCTAGGAAGGGGTTATTTGAGAGATGGTAATTTTGATCGGAGGCTGCTACTGCGTTACACATCATCTGTCGCGAGCTTCTATCGGGGATATATGCATTTGGTGTTTGTCGAAGTTCAAGTGGCAAGTGATGCTGCTATTTCAGCTTCTCGTGGTACGTAAGGTCATCAGCTCGGAGCCGCTACAGTAATAGATCTTTTTTTTTTTTTTTTTAATTTTAAAATGGAGGTTCGGCCGAGGCCTACTCCCCGGAATTTAACTTTGAAATTGCAACTGTACAAAGAAGGGCATAGTACCCATGGGACCCCCCTTATCCCACAAGAACAGGGGTTTACAAGACTGGGTTAAACGGCAGTCAACACTACCGCAGGGATAGACAAACGGTGGCACTCAGCCACATTGCAACATCTTTCCAGATTATATGTCCCTTACATGTTGATGCCAGAGATTGAACCCTCGCCCCGCCTCAAGAGGTGAGAGACCCAACCACTACAGTAATAGATCTTGATCTTTAAATAGTTTTCCGAAGTAATTATAATTTATAACGGATCTCCCAACATGTTCTTTTTATGTAAAATGGTTTTGCGCTTGCAATAAGGCTGTTTAAGTTTCTGTATTTTGTCGAATACATGTATACTTTTCCTCATATACCATAATTCACGTATAGCCTTGCGTATATTCATACTTACACTCTCTCAAAAACAAACACACACACACACACACACATATATATATATATATATATATATATATATATATATATATATATATATATATATATATATATATATATATATATATATATATAACCTTACAAACTCTCTCTCATTCTTTCTCTTTGTCTCTCATGTTACCCAATATGTGTGTGTTGCAAGTGGTGACTACGTGTTGGTTGCTGGCTATTGGCTCTCCTTCGTGCGTGAATCCACTCCTAATGTGAAATCGGGAAATTCAATTGAAAGTTTTTCTTTTTTTAAACACTACAATATCATTTTTTTTTGGTAAAACAAGCTTTTAAATTATAAGCAAGTAATAATTACAACAAGATTAGGGAGCATTACAAATAAGGTTGATAACCTTTTCGTCCGCTTCATGGGGGACCCATTTGTTTTTGAGCTTATTGTTTTCTAAAATGAACAACCTATGGTGCTTAAAACAACCTAAACAACCTAGACAATTAATAGGTTGATTACGAAAATTGATCATGCATCTTTTCTTCTAGATCTTTCAAACTACTTTGTCCCAAATGGCATTCCACAGAGTAGAAAAGTATCCAATCGATTCCTTGAGAAGAGGTTGATTCTAGTTTACTTGATTTGGCAACAATAGGAGCTTTGTGAGGTATTTTCAAGTTGGAATGCTTCTCAGACAAGAGAAGAAAAGGTGTCCCAAGTCTTTCCTATTGCTCATACATTGCTTGCACCAAGAAGGCATTTTGGACCTTAGGGGAGGTGTTGCATTTTGTATACGAGCGTAATTGATTGAATTCTTGAACCACCTTGATGATCTTGATTGTATAGATATTTATCCAATCATGGGATATAGTGTAGTTAATGTTCATTCTTGGTCCCCAAGAGAGTTAGCTTATCATGTATGTGATTGCGAATACTCACATTTCCCCATGCTAGATGTATGTACATGAGAAGATCATGCACACTCAGGAGAAGGCTCTTGAGTTGGGCAAGTCTACTTGGTTTAGCCTTCCTTGGGCTCTTACACAACAGTCATCATCGTGTAGAGGATGCTTGGACTCGAATTATTCCCCATCCAAGCTAGCCTTGAAGATGAACCATTTTGTTGTTGTTGTAGTCTTATGGTTCGCTCAGTTTCCATGATAGTTCTCCCATGGAATGTTCGATGGTTAGGAGGCCCAAACTTCATGTGTTATAGATCTTGGTTGAGGTAGGTGCTCTTTGAGTGTCTGATTGGTGGGCCTTATTAGGAAAAAAAGTGAACCCTGCATAGGCCTTGTAAGGATTCCTAATTTTTAGGGATTAAGCTTAATCTTGTACTTTGTTAAGGGGACAAAGTGCATTTAATAGAGCACTTTTTGGTAGGCTGAAGTAGGCTTTTTTTTAGGCTGAGCTAGGACCTTCTCTCTCTTCTGCACATAGAGAGAGAGAAAAACCACTTTCCACCTCATCAAATCCGTCCATCTTTATGAATAAAAAAATGAGTTTTTAGAAAAAGTCTCTTTTCCAGCTATTCTTTATTCAAAATGGCCCATACTTTTATGTATATGTCAGAACTTAATTTTGTTAGTCTTATTTTTATAAAAAATACTTAAAAACCATACTTTTTAAAATCCCTCCAAAAGTTAAGTGCCACATCATCAAACTCGTAACTTTGGTTGCCCCAAAACATGAATTTTTGAAAAAAAACTCATTTTCCCTCTAACATACTGAAAAAAGTCATTTTGACCTATCCACATACCAAAACACACTTTTTTTCTTACACACAGCTACTGTACTAGCCATTCCAGCCATCTCTATGCTTCTTCCCATTCGGTGCTGGAGTTTTGGAACATCATGGTGCTCACATGTATTACGAACATGACACTAGCACCAGCGCGTGCTCCTCACTCAAAGAGTGTACATGTTCGTGTTCCTACAGAATTTGCACCAACAACTAGACGTAGCGATGACATAGATTCTCAAAATGCACGACGTGCAGCTGGAGAGAAGAATATTGATCTTTGGGTCCATGGTGCTTTGTATCCCTTGGATCCAATGGCTAATGTTCATCCTAGATTCCATACTATCTCCACATTTCTACAATTCCTTGGTTGCGGTGAAGATGGACTACTAGGCTATTGCAAGCGATTGTCTAACCATTCTACATCTATAGCAAATTATTGGATGCAACAATGTCATCACAACCATTTCAAGATACACAGTTTAGAGAGTGCTATACACACTTTAGAAAGTGCTATCAAATCTTTGGATGAGTACAATAATAGACTCCAACAAGATGTGGAAGAAAAGGAGAGCACAATTACCAAGTTAAAAGTCAATCTTACACAACTAAAAGAGACTCCACTTGCGATGAGGTTTAGGAAACGACCATTATCATCCTTTCAAGCTCTTTCAACTAGTGGTGGAGCACGGAAGCGACGTGTTTACGCACTTAGGTATGTATTTCCTTTGTTAAGTTATGTTAAAAGACTTTTAGATTGAGTTTCTTATTGTGCAAGTCATTTGTTGAAGATGCGAGTGCTTCCTCAACAATGGAGGATCAATTGAAGTTTCTAAATTCTTGTCTTAGCAACAAACATGTGCATATGATTTTGGATTCACCAATAGGAAATCACATCAAAACCCAAGTGATTAAAGATTTTGCAGGCAACTTAGAAGATATTATTAGTCCTAGTGAGGTACAGATGGTATGTGATGAAGCAGGTGTTAGTACTAGAGCGTACACTGCATTGTACAATCTTTTGAAGTAGGCTCTACAAAACAAAGGTATTTTCCAGAGCATTTTTCCATGCCCTTACAAGGTATCTCTGAAGAAGAAGATGACCAATGAGGATGTAGCCAATACTCTTGGCAATTACCTGCATATAGAAGATGTTATGCCTGCATCCATTTATCATTCATCTACATCAAAGAAAGAGTTGAAAAACACATCTAGAAAGGGATTCATCTACACAAAGTACAACAACAGATTTGTCAATTTGGAGAGGCTTCAAAAGGAAATGGCTAAATTTTACAAATCCACACTTCAAGGTATATCCATTGTTTTGATAATGACATTTATAGTTATTTTTAATAATATAATGTTTGTTATTTGATGTAGATTGTGGTTCCAAACTCAAGTTTGTATTGAAGCTAGACGAATGTCAAATCATAAAGGGACGCCGTATGGAGAGACTTAGTGTGACACTCATGAACGAAGCTATGGCCCATGCTATTATTGATGATAGTGAAGAATCTATCCATCACTTTACATATAGTGTCCAATCCGAGAAAGATATATGGTGGTTAGGTGCTATTGAAGTACCTAAAGAATCCAATGATGTTCTTACATGGATTTTCAATAGGACCCCATGGATCACAGAGGTGATAACTTCTCAAATTCATGATTGCCAGTGAGAAATGGAAGTCATCGTTAGGTCCTCTTCATCATGCTGAGTGGTGTGCAAGGAGACAACGAGAAGGCTCAGCTTGGAAGTAAAGTGAATTCGTTATTTCCCATCATGTGGTAATACCTATGATTATTGTAATCTTGGTTTCAATGTGTTATTATTTAATATATAATATTCTGTATGGTTTTAAAAAGGTTTTGTCCATTCTAGTGTGAACAAACAATTTTTTAAAAAACTCTATAAATAGAGAGAACTCACTTCATTTCACACTTTTTGCAACTCAAGAGAATGGCACGCACCAAGCAAACTACAAGGAAAGATCGCGTCTTCTTTCCTAGCCCTCATCTAGGGACACAACGCCCACCATGGTTGCAACCCCCCCAAAGACCTCGAAGTGGTTCCCAGAGCACATCTGTGCCTGTGTCACACGATGGCACACCACCTGGGAGCCATTCTGTGCGAGAAAATGAAGTGTCCAATAGACAAGAGTATTACACTCCAGGACGATCAGAGTCCATTTCAGATGATGAGCCACCAACAAGGACACCCATCAAATCAAGACCCAAATAGAAGTTGATTAGAAGGAGTGTACCAGAGGGCGAAGAAGAGTCATCCCCGAACAAGGAAAGCAGCAATCAACCACCATGGAATGATATGCAAATTCCAACGAGCCATAGGGTGACACATGGAGGTAAGACACTTCCACAAGGACAAGGGCAAATACCAACAGAGGAGGAAAGAGAGCAAAGTCAACAACCACATGAACAACAAAATGTGCAAGATGAAGCTGGGCCCTCACATCGTGTGCATCGGAGAAAAAAAAACTATCAGTTGGCACGACGTCGACCTCAACGCCAGCCAAACATACCTCCCAACACAAGAGCTCCACAAAGACGAAGGAAGCACTGCAAGGCTTTTGCAGAGATACGACACTACCAAAAGTCCGTTGAACTACTCATACCACGAAGAGCTTTTGCAAGGGTAGTGAAAGAGGAACTACAAAGCTACCAAGCAGGTCTAAGAATACAAGGGATAGCACTTGAAGCACTTCAAGAGGCAGTTGAGGCCTACCTCATCTCCATGCTTGAGGACTCTAACCTCTGTGCTATCCATGCCAAGAGAGTAACCATACAACCGAAGGACATTCAGCTAGCAAGAAGAATTAGAGGAAATAACCCATGATGTGTATATTATACCCTATGATAGGCTACTTTGCGATGTAATACAATGGATAATAGAAGATTTTGTTTTGACTTATATTCTTTGTCTCTTGTTTCTCTCTCACTCTCTCTCTCTTTCAGTCAGTTATATATGGATTCAGTTAAACATGCATGCACTTGCCTATTGTTTTGTGACTAGATATGTTCCTTTTCTACCTATTGATGTGCAACATGTCCTTTTCATACCCAAAAAACCCCCAGCCATAGAAACGCGGGATTCAGCCCTGCAAAATTTTTGCAGGGCTGAATCCCGTGTTTCTGTGGCTAGGGTTTTTTTGCAATATTTGGTCTTTTGTAAGCATAAAACATATGGTAGAGATGCAATGGTATGCATAAAAGGTAATCATTTTATGCATAAAAGGTATGGATGAGATCTTTATCTAGTTAAAGCTGAGTTTATACCCTACTGGTAATCTTTGGTCCTGATTCTACCAAAACCAAGTGAAAATCTAAAATTACATACTTTCCTATGTTTTGTAGTACCTAAAAACACTAGATAAGGCCAAAAAAGCCCCAGCCACAGAAACGTGGGAAACAGCCCTGCAAAAATTTTGCAGGGTTGTTTCCCGTGTTTCTGTGGCTGGGGCTTTTTTGGCCTTTTTTATGCATATAATTATACAAAGGACCAAAGGACAATTCAAAGAACCCCAATTAGATACAATTTGTGGAGAGAAGATAAGTTCAATTTTTTAGCACATTCATATACAAAAATAGACAAATGATGAAAAAAAAAGTTTGTATTATCAAGACATTGCATCATTTCTCAGCTGCCTTCAATTTCTCTACAACTTTCTTTCTCCTTTGTAGAGATTGAGGCAGCTGGTAAGTCAATACAGACCTTGATATTACATGGGGGTCTTGCATTCCAAGACCCATGGCGATACCTATTTGCCCTAATACTTTTCCTCTAAAATTAAGTCCTAATGTAGTTACAACTAAGGATTTCCTAACCAAAATGACACAATTAGTGCCTTGGGTAATTGTACATAAACACAAAATCTTGCTAAGGGCCTTCAAGCACCAAGTCATGAAGTGCCAATCCGGACTGTAGTCTTCGTGTATGATAACAAAATCATCCTTTGGCAACTTTCCGATGTAGTTTGCCAAGGATGCACCACTCCCACGAGAAGCTCGATCCCCACCAGACCTTGCTGCGAACTTATCGAGCTCAATTGCTTCCTGTTAAGAACAAATGAGAATTCAAGCTCTTACAATGTTAACTTAAATTATCGATTTATTTAATTCAATTACCACTTACATCATGAAGCTTGTCTTCTTCCTCCCCTCTTCCAGGGGCATCAAGATCAATGCTAGAGTGGGCCATGCCACTCTGCTCTGCTACAGGGGATGTAGGAATTTTTTGCTTCAATATCCTCTCCCGTGCTGCACTGAACTCCTCCTCCGTAGTAGAATTGTTGTCATCATTTAAAATATCAGCACACACCAATGAGTAATACTTACAGTTGATAGGATATCTCATTTTGTTTGAGTTTTCCAATTTCATGGTTGACATTGTGAACACATGTTGTACAATGGCAACCGTTTCACCATTTTTGAGCTTTTTGAAGCTTAGTAACTTCCCTTTCCAATGAAGATCCAAGTTTCCACGATCTCTCACACGGTGAGGACCAACACCAGAGGGTTGCATGTACACCCATGCACCTTTGCAGAACTCCTGTCCTAACCAAAATCCTTCTGGAGCCTTGATATTGTGACATTTTATCACGATAACCTCATCTTTTGGACGTCTATGAGATTTAGGTTTCTCCATTGGAGATCAGGCTATGGAAGTGACAGTAGGAATTCAAAGAAGATGATGCATAGAGAAAGAAATGGAGATGCAGGAGCTGCAATGGTGTGCTAGGGAGAGAAAATAGTGGAAAGAGATGACTTTTTGGGACCTGGGTATGAAAATGTGAGGTTTTGGAGGGAGAAAGTTGCATTTTGAGTTATTTTTGAAAAAGTCATGTTTTTCACTTCAGTTCATGCACGGATTTTGATTTAGAACCCAAAAATAGCACTTTTGATCCTAAAAAGTGGTTGGGGGACCATTAAATGGTGTTATGATGAGTTTTATAACTTTTTGAAAATATTGAATTTTTGGGCCCAAGTAAGTTACGAGATTCCTTTCTCTCTCTAGAGGCAAAACCTGAACATAGGGGAATCCTGTCCCCTCATCCCCCTTCAGCCTAGTGATTTATAGGCTATAGACTGTGTCCACCACCCTCCTCTCATTGGTCCATCACTAATCACTCCTTAATCCAAAAGGCCCATGCAAGGTTCATTTTTTTCCCTAATGTATTGATATTTTGATGCTTCAAGAGCATCGTCTCTCTTTGGGTCACACTAGGCATTGTGGGAAGCTCTTATAGAGACATAATGAGGTCTTTTCGTCGCTTGGCTATGGGCCTAGTGGGTACCAAGGTGGTGTATGTATTTTGATTGGGGATCGATGCAGACCGTAATTGTTGATATGGAAGAGATTCTACCTGGCACGGCCATTGGCATGATTATTTAGCGGAGGGGCCTCATATATGGATTTTTGAATCTTTATACTCTGAACCAGAAGAGTGCACATGCTACATTTTGGTCTCAGATTACTCATGCAATACCTAGTGCAAATGCTTGGTGTGTTGTTCGTGACTTCAACATGATTGAGGCACCTCAAGACAAAGAGGGTTGTAGCCATATCATGGTTCATGGGGACTGAACTTGCTGCCTAGGAGAGGTTGTGCTTGACATTGAGGCTTCATGATGTATGCACTTGATGGTTTTGCTAGAGAGAGACTCCTTTTTTTTAAATCTGAGAGATGCATTAGTGGGATAATCTCTTTCGAGTTGATTGGATATATGTGAGTGATGCATTGGACAACTGTGGGGTATGCCTGGTATTATGGTGGGCTCTTGCATCTTGGATCACACCCTTGTGGTTGTTTCCTTTAGAGAGAATTATGTTAAGAGTTCACCTATCATGTGTATTCCTAAGCATATTGAGCTTGATGAGAGCTTGGCTGAGCCATCTCCAATGGGATGTTGGTATCTGGGCCCAATTGTTATATGAGGGAATTCAGCGGATTAGCATTTACTTGCATGAGGTGAGCACTCAGGAGCTTGCTCAACTTCAAGAGACTGAGTGGTGCCTTCATCGGGGATAGCCTCCCTCCAACATATTCTAGCTTGAGGAGCACCTTGATAGTGAGTGGGAAGGTTCTCAACTTGCTTATGCTCAGGAAGATCTTCATGATTTTGGGCACATATGCTTTGCCTTTTTCCATCATAGATAGGCTTCTCAATTGACTCAATTTGGGCATCGTGTTTCTAGTGAGTTCGTTTCTGTTGATCATCTGCATCACTCCTAGAGTGGTGTCTGTGAGCTCTACTAGTATGATGGTCTAATGACTTCTGATTCTGTTGGGATGAGGAAGGTTGCCACCAAGTTTTACCACACCTTACTATCAGAGGTGTCTCTCTTTGAGACTAGGCAAGACAACAGATAATGTGTCTTGAGATGTATGTGCAGGACTGTGATTGGTAAGATGCAAACTAGGCTCGTTGCCTCGTTCTCAAGTTGTGAGCTTCTTAATGCTTCACATAGATGGGCAAGAGACATTTTCCCTAGTGAGGATGGAATCCTGCATGATTTCTTTATTCGCTATTGGAGGATCTTGGAGGAAGGGCTCATGCTTACCTTCTAGGATCTCATGGAAGGAGGTACCTTACCTAAGATGCTCTTCAAGGGGCTGATTTTCCTCATCCCTAAGAAGGTGGGGAATCTTGATAAGATGAGACACTGATGGCCAAGCATGATTCTCAATTCATGCTACAAAAATCTTTTCAAGGCTTTGAGTTTGAGTTTACAATTGATGCTTGAGTCCTTGATCCACCCAACACAGTCTGGTTTCCCCAAGGGTCGTAGTATCCTTGAGAACATCTTCACATTTTGGGAGGCGGTTTCCTTGGCACTGATGTGTGGTAAGCCTCTTGCTATTCTACTTCTCAATTTTGAGAAAGCCTACAATCATGTTGAATAGGATTTTCTCAAGCACATTATGCTTTTATGGGCTTAAATGCTAGATTGATCAAGGGTGTTGCATCTCTATATCCGTCTACCCACAGCCAGGTACTTGTTGTGAGTGGTTGGGAGGAGCGGTTCAACATCCTCTGGAGATCTGTGCAACAAGGCTATCCCTTGGCACTGACCCTTTTCCTTTTCTTTGTTGAGGTCAAGAACTCGTATTTGACTGCTCAAGGCATTGGTTTGCTAGGTCTTAGGCTTCCTTTTAGAGAGGCCGCTCTTTTGGATGCTGAGTTTGCTAATGATACTATAATTTATTCACATGCCAAGAGGCCAATATTTTGAGATTTTAGGTTTCTTTGTAGAGATTTTGTCATGCATCACAATGAATTGGCACAAGTCTTGTGGTTTTTGGGTTGTCATGGATGCACATCCTATGTGGCTTCCCAATGCTTAGTTTTAGTGGATTCCCCCTAGCACCACTGTTTGTTATTTGGGCTTCCATATTGGCTTCGAACTTTTGGTTGAGCAATGAATCTCACCTCTCCTCTTGACTATCATGAGTAAGTTAATGCATTGGAGCAATGCTTGCTTGTCCTTGGCTAGGAGAGTTGTGGTAGCTAACCAAGTTCTCTTAGCCATAATGTGGTATATCACCTCTTTGTGGATCTTTTTGAGCTCCTATATTAGCCACATGCAGTGGATAATACATATTTCTTTATGGTGTGGGAGGGATGGTAAAGCCAAGGTTGCTTGGCCTATCATCACTCTTCCAACTAAGCACAATGGCCTTGGGATTGTTGATCCCGCTTAATAGAGCAGAGCCCTTTTGGATAAGTTTTTCATTTGCGACTTGCTTCCTAGCCCCGAGCTTTGGAAAGAGTTTCTTTGCAAGAGACTTCATTACAACAGATCGGTCGTATACCGAGGCTTTTACCAAGGAAATTGAACGGGCACATTTTTGCCCCGATGTCGGTGTAGCTGTCGATATGTGCATCGGAATTAAAGCGCCAGTATAGGCGTCGGTATAACCATTGGTATGAGCGTCGGTATGAGCGTGGGTATTACTGATGGTATTACCGACAGTTATACCGACATTTGCACTGGGTGCACCATCGCGTATACTGGCGCCCGCTGGGTGTACCGACGCTTATTCCGATGGCATTACTGGGACTACCGTCGCTTATACCGGTGACCATATCTACAAAATTTTCTTTGGGAAGACTGTGTTGTCTTTTGCTACAGCAACATTACCATGATGTTGCTTAGCAAAAGATAATACACTCTGCCCAAAAAAAACCAAGTACATGTGATGTGTACTCTAATGGCATCCGAAATATGATTTCATAAACCAGAATATTATTGGACACAAAAGAGATAATAAGAATGAACCATGAACCATATACAAAAAGAGTTATATATTTCATAAATGAAGCATGTACAAGAGTGTGGCAGACCACTGTCATATATGAGGCTTTTACAAAGTGTTGCAAAGCATTGTCATATAAGAATCAAATACAAAATTTTGGTGTCCCACTGCCATAGACATGCAAAGAATGCTCCATATTAACAGTCCTACAACAAAGAACATTCACAAAATGAGATAAATTCACATGACATTTACAAACAACAAGTAAAAACCAAGTTTATAAATTCATCACCTCATCACAAACGCTCCCATGAAACGACCGCACCGTGTCCCTCCAAGTCCTCCAATAGTGCAGTCAATCCATGATGATATCCATAAGCCTCCTCCGTTCCTATTGGAGGACGACCCATTACCAGCTCCTGCAACAAATATACAAACCATTAGAGGAACATGCATGAGAAGCTTAACACAAATAAATTCAATAAACTAAATGGTACTTACAAACTCGTGACGCATCGCGTCATATCCACCGCTACCCAAATGTGACGGTCTAACCATATCTAAACGTGTGGCTGCGGCATCTCGCTGTTGGCCATATCGGTCAAGAGTCTGCTGTTGCTCGTCGCGAATCATATCCCACTTCTCACCATCCAACCATATAGGCTTTGGTAAGCATGCTCTGAAAGCATCATGAGCCTCAGATCGTCGATGGGACATAACTTCACGTGCGGTGTGCAAAATCCACTCTGAACTGACAAGAGGCTGCCCATCAGTTGGCCGGAACTCCTCATAAATCATCTCTGTGATATAATTCTTTCGATTTTTATCTTGTTCACTCGATTTCAACATGATAGAGTGTCCAAACTGTATGGAGCAAAGTTGTCGTATACGTGCGCACATTGCTTTTTCGTCCATATCCATCAACGGAGCTCCATCTTGGATACTATACACCTTGGAGTCATCATGGTCATGAGAACCCCAAGGTGTACGTGGTGTACCACGTGGCATACCTACATCTGAGGTACTCGTTCTAAGAGTAGAAGTGGGCGACACAACATCCGTAGCACTGCCTCCACAACAGATGTCTCCTCCAGACCTACCTGTAGATCCACTCCTAGAAACTCTTGCTATAGAGCATGACCTCGAGCTACAAGACGGGCCAGCACCTGTATCACGCTGAGGTGTTGAACGCACATACCTACTACTAGAGCCAGTAGGGGATGGCTAAAAAGATGGTCATGGTGGAGTCATAAAGCTAGGAGACATACCTCCGATGGGAGTAGCACCGCCCGCAAGAGTGACACCGACAAGAGTGACACATGTAGGAGTGACACTGGCTGGAGTGAGGCCAACAGGAGCTTTATTCTTTGACTTAAATCCTTTGTCCTAATCACAAATTGTTGATTGTCCTGCACCAACAGGCTAATAGAAAAGTGGAAAAGAACCTTTGCGAGGATCGCTTCGCCTACAAGGTCTTCGCTAAATCTATTTGCTCCACACTTTGGACATACGTGGAGATGCTCATACTCGTTCTGAAAGAGGATGCAATCATTCGGACAAGTAAGAATCTTAGTGTAATCCATTCCAATGGACTGTAAAAAGTTTTTTTGCATCTCCATGTATTGGAGGCATGTCATTGTCCTCTAGCAAAAATTGATCTTTAAGAAGCCTGCAATAAGCAATTAGAACGATATTAGTAAATAAAGTTATTTTGATACAACAATGAAAGTTTATTTCAAATCTACTTACCTGAACAATTCAGTGACACTACTATCTAACCATCCATTAATGGATTGTAGATTGAGCATCCGGAGTGACGCACGTAGTACATGTATCTTTGCTCCATTGTAAAGTGGCAAACAAGCTAGTTTTTGCATGTTTTCGTATTCTTCATCGACTTCTGATCATGGAAATTCTGTTGTGTCCATGAAACTATCGACATCTTCTCCACCATCATGATCTTCATCCATCTCATAAAATGCTTCGAGCATTTCTTTCATATGTTCATTTTGTGTAATGCTATTAGTACTTGTTTGTATGTCTAACTCCTTTTTTTCTCTTTTGTCCACGAGAGGTTACCGATGCAATGTCCTTTGGATCCATCTGCTCACCTCGGGGACCATGCGAATGGTAGCATAGGTTTTCTAGTGGACTTTTATCAAAGGATCCATACTCTCTAACATGTGCAGTATAAATCCGTCATTTTCGATAAATCTGATACTTGCACTGAGTGCAAGGACATGCCATTCTCTCTTCCGAATCCAAACTAGCCATCTGATACAATATGGATATTTTAGAATATTTGGTTTTTTTATTAAACCTAAAAATCATACTCTTAAAGACTTAAACCTGGAATACTAAAACCTAAAGACTTAAAGACCGAAAAAAAACCTAAAACCTAATCCTAAAAGCCTAATCCTAAAGACCTATATATGTGTATATGTGTTATATGTATTATATATATGTATTATATATATGTCTATTTCTTATATAATTAAAATCCTATTTTTATATATTTAATTGTATAATTAATTTATTCGTTTAAAACACTACCTATTTTCATATTTATTTATCTATATAATTATATAAATTTAATTGAATTATATGTATCTAAAAAGCATAAAATCCTAATCTTAAAGATCTAGACTTAAAATATGTATATTTGTGTATGCATATGTATATACATGTATATATGTATTATATGTGTATGTGTGTATATATTTATTTATATATTCAGATTTTTTTCTTAATTTTTCTATATTTTTTCTTTATATAAATTTAATTGAATTATATGTATGTAAAAAGCATAAAATCCTAATCTTAAAGATCTAGACTTAAAAAATATATATTTTTGTATGCATGTATATATGTATTATATGTGTATATGTATGTGTGTGTATATATGTTATGCATGTGTATATATATGTATATAAATATAAATAAATATATATATAAATATATATATATATATATATATATATATATATATATATATATATATATATATATATATATATATATATATATATATATATATATATATATATATATATGTGTGTGTGTGTGTGTGTGTGTGTGTATGTGTATATATATTTACTCTGATTAAAAACCTTAAAATTAATCCTATTTTTATATATTTAATTATATACATTTAATTTATTATTTAAAACACTAGCTTTTTTCATATTTATTTATCTATATAATTATTTTATTATATATATATATTTATTTATATATTCATATTTTTTCTTAATTTTTTTCTATATTTTTTCTTTATATAAATTTAATTAAATTATATGTATGTAAAAAACCCTCAAACCCTAATCTTAAAGATGTAGACATAAAATATGTATATTTGTGTGTAAATAGCCTAAAAATCCTAATCTTATTTATATATATTCGATGTAAAAAAACTTTAAAATCGTAATTTTATATATTTAATTAAAACACTAGCTATTTTCATATTTATTTATCTATACTGAAATCCTATATGTGTGTGTATATATGTGCATGTGTATATGTATGTGTGTGTGTGAATGTATGTGTGTGTATATGTATGTGTGTGTGTATATATGCATGTGTGTGTATGCATTCATGTGTGTATGTATGTTTGTGTGTGTGTGCGTGCATGTGTGTATGTATGTGTGTGTATGTAGGCGTGTGTGTATGCATGTATGTGTGTATATGTGTGTGTATGTATGCATGTATGTGTGTATATGTGTGTATGTATGCATGTGTGTACATGTGTGTGTGTGTATGTATGCATGTGTATACATGTGTGTGTATGTATGCATGTGTGTATATGTGTATGTGTGTATGTATACATGTGCGTATATATGTGTATGTATGTATGCATGTGTGTACATGTGTGTACATGTGTGTGTGTATGTATGCATGTGTGTGTGTATGCATGCATGTGTGCATGTGTGTGTATGTATGCATGCATGTGTGTATAATATGTGTGTATTTATATGTGTATATATGCATGTGTGTATATATGTGTGTGTATGTATGTGTGTATGTGTGAATGCATGTGTATGTGTATGTGTGTGTGTATGCATGTGTATATGTGTGTGTGTGTATTTGTGTATGTGTGTATGTATGTGTGTATGCATGTATGCATGTATGTGTGTATGTATGCATGTGTGTATATGTGTATATGTGTGTCTGCATGCATGTGTGTATATATTTGTGTATGTATGCATGCATGTGTGTATATGTGTGTACGTATGTGTGTGTGTATGCATGTGTGTATCTATGTGTGTGTGTATATATGTGTGTATTCATGTATGTGTATGTGTGTGTGTATGCATATGTGTATATGTGTGTGTGTATGTATGTGTGTATGCATGTGTGTGTATGTATGCATGTGTGTATATGTGTATGTGTGTGTATGCATGCATGTGTATATATGTGTGTGTATGTATGCATGCATGTGTGTATATGTGTGTATGTATGCATGTGTGTACATGTGCATGTGTGTGTATGTATGCATGTGTAGATGTCTGTGTATGTATGTGTGTGTATGTATGCTCTATCTTCCTATTTCTATCTTCCTCTCTTTCATCTCTCTTTATCTCTCTTTATCTCTCTCTCTCTCTCTCTCTCTCTCTTTCTATCTCTCTCTTTCTCTCTCTCTCTCTCTCTCGCTTTCTCTCTCTATCTATATAGAGAATAAAACAATCACTTATAGGTATGTCCCTCTTTTGGATCGTTGTCATCAAAGCGTAATGTATGTCATCTATCGTCAAATTCCAAAGAATCGATGCCGAAAAACTTCTGCAAAATCAAAGAGAAGAGAAATTATAAAACATAAAGCATAGAGAAAGACAAAGACTAAGAGTACGCGCACCACTTACCAAGATATGAGATCTAAACAGTGTGTGTGTGTAGAGAGAGAGAGATCTTTGTGTGTATGTGCACAAGACAATGCATGTCACAATTTGGTTCGCGCGCGCAAGTTCGACAGAAGCAAGCAGTACTCAATGCAAAACACGTGCAAAATGTTGAGTTTTGCTCTCGAGGTCCCAGTATGTTTAAAACATGCCCTCGATATACCCGTCGATATGGACGTCCGTATGAGCATCGGTAACATCCAGTAAATTACGGACGCTGATACCGATGCTTATACCGACACTGATACTGATGTTGATACCCAAGGTTGCAAGACATCCCGACGATCCGTTTTAAACGGTCATACTGACACTCACTTGACCGATGATATCTTTAAATGGACTTTTTCCAATGTTTATACCAACGCGGGGAGTCACCATCGGTATAGGCAGCGTCGGTATGCCCCTCATATGTTGTAGTGCTTCACATGTTTGCTGCTGCTCTAAGTGGGCCATGAAAGCCTAAGTTGAGGTGGATTTTTGTTGAGATGCAGTGTGATGGGTTTTTGAGGGACTCAGAATCCCTTCACATGTAGTATCTTCAAGACTTGGGAGTAGTTACATCTTGATCTTATTTAGCTTCTGCCTTCTTGTATTGAGGAGTAGCTATCATAACCCTTGATCAAGAATCCTATTCTTTGTACCAAGAGAGGATTTATGGTTGGATCCAGATTGCATGTTTTTTGGGAGGCATTAGCTAGGGACCCTAGGCATAGTGTTGGTGATTGTCTTTGGTTCCAGGGGCTCATGGAAGAGCAATAGCAGGATAGATGTATTGGGATGTATGGAATGTCTTAGATGATTAGTGATATTGAGTCTAGAATTTTGAGGGATTGGGGGATTTGGACCGACTCATCCCCTTGGCCATTTGGTCGGAAACCTTCACTTAGACTGAGGTTTTGATTGCCACATAGGATTTTACCCATGATGTGACTCTCTTCTTTGAGATTGGTGAGGCTTGTCATCTGATTCACATTATTGAGGAGGCCAATATCATCGCTGATTACAACTTTCATTGGATTAGGGTGGTTGGCACTAGAGGTAGAGCTTCACATATTGAACTTGATCTTGAGGAGATTCAGACTGGCCGCGATTGGTGTCTTTGGGCTTCAAAGGCTCGGCCATTGTCCCGGTTATGGTGGGATCCTGGTGAGTTGTTGTCACATGACCCTTACTCCCTTGGGAGCCCCATTGGCCCCTTCTTTCAGTATACTGCATAGTTGGAACAACATATCCTATAGTCTTGCTAGCCTGCCATCCCTGCTATGGTCGAGGCTTGGCGGCACCGTGGCCTCTTCTGTAAGGTGAGTGTGTAGGGTGGTTTATACCCCGTGTATAACTTTGTTCTTGATCCCAGATTGGGAATGCAGCCTTATGGACGTTTTTTCTATTAAGTAATGATAGGATTTTTTAAGTGGGAAAAAAATTTGATCGTGTCTAAACGAAGACTTGACTGAGAACAGAACCCACAGATTGCATACTTTAGTTCAGTCATAATCTATCTTCTAGCTCCCGATAGTAAACCGTATCATAATTGATAGAGCACTCAAATTTGGATCTTCTTGTAGCAAACTGCGTATCAAAATGGGCAGAACCCTCAAGTTTGGATCGACGAAGCTGAAGTGAGACTGATGTCGTACTCCAACAGATTGCGATCGACAAGGCCGTCACTCAACAACGAGAATAACATGCAGAATGTTGCAGAGGAATTACAATCGCTGACGATCCTGTATCGTGAATGCTCTGCACGTCTGCACAGCTTCACATTCTTACATTGTGCGCAATACGCTTTAAAAGCCGATTTGTGTTTAAAAGCAGTAGCAGTTTTACTGATGATGATGATGTATGCTCTTGAGGTGAATATATGGATGAACATATTTAGCTTATTCAAGCGCCGAGCTTCATCTTCGTCCTACCACACAAAAGCAAACAAATAGAAATCGGGAGAAGGATGATATGATCCGCATTCTGCACGTCTGCACAGCTTCACATTCTTACACTGTGCGGCAAAGCACCTTAAATGCCGATTCGTGTTTAAAAGCAGTAGAAGTTTTAATGATGATGATGATGTGAATATATGGATGAACAGATTTAGCTTATTCAAACGCCGAGCTTCATCATCGTCCTACCACACAAAGGCAAATAAATAGAAATCAGGAGAAAGATGATATGATCCGCATCTAACATGGCACATGCGAGTCCGTCGGAACATCATTTGAAAAGATATTGTGCTGGAAAGGGGGATGGCTTTGAAAGATTTGATTTGTCTCTCTTCATCTTGACAAAGGGGGATGGTTTTGGAAGATTTGATTCGTCTTTTCTTCATCTTGGCTGCCTGTGCTTGTTACACTCTCATGGCAGGGAGCTTCTGCGGGACGATTGTCACGTCAATCTCCGATGGATGTCATCAATTGAGCTTTGCTTTTCGATCCATATGTCATTTCAGCGTGGGACTCTGAAGGGGCGACTTTGTGTGTGTGTGTGTGTGTGAGAGAGAGAGACAGAGAGAGAGAGAGAGAGAGAGAGAGAGAGAGATGCAGATTTGGGGGTGTGTTCATGGAGATGAAGATAAGCCTGAACCATTGTACAATGTCCATCATGGAACATGGGTCGAGAGGTACGTTTTGGAAGATATTATAGATACAGTTGAGAGGATCGTTGGAAAGCCTTTGGTGGCAGTACTTTAGAACCTGTTGCAGGAGTCATCAACAATATGGTAGACCACCCTTAAGCGACAAGGACAAGCCTTTTTTTTCGAACAGACAAAGAAAGAAGTGTACAAGTGTGCAAGGGGCAGGAGCCCACAAACAGGCCCAAAATGTCCACTACAGAAGAACCAACTTTAAATACATGACAGGACCATAGGGTATCCCTCCATTGGTTGGAGGAGGCGGATTTTTTACAAACAATAGACAATCTGAAGGCATGGCATCTTTGATGCTACGAATACTATTAAAACCAACCCTTCTAGCACCTTGGAAGGAGGAGCATAATTTTTTCTTCACACTTTTGAAGACATGTTGATTTCTGCTTAACCAAATGAACTAGAGAGTATAGGCCTCCAAAGATACCATAAGACCAAATCCAATCTGTTGCAAGATCCCAATAAAAACTCCTTGTAGCCAAGAATAATATCAAATTTCTTTTAGTACAAAAAGATAAATTGTCAGAATTTACAAGCATGTCTAGAGTCCTAGAACAAGTGTGGTAAATCCTCCACCATGCCACAAAATGCACACAAGCCCTCATTAACCTTACACTTCTTTGCTTTGCTGCCACACCAAAAGCCATTATGGATAATCAACCACTCAAGGTAAGAATGGTTAGGATATTGTAGGGGGAAGACTAGATACACTGAATTTTGTATCTCCATTGATGCCACATTGTATTCCACCTATTATTAAGTTTGTACATAATCTTGTTAATCGATCCTCTCATTTTCTTGTATTGCATCAACAAGCCCTTGTCAATTTTAACAACACAAAGAGGTTAATTGACATGACAACACATCATTTGGTCCTGAAGAATTGATTTGCAATGCAACAAAACCCATTTGCACATAGAAGAAAGATTAGTTAGATCTAGAATTCCCTCATGACACTTCACCCCAACATTGGTAGTAAGGTCTTTTTGATTATTAAAACCAGCTTTTTTGCATTTGTATTCTTTAATGCCAATTTGATTGTTCTTCCAAAGAAATAGCTAGCAAATCGATTTCTGCATGAAGAAGTTAGAGTTACTAAAAAGTAGAGGGTTTAGGCTACTTACCTTCTTAATTTCCATCCAAGTAAACCACATCCTACATCAATGGAAGCTCCCAACAGGGAAGTAAGAATGAGGATGAAAAGATCCTATAGAGAAGAATCTTTCCAAGCTTTATAGTGATCCTTTAGGTGAAACTTATGAATATTTCTTTTTAGCAGGCAAGCCCATACATCATCAGAATTTATTTTTAACAGATCCATTTAGCAACAAGGATTTGAGCCATTTTCATAGGGCAGAAGATGCCCAGATCACCCTCTTTTTAAGGTATGCAACAGATCTCCCATGAGAATTTAGGCATCTTGTATTTTTGAGGGTTTCCTCCCCACAGAAACACTATAAGGTATATTGGGGCATAGCGATGGTTGATGCGACACAACTTTGTCATGACTTCATTACTGCATTGAGCATCGAGCATGCATCTTCATTTAAATGACACTCAAATCTACTCTATTTCAGAGGATACGAGCGACATTAATTGAAGTGTCACTAATGTGGGAATCGCATATGCGACACATTCAGCAGCATCATAAATAATGTTGCATATGTGATGGTAAAAAACATCGCATATGTGATGCTTGGAAATATCGCATATGTGATGAGTTAGAGGATCCCATATATGACATTTGCACATGACTTATGCAACGGTTGCTTTTGACCCAAAAAAAACACATGGCTCTTTGATCATCCTTTTGCATGCATCTGATCAAAGAGTGATCCAACATGCATATCTATGCTATGCATATGAGATCGAGCTCTCTCTTTCTCAATCTCTCTCTCTCTTGTAATCTCTATCTCTGTTTGTTTCTCCCTCTCTCTCTCCCTCTTTTGATCTCTCTCTTTTGATCTCTCTCTCTCTCTCTCGCTCTCTCCTCTTTCTTTATTGCATGTTATTCAAGAAGTTCATTGAGCATAATATATGGCTAATTATTGTAAGTACAATTTTCATTGTTTGTATATAATTTAAATTATTGTGTTTTCATTAATTAACATACTCACACTTACACATTCACATCCACATATACACGTATACATTCACATGCACACTCATGCATGCACATACACATACACATACACATACACATACACATACACACAAACATACACATAATTATACACATGCACATGCACATGCACATACACACACATAGACACATACACATGCACATACACAAACATATACTTACATACACATACACATACACATACACATACACATACACATACACATGCATATGCACAAACATATCTACATGCACATTCACTGACACATACACACATAAACACATACTTATAAACATACACATACATATGCACATACACACACATTCACATATATGCACACATGCATATGCACATGCACATGCACATGCTGAATCCACATGCACATGCACATGCTGCATCCACATGCACATGCACATGCTGAATCCACATGCACATGCACATGCTGCATCCACATGCACATGCACATGGTGCATCCATATGCACATGATACATCCACATGCACATGCACATGTATGCTTATACATATACACATGCATATACACACATACACATACACATGCATATCTACACATACACATACACACATATACACATATACACATACACACACATACATATACACATGCACACATACATATACACATAGATAATGAATGGCCACTATTTCACTTCTCAATCTATCCCAAAAAGTCTATAGGATTAAAATCTCTAGATCACTATGTTCTCTTGAAATTAAGTGCAAACATTTGTGGCTCTCAAAATCTATCTGCTTGTGTATTTTGTTCTTGATTAATCTCTACATCATCATTTCGAACACTTTTCATCGTTGGCTCCATGTAATGGGCATCATTAATTGGTGCACCAGTGTTGTAGGCTCTAAAGTTCACCAAGAATAATATATGGCTAATAATTGTAAGTACAATTTTCATTGTTTACATATCATATAAACTGTTTTGTTTTCATTAATTAACATACTCACACTTACACATTCACATGCACAAATACACATATACATGCACATGCATGCTCACACATGCACATACACATACACACAAACATACACATACTTATACACATACACATGAACATGCACATACACACACATATGCACATACACTTACATACACATGCACATACACACACATATGCACATACACTTACATACACATGCACATACACACATTCGTATGCACAAACATATCTACATGCACATGCATGCACATACACATACACATATAAACACATACTTATACACACAGACATACATATGCACATACACATACATTCACATATATATACACATGCATATGCACATGCACATGCATGCACCTTCACATGTTGCATCCACATGCACATGTACATGCACATGCACATGCACATGCACATGCACATGCTGCATCCACATGCACATGCTGCATCCACATGCACATGCTGCATCCACATGCACATGTATGCTCATACATATATACATGCATATACACATATATACATACACATACACACATATAAACATACACACACATACACATACACCCACATATACACATGCAACTATACATATACACATATACACATATACACATATACACATACACACACATACATGCACATACATGCACATACATGCACTTACACAAATATAGATATATACCTACATCATGTGCATACTGTAAGAAAAACAATAGCACAACGGAATAGACCGGTGAACACTGTTATGAGAAAAACGCCAAAGATAGACACAGACTGAGAGATAGAGAACTCAAATTCTTAGATTGCCAAGTGTAATGCAGTTACAATGATGGTGTTGTCCACCCATGTGCTCCCAATGTGGAGCTTAGATGGCGATCTAGATAGACTCTAGATGAAGCTCTTGCTAATGCACAATGCTATGTAAAGCTCAACCTAGACCATGCTTATATAGCTTTTACAAGGAGAGTCGGTATAGACAAATGTAGCCAGGAGATACACAATAGTTGGGAATATATACAATCGGTCAATATCTCTTGGACCCCACAGAAGGGGGCAAGCCCCCTTCTACACTCCCGCAATAAGGTTCTATGGGGAAAACATGTGACACCACGAGGCCTTTATTTTCACCTTGAATGACAACCCAATATCGTGGAAGTTTATTCCCTACCTAACCTAACATCTAGGCTCACAAAGATCATCTATAACCATCAATGCTCACACATAGACCTCATCTAACTTAGAAGTTAGGGTTCCACAAATGTCTAGAGTCTCACATTGGCTTCTCCTCATAATGGGGGCCTTACAACTTACAACATCATGGAACATTTGTGGTCACTTGAGGGTGGAGTATTGAGCATATCTAACACCTTCCCTCAATGTCCATCCTTTGGTGAACCACCTTCTTGGTCCAATCCCACGCTTTGGAAATTGTCCAAGAGCCTTGTGAAGATGTATGCTCCATTTTCTTCATTTGGACAATAACTTATCTCCATGACCCAGTCCTCAATGAACTCATGCACTTAGTGATACTGAATTTCTATGTGCTTTGTACGTGCATGGAAAATAGGATTCTTGGCAATGGCCATGCAACTTTGGTTGTCACACTTCAACTCAGCCTCCTATCCTTGTATTCCTATGTGCTATAGGATCCTCCTCAAGCATATTGCTTCACATGCTAAAACACATGTAGCTTTGTACTCAGCTTCAATAGAAGATAATGCTACAATCAATTACTTCATACTGATCCGAGAGAAAATCCCTGATCCTAAAGAAAAGAAATATCCAAAAACTGATTTTCTAGAATCAATATCTCCTACCCAATCTCAGTCACAGTATCTAACTAGAGATGATCCTTCTTCATAAAGAATACCATAATATGTGTTCCTTTCACACACCTAAGTATCCGCATGCTTGCCTTCCAATGAGTTTGGTAGGGCTTATTAGAGAACCTGCTTACTACTCCAACAACATAGGAGATATCTCGTCTGCTATTGCACAAGTAGATGAGACTTTCAAGTACTATCTATATCTTCAAATATCCACTAGGTTTGAAGTATCTTCAGTAGATAGTTTTGTGTTTACCTCCATAGGTGTAGTAATTTCCTTGCAGTCCTCCATGTCAAATGCCTTCAATATCTATCTTACATACTTTTGTTGAGATCAGATGAAAATCTTCTCTAGTTCTTGCCAAACTTCAAGGCCTAAGCAATAATGCACTAAGCTCGAGTTTGTCATTTCAAATTCTCAACTCAGGGCATCTTTAGTTTGTTGAAGAAGAGCATCATCATTTCCTATAATCACAAGGTCATCTACATAGAGTACAAGCAAAATTGTCTTCCCTCCTCTCTTTAGAACATACAAGTTAGCACAAGAAGTACAACTTTTGAAACATAGATCCAAGAGATACTTGTCTATCTGTTAGTACCATGCTCTAGGGGCTTGTTCCAGCCCATATAATGCCTTCTTCAGCTTACATACCTTGTTCTCTGAATGAGGAGCCTCAAACCCTGGTGGTTGAGACATATATACCTCCTCCTTGAGGTCTCCATTTAGGAACGCTGATTTGACACACCAATACTTATGTGCAGCCACACCTAGTACTACTCAAATAGTAGTCATCCTTGCAGTTAGGGTAAATGATTCACAAAAGTCAATGCCTTCAACTTGTGAGTAGCCATGTGCAACAAGTCTTTGTTTCTACTTTTCCAGAGTACCATCAGCCTTGTACTTTAGCTTCTAGACCCACTTGGTGCCAATGACTTTATGCTTAGGGGGTCGATCCACTAGCTCCCAAGTTCCATTCTTCATGATATTGTTGTATTCTGTTTGCATGGCAACCCTCCAATTCAGATCGTGGAGTGCTTCTTCTAGATTACTTGGTTCATTTGCTTCTTCTTGGATGATATTGTCCACCAAGGTTGTGTCTACAATATGGGTTCTTGCCCATCTCTAGTCCTTTGTTCTCTATGATCACCTCAGTCCATCTCCAACCTATTCTAGTGACTATGGGATGGGGTTTGCAAAATCATAGAGGTGCCTCACCCACCATGGCAATGGCTTTTGCACTTCAGTGATGATAGATTGGTGACTTTAAGACTCATCATCTGAAGATGATGCTTCCTTCTCTTGTGTACAAGGGATAGCTCTTGGGCTAGGTTTATAGTGGATTGCCCCTTTGTGTGATGATAAAGTGGAAGCTCGCTCTTCCTCCTACACTACATGTGGCTGCTCCTCCTCAAACATCACATCACAAATCACCATGATCTTCATAGCCTCATGATCATAAAACTTATAAGCCTTTTTATCTTTGTTGTACACTAGGAAGATACATTTGATGCTTCTTAGTTGAAGCTTGTTTCTGTTCCTATCTGGAACATGTACATAACATCCACTTCGAAATAGTTTGAAATGGGAAATAGAAGGCTTTTACCAATGTAGGCTTGTTGATGAGTGTTTCCATCAAGTGCCTTGGTGTATCTTTGATTCAAGATGTAGAGAGTAGTGTTGATAGCCTCTACCCAAAATTGATTAGGCAAACCCTTTCCCTTCAACATGCACCTTGCCATCTCCATGATGATTCAATTTTGACATTCTACAAGACCATTTTGTTGAGGCTATGTGCTAGTATGAGTTTGATGCTTGATTTCTTTACTCTTGCAGAAATCTTCAAACTTTGTTGATGTGAACTCACCATTGCGATCTGTCCTGAATTTCTTCATCTTCTTCCATGTTTCAGTTTCAACAAGGTGAAGCCATTCTTTAAACTTACCAAAATCTTGAGCCTTATCACAAAGGAAGTACACCCACATCTTCCTGTTATAGTCATCGACAAGTAACATGAAGTAGGAAGATCCTCCCAAGGCTTGTGTAGGCATTTTTCTGCACAAGTCAGCATGCACCAACTCTAGAGGATAGCTTGCTTTGTTCTTGCTTTCTTGTGGAAATGCCTTCCTCTTGCTCGCCCATCATGCAAGCTTCACATGGTTCCTTCATTTTTGCAATTGATGGTAGGTGTGCAACCATACCCCTATAATGGATCTCCTTCAATACAAGGTATTCAATGTGGCCAAATCTCTCATGATATAGCTTACTTATGCCCACACTTGTAGTGGCCATAAGAGCACACAACTCATACTACTTGTTCTCCCTTATGCCAATCCCAACAATGTTGTTGTTACTGTCCATAATCTTAGCTCCTGTCTTACTAAAAGATACTTGATGACCTTGATTAGTTATAGACGCTATTAAAAGTAGATTTCATTTGATTTGTGGAACATACAACACATTTGAAAGCTTTCTAACATCCCCTTTAGATTTAATGAAAGAAATCGTACCTTTTCCCTCTATAGGACATCTTGCATTATTGCCTACCTTTATTGTAATGGGTTCCTTTAGAGGTTGTAAGGAACTATAAAGGTCTTTTCTGCTCATCATGTGATGAGATGCACCACTGTACAACACCCATGAGTCATCCATTCCTGAATCTTCATTTGATGAGTATACCTCCTCTATCATAACAAATAACTCAAGCTCTATTTCTACTGTGTTGGCAGACTCCTTGCCCTTGCCACCTTTTGAAGAACCATTCTTCTCTTCTACCTTCTTGATGTGTGAGTCTTGTATTCTATGTCCTTTCTTCTTGCAGTGGAAACACTCTCCCTTGTACTTCTTTTTGTCGTTCTTTTTTTCTCTCCATCCTTTGAGGAGTCCACTTTGCCTCCTTTGGCATTTTTTGTGAATGCAACATCTTCTTTGTTGCCACCACTCCTTACCTTGAGCCATAGCTCCTCCTCCATGAGTAAGACACTGAGTTCTTCAAAAGTTAGTGGTTGAGGTCTAATTTGAGTACTAAGAGCAGTTACCAAACCATCAAACTTAGGCAGATAGATTTGAAGACAACGTCGAGCTTGCTCCTTACTTGACTTTTGTACATCTGCTCCCGTCATTTGATCTTATTGATTTTTTATGCGAGTGATAAACACCTCTAAAGTCTTCCCATGAGGAAACCTTTCTGTTGCTAGCTAGTTCTCCAAATTTTGAATTTGTGTCTGATACGAGTTTCATATTGATTTCTAAATATGTTCCGTGCTTCACACGTCTTGGTAGTATGCTAAATGAGAGTCAAAACACTATCAGTAGTACTTGTAACTAGAGCACAGAGTGCATCTCCATTTTTATGTTTCTAAGCACGTAGGACATCAGCATCAAGAGGAATCATTCCACTAGGACCATTTGGATCCAGTGTTTCTTGGGGCTCATGATCAATCCCAAGAACAATCTCTAGAAGCTCATATGAATCAAGAATAGAAGTGATTTTAAACTTCCACAAGGTGTAGTTCATATCATCAAGTTTATCTTCTGTGAATGTTGGTGGTCATATCTGCAATGTTGGGATAACCGGCATCATTTCTGCTCCTATATGTTCTCCACCTACTCCTATTGACGAACCACCTTGATTCCTAGTTGTAGATGATGATGTACTGCTTGACATCTTCTCTATTTTGTTGTTGAAACCTCCACATGTTTTCTTCTTCACCACTCAGAGCCTCTTCAGCTCTGATACCATGTAAGAAAAATAACACCACATTGAAATAGAACAGTAGACAGAGTTGAGAGAAAAGCACAAACAAAGATAGATGCAGTGTGAGAGATAAACAACCCAAGTTCTGAGATTGCCAAGCATAACGCAGTTACAACGATGGTGTTGTCCACCCGTGCACTCCCAATGTGGAGCTTAGATGGAAATCTAGATAGACTCTAGATGAAGGGCTTGCTAGTGTGCAATGCTATGTAAAGCTCAACCTAGGCCATGCTTATATAGCTTTTACAAGGGGAGTCGATATAGACAAATGTAGTCGGGAGATGCACAATAGTTAGAAAAATATACAATTTGACAATATCTCCATGACCAGAAGTCCTACCGTCTCGACCCTATGGGTCGAGGGGATAGGCCACCCGGACTGCACAAAAGGGGGCCAAGCCCCCCTCTACACTTCCCCCATTAAGGTTCTATGGGGAAATGGAATGATGCCACACTTCCTTTATTTTCACCTTGAATGGCAACCCAATGGCCCAAAAGTTTATGCCCTACCTAGCCTAATGGCTAGGCTCATGAAGATCATCTATAGCCATCAATGGTCACACATAGACCTCATCTTACTTAGAAGTTAGGGTTCCACGAATGTCCGAGCTCTCATAGTGGCTTCTCCTCATAATGGGGTCCTTACAACTTAGAGCACCATGGATCATTTGTGGTCACTTGATGGTGGAGTATTGAGCATACATACATATACACACACAACTACATGCACATACATACATATATACACACAACTACATGCACATACATACATGTACACACAACTACACAATATATACACACAAACACATATAATATAAATGAATTATATGATTCCTAAAGATGTAGCTCTCTAAGAAAATACTTCCACGTCTCAAGTGGTATGTCAACTCTTCTCTTATTTGTTTCTACCATACAATATCTCCTATTATTTCAATCTCAAACTAAAAAAAGGATCAGTATACAAAGAAAAAAATTAAATTTATAAACATGCATACACACATACACACACATCATTAGGGGAAAAAATGAACCTTGCATGGGCCTTTTAGATTAAGGAGTGATTAGTGATGGACCAATTAGAAGAGGGTGGTGACCATAGTCTATGCCCTATAAAATATTAGGCTGAAGGGGGGAGAGGGGATGTATTTCTCATTTAATGAGCTGCCTCTAAAGAGAGAAGGAATCTTGTAACCTGGCTAGGCCCAAAAATTCAAAATTTCTAAAAAGTTAAAAAACTCATCATAACACCTCATAATGGACCCCCCATTACTTTTTAGTGTGAAAAGTACTCTTTTTTATCCCAAATTCAAAATCCATGCATGTTTTGAGCTTAAAAAATGACTTTTTTAAAAAATACTCAAAAAAGAGTTATTTCTCTCCTAAACCTCACAATTTCATACCCAAATCCCAAAAAATCATCTTTTTCCACTACTTTCTCTCTATAGCACACCATTGAAGCTCTTGTTTCTACATTCCAACCCACCTATGACTCCTATCTCAAACTACTGTTGTAGCTTGAAGACCTTCAACTTAAATGGCAACATCTAAAGCTTCTAGGCGACCAAAAGATGAATTCCTCACATTAATATGTCACAATATCAAAGCTATAGATGCACAATGGCTATCACATGAGTACTTCAAAGGTGCATGGATGTACATGCAACCCTCTAGAGTTGGGCCTCATTGAGTTATAGATCGTGGAAACTTGGATCTTCATTGGAAGGGAAAGTTACTTGGCTTCAAGAAGCACAAAGATAATGGGATGGTTGCTATTAAACAATGTGTTTTTACAATGGAAACTATGAGACTCAAAAACTCCATTAGAATGAGGTATTTGTGAATTGTAAGTATTACTCTACAATATTGTATGTTTTATAGTGTTGAATATATTTATGAACTATTTAGATATGCTTTTGTTTGTTTTAGATATATTTTCTTCTCCTTTGGTGGAGGAGCAACCACTTCATAGTCTTACAGGTACTTTCCAAGCATTGCATGCAGATGTTGGTGCACTAGTCTTTCTAGAAATATCTCTTGCTCAACTTTACCATGATAGAGCTTTCTTTTACACACATAGATATGTTGTACCCTCTACAATGCATGGTTTTGGAAGGTTAGAGAGAATTGAAGTACATTCTCTTCTTAGCTTGGAGTGGCTAAAAGTTGATATATGGTCCATATCATCTTTGAAGCACAAGATGGTAATGGATATACATAACTCTTTGAAATTCACAAAAGTGTCTAGATCTGTAGGTATGCACTGGTCTTTTCCCATCCATTGTTTTTTATATTTATTCCAAGGATTCTCATTCAAAGATACTTCCACCATGTTCATGTGTAAAGATATCACATATGAGCAAGTCGAAATTCTTCTAGGTGAAAATTGGGGTTCGATAGAAGGAATTGCAAAACGTGATAAATATCTTTGTAAAATAGGTGGAACAGTTATAGGATTTTGATATTTGAAATAAAGAACTTCATTATACATTAGATTTTATTTTGATCATTGGATCTGCAAACTTGGCAAATGGATACCATTTCAAAGTTCAGAGGGATCTTTACATTCATTTGAAATAAAGCTTAAATTGACCAACAATGTGCACCCCACAACGCATGCACACCACGAGCATGAACTCACAAGAAGCTCTGGAAACTGAGTTTCTATCACTTTCGAAAGTGATGGGAAAACTCAACCATAATGAAGCTTAGCACCGAATGCAAACAAAACATAGGAAAAATTATAGAAAATGCATAGTTGATAGAGTATACACACCTAACAATTGGTTGCAACTAGGATGAAGACTCCACAATGGAAAAGTGCATGTCGGCTAATACGACAATCATATATACCAAAATGAATATAGGTAAACCCCAAATTCACCCTCAAATGAAAGTGCAACTATAAGCTCATGGTAGTCAACCACAAGACTATATAGCATATCAGCTCCACTATGCACAATATCGACTCAATACTATGAAATCCCCACTAACATCATCAGTGCCCAATAGTGGGTATAGAGCTATGAATGAAAACATGCTCACACATGCATCCCAGAACACACACACACCACGAGCATGAACTCACAAGAAGCTCTATGAACTGAGTTTCTATCACTTCTGAAAGTGATGGGCAAAGCTCAGCCATAATAAAACCTAGCACCAAAGGCAAACAAAACATAGGAAAAATTAACGAAAATGCATAATTGATAGGGTATACACACCTAACAACTTGTCGCAACTCGGGCAAAGAATCCATAATAGAAAAATGCATGTCCACTAATATGACAATCATATATACCAGAATGAATCCAGGTAAACCCCAAATTCACCCTCAAATGAAAGTGCAACTATAAGCTCATGGGAGTCAACCACAAGACTATATAGCATATCAGCTCCATTATGCACAATATTGTCTCAATACTATGGCATCCCTAGTAATGTCATCAGTGTCCAATAGTGGGTATAGAGCTAAGAATGAATACATGCTCACACATGCATCCCACAACACACACACACACACACACCACGAGCATGAACTCACAAGAAGCTTTGCAAACTGAGTTCTGGAAGTGATGGGCAAACTCAGCCATAATGAAGCCTAGCACCAAACGCAAACAAAACATAGTAAAAATTACAAAAAATGCATAGTTGATAGGGTATACACACCTAACAACTGGTCACAACTCCGACGAAGAATCCACAATAGAAAACTGCATGTCCACTAATATTGACAATCATATATACCAGAATGAATCTAGGTAAACCCCAAATTCACCCTCGAATGAAAGTGCAACTCTAGCAATGTCTAAATGTTTTCTATCCTACATCTCGATCTAAAATAAACCACCCCAAAACTGGTTTCAAGGCCATCTATGGCCCCTCGCTACAACTCTTGACTAACCAAGGCTGTAAAGAAATACACATGGACAATGTTTTTGGCTCCTCGGCATCTGGATAGGCTTTGAAGTATTTATGGGCTAGCGTTGGAACTAGGTTCTAGCCAAATTGGATACTAAATTTTCCGATTAGAAGGGAATGTCTCGCATGTTGGAGACTGAATTACAAAGAATTATCGAAGCTTAAAAGTACTTGTATAATTTTCATTGGACTGGCGATCTCAATAGGAGGGGCATGCTTAAAATAATGTGGACCTTGTGTGCTGATCAGAAAGAGTTTGGTGGTTTTTACTATAGTGGTTTTATTTAAGTCAAATAGTTACTACTAGGTGAAATCGGCACAATACTCATAGGATACAAAGTTCTTTGCATTTAAGAGTTTTGCCATATTTAGATTTTATTCCAACTATTATGTGGCATCAATAATCCATTGCAAGGTGTGAGTACCATCAAAGGTGTAGAGGGAAAATCTTATCTTTCAATATTGAATTCAATACTTCTATCAACCATGCGTGCACAACATCATCTTGAAGACACTGCTAGTGTAGAATTTAATAAGCTATGGATTGATTAGGTTGTTGAAAGATATACACTACAACGTTATGTCCAATTGACCTATAATTTTGGATTTTTAGAATCTATGCAAGAAAGCATAATGTAAATTTGCATAAGTAGTAAAATGGTTCAGGGCAAAGTCTAGAAAACCAGAGATTTTTTTGGCATGATCATGTTTGCCTTTGAGTAATGAGTTTTTTTGGCATCATCATGTCTGCCTTTGAGTAATGAGTTTTGAGTATCAAATAATCTAGCATGTAAAGCACGGTCATCCTCTACTTTACCACCAAACCGATTACATTCCACTTACTTTTCCATAACAATCAAATTGTACCAAGTTCTCAAATCCCCATTGGTAGATATAAAAGATAAGTTCAACTCCACATCCTAAAATGAGTTCGGTTTGTTAAATTTGCCTAGTTTGCTATGTTGCTTTCATTTGAAGCTGGTTTACACTCTTCTCCTTGTACTACCAGCTCACCATGTAACTGTCTATCTAGAGGAGGTCAAGTAGAGCTAACTGGTTCAAAATCCGAAGGTTTTCAATCTTGAACCCTCTCGAATTCATGCTTCAACCACTTAAGCTTTGTAGCCTCAATGCTGCCTATAACCCTAATGATTAATTAACGGTTACAATATCACCCCCTTTCCAGAAGACAAAGGAGACTCTCTCATATGCATACACTTCCCAAAACTCAACTTCCATACCGATCGTCTATCTTGAAATCAGAACGAGTCTCTTTTTGGCCTGGCTTTTTTTTTTGAGAGTACAATGAATTTGGAAAGACACACACACCCGACCTCGTAAGGTAGAGGCACCCATCTTGGGGAACTCTGAGACATCCAGCCCCAGGCGAGACTTGAACCCTGGCCATTTGCCTAGGAGTACAAGGCACATTTGGCCTTTTGTACTCCTTATACTAAAAAAACCCTGTTTTCTAATGAAAGTTTGTAATCTTGTTCTTACTACACACATACAACAATAAAAAAACTCCAAAAGATGTTGCGATCCTGTAAGCAAGAAATGAAAACACACCAACTTAACAAACCAATCCCTAAAACCTAGAGGATTGTCATAGAACTAAAAAAACATCCAAATGAATGATCCACTTTCTCAAGAGGATATTGTTGTCATGGACATGGAGGGTTCTTGGCAAAGTGAACTCTAGCATCAAATTATCCAAAGGGAATAAGGAGGCTCTTACTCAACATAAACTTCCTTTCTTATGTGTGATGGTATAGTGAGAAGTGACTTACCTCTCCACATGTTTATAAGTCCACAGTCATGGTTTGATGCGGCTAGGCACTTCCAATATCTACCTTCATACAATATTGAGGATGGAAAAGTAGCATCAGAGCCTAAGGAAGATAAATCATTGAAGCTAAGCCATGAGCCCAAAGGTAAAAACAAATGCAAAAAGTCACATGCTCATGAAATCCCTTTGCATAAGATTGGTGATTATAGCGAAGGAGATGAGGGAAAAACCATATTTTCAATCCAATATAATGGTGTGAATACTAGGGCTATTGTAGGTTCAATCTAAAGTGAGCTCGGCTCCTTGATCTATGAAGACCTTATTCAAACTTTGGCCACATTTGAGATGGACAAGCTTGTGCCACTATTCTGATTCTCTAAAGCCTTATTCCTATTTATCCATTTAATATAATTGAAGTAACTGAAGAGTATCAAATCTATATTTGAAGAGAGAGAGAGAGAGAGAGAGAGACAGATCCATTGTTTCCCCAACTTTTCAAATAAATGTACCAAGAATACTAGTTGGTTTTACCCATCCATGCAGTCTTGCAGGATTGAGTAGAATATGAGGTGGTTTCAACCACTCACACATATAGCATATGAGTGAGGTGGTTTCAAGAATTTCAGATTGATATAGCAAGAATATGAGGTGGTTTCAACCACTCGTACACTCCTATATCCATATATTTCACACCATAACCATCACGTTTTACATGTCAAGATCCCTTTAAGTGTCTTAACCAGGTGTCAATGATCTCCTTATTTCTATCAGGGCTTTCCCTCATATCGAAAAGATGGTAGATGATATCCCACATACGCACGCAAGCACACCCAAATCTACTTATATTGCATGCCAGCCTCGTGTGTCTATGGATTGATACAAAATATCCAAAGATATTTATCTACTTAATCTCCTTTCATATAGAGCTTCCATTTTCGTTTCTTGTTGGATTCTTGGGGCTTTGTCTTGCATGTGATGATCCATTTTTCTATCACAATAAAGAGGAGACGGGCCAAGAAGACATGGGATACGAGTGCCACACGTGGGTGTAGATTGAAATAGACATATAAGTTGAGTTCTTGCATGCGCAATACATTAGACATCTTTTCGCCAGCATGCTGTGTCATCATCTTTTCGTATAGAAGGTATGGCCTACAATCCTTGGACACATTCAAACTCAATGTCTGTTAGGCTAACGTTTGCGATTCCCAAGTTCTCAGTTTTTTTTCCATAAATGGAAGTTAGGCAAGAGCCTACTCTCCCAGACTTTAATTAATCGAAAAAACAATTGTACAAGAGAATGGACTTACTACTCATGGGACCCCCCGAATCCCACAAAGCAAGGGTAGCATCACTAGAGAGCATTACAAAGAAGGTTAATCATCCTCTCGTCCCCTTCATGTGGGGCCCATTTGCTCTTGATCTTGTTGTTTTCGAGGAAAGATACTCTATGATGTCTAAAAGGCAGAGGTTTCTTACAATTGGAAATTCTTTTTCCTAAAAGGAATATGGATTTTTCTATCGACCTTTCTTTAGGAGGGCTTCCGAAATTGGCCACACACCTCTCTTTCTAGATCTTCTAGAGGGTTTTGCCTCTAATCGCATTCCACAATGATGAGGAACGAAAGTTTATGGTCTTTAAATAATGAAACAAATATTCTGATGGCCATCCTCTGGCTTGACATAATATAGCTTCCATGTAGATTTTTCTATTACACAATTACTTTTTGTATTTAATAATTAAAATCTTGATAGAAAACACAGATGCTTTATGCACTATAAACATCTCATTTGGGAATTATCATGACATGTAAATGGTGAATTATAAACTTTACTGCCTGTTGAGCCCATAAAAGTCACATTGGTCAAAGTCAACCACAATCAAAGTCAAAGCGATCAAAGTCAACATGTTCAAGGTTAAGGTTAACATGGGCAAAGTCAAAGCATTCGGGTGTCAAGGTGCACAAGTAGTGCACAATTAATTATCCACAAAGGTTATATTTTGCAGAAAGTTGGTTGCAGGTTGCTGAGTGCCCTTTGTAATTTCTCGAAGGTTCAAAGTGTTTTAAAGTGTTTGGAAGGTTCAGGTGAACCCTCTCTTAGGTGCACAATTGAAGAATTAAAAGGCGAAATGTGAAGCGGCAACGTACACATAAGTGAAAGTATGGCCCCCATTTAAAATTTTGTATTGTCCTACTAAAGTCACTAAAGGATAAAACAGGGATTTGTTGGCTGTTGGGCACACCTTGGAGACAATCTTGGGACATACAAAGGAGGGCCAAGATGCTATGGGAGTTAGGAGCGTACGTGAACCGACACCCAAGGAAGGAGTATTCTTGGTTGGACCAAGCTATTGTGATATCAAGAGGGAGAAGAGACAGATTGAGAGAGTGCGCACGACACAGAGAGCCATTGCAAGGTGCAAGAAGAGTGACTTATATTGTATGTAGAGAAGGTGAAGCAAGGAATAGTAAGAGTTCTGAAGTCCCATTGAAGGTGCGCGTCGATACAAGGTGTCCATCCCTCCCCTTATTGGAAGCTTGGTGCAAGGTGTGCACAAGGGCAAGCTTGGAGAAGATGGAGGTCTGGTGCAAAGGTCGGAGGAAGATTCTAACTACTTTGTAATCTTGTTTCATGAGCATTAATTAGTCTTTGGCATATTGCACAGAGCATTTGGCTTATGTACAAGCTTGCATTCTTCTCTTCCTAATTGATCAGAAGCTTTCAGTGTCATTAATTCTCTTGTTCTCACTCTCCATTCTCCTACAAACACTCAAGTCCCTTTCTGCACAAGAATCCCCCAACACTACCCATGATGTTATTTATTGATTCCTTTCGTTGGAAAATCCTCTCTCCTAAATTCTTTTTAGAGAGTTACATATGGAATGAACAAAAAGAAGGAAGATGCTATAAGGAGAAAATATAGGAATGTATTAGCATTCAATGATAATTCTTTTGCATCCTCAGGTTTCTTCCTATCATAGAACTTCGAACTTTACTACAGATAATCTCCAAATACAATTAATTTTACCACAGAGAATCACCAAAAACATAGAAGCTCATGAAGAAGAAGAAGAAGAAGAATGAGGAGGAGCCTCTTCCCAAATATGTTTCTTCATTTAGTTTCATCCTTCTGCCAACACCTTGCAATGCCATGTAGTTACAATCTCTAACATTGCACAAGTTGTTGAGTTGTTCAACCACATCTATTACTTTCTCAAGAAAAAAAATTCACGATCCTCAACGATGGGACATATTTTCATTTCTCTCTCTCTCTCTCTCTCTCTCTCTCTCTCTCTCTATATATATATATATATATATATATATATATATATATATATATATATATATATATATATATATATATATATATATATATATATATATATATATGTGTGTGTGTGTGTGTGTGTGTGTGTGTGTGTACATACATATATTTTCGTTTCTATATATACACACACATACTTTCAATAATACATATACTTACAAATGCAGCTACAAAACCATGATGGCCCATTTGGCCTAAGTGTGATGTATGACCTGACTTAACTCTCTTCTTTATAGCAGCCTGCATTTATTCAATGAAAAAAGACATAGATTAAATTTAAAACATTTATAAAACATATGAGAATTATAAGTCACAGTAATATAAACTATAAACTTGTATACCTTCTGCTGAGGAAATGATTCTTGAAGATGTAGTTGTCTGAGAAAAAACTCCTACGTCTCAGGTGGTATGTTAGGTCTTCTCTTATTTTTTTTCTACCATACAATATCTCCTATTATTTTAATCTCAAACAAAAAAAGGATCATAATAATAAAAAAACTTTAAATTTATAAACACGCATACATAGACACACATACATACACTTACACATACATACTTACACTTACACATACATACTTACACATAACCTTTAAAAAGAAAAATGTGTATGGTGCTCATTTGTTAATCCATGGGGTCACACCTTGACAAAAGCCAAGATCTCTAATGCTAGACAAATTTTGATTCATCAACCAATTCGAAAGCAAGAGGATAATGCATACATGGATAAGAAAGGCTTTGTGTACATATTCCATGAGCATTCTCATATGTTGAATGAGTTTCGAAATGAAGTATCTAAAGAACCTCCAATAAGCCTAGTCCTCTTGCTAGTGGATTCATAAGTGTCCATCCAAAGTTTCTAGGTGCAGATGTCCAAGAACAAATGTAAGTAAAAATGAATTTGTTCTTGATCAAGCTTTTATTCGATTCACATTCTATAGAAGTACATTACTCAATGGAGTGAAGTGGTGCAATAGTGATGTACCATGGTGTATTCTCCTTGATGAGAGCTATGCAATGATGCCCTCACAGTAGGAAATCGAGCTTGGAAGGCCAATCATAATACTCTACATGAGACCTACAGAATATGCAAAAACCACACAATACATAGGAATACGAACACAAATTTCCTAGTTTTTAGAAATGTGATCAATCGCTCAGTTTGTGGCTCACCACACCACTATATGTTTTATTAAAAAACATATAAATTTTTTCTCGACGACCATTCGTTCTTTCACATGGAAAATAATGATAACAATCTCCCATTAAAGGCCAATATGGCCAAAGTGACTAGGGGAAAAAAATAAAGAATGATAAAGAATACCTAAGTGTAAGTTTACAAGCTATATCTCTCAGCTAATGGGCATGCTACAGAGTGTCCAAGTGACTGTGCAAGATAAAGAATCAAGTAACTCCCATCAATTGACGACAGTATCAAAATTTATCCTATAGAAGAGCTTTAGTGAAAGCATGTGGAGCATTATCTCAAGTATGAAACTTCTCAAGAATAATGCCCTTAATGGAAAACAATCTCTAATGAAGTGATGCTTCACCTCAATGTTTTTGGTCGTTGCATGATAGGCTGGATTCTTAGCCAAAGAAATGGCACTTCGACAATCACTAAGCAAATGAGGTACATGCTAAGGTAGACCCATATCACAAGCAAGACAAGAAACTCAATATGCTTTGTTACATACCTCAATTGGTGCAATATACTCTGTTTCTCTAGCAAAAACAACTTTACATTCTTCAAGATTAGATCTTCAAGAAATAGCACCTCTAGCAAAGTGAAAAATGTACCCTGATGTAGACTTTTTTATTCTCAACACAATCAACATAATCAAAATCTCTGTAAACAATAATGGATGCCTTTCCTCTACCCAAGCATATACACTTGTCATTAGTGCCACTCAGATATCTCGTAGTCCTCTTATTGCTTACCAATGCTTCTTTCCAAGATTATAAATATATCTGCTCACAACTCCCATTGCAAATGCAATTTTTGGACTCTTAGCTACCACAACATACATGAGACTACCAACAATAGATTGATAAAAAATTTTGTTCATGAATTCCTTTTCCTCATCTAATTTAGGGCAATAATCCTTCTCTAATTTCACATATGTAGGTAAAGGCATACCCAACGCCTTGTCACCCTGCATATTGAACATGTGAAGTACTTTAGATATGTATTCACTTTGAGACAAGTATATGCATCTTTTACTCCTATCACGAGTACCAAGTACCATTCTTGTGAATATAATCCAATTAAATTTTCAAGGCATGCTCCCACTTGCCATGATCCTCTATCTACATAGCCTCTTTGTAGCAAGAAGGCTCATCAACATTTATTAGCATATTAAGAAAATCAAAACCTAGAGCATATATATCAGGTGGATGTGAGACATGTGCAAAACATCTCAATGATTGTTGAAAGGGAACATTTGTAGACTTATCTGATTCGACATTCTCCTGAACATCCATATGTGTTGCATTGTTATACATGCTGACTGGAGGACTAGTATCCTCAAACGATATTCTTCTCATTTCAACCTCCTTAATGGGTTGTTTATGCATCTTACACTCATTGAAGATGACATCACTACTTTTGATCATTGATCATGTTTCTTGATCCCATAACCGATATCCAAATTGACCTTATAAACCATATCCACAAAAAGTGCATTTCTTTGACTTATGGTCAAGTTTTTGTCTAAGATTCTTGGGTATATGAACATAATCTTCACACACAAAAACAAAAAGATGATCAGAATATAGTGTCTTCCTTGTCCATAATTCGTGTGCTAATTTTAGAGCTCTGACTTCAACTCCAAAAGCCTTGTGAAAGGTTTGCATAATGCAGCATAGAAACTACTTTGTCCTTAATAGTTCTACTCATCCTTTCAGATACACCATTCTATATTGGGGTATAGAGAGTTGTAAACTCTCTATGAATTCCTTTAGATTGACAAACTAGGCTAAATTTATGTGAGGTATATTGACCCCAATTATCTGAATGTAGAGCCTTGAGCTTAGTTCCTTTTTGAGACTCAACTAAAGCAAATCTTTTTTTGAAAGTAGGGAATACCTCATTCTTTGATTGATAGGATATACCCACACTTCTTTTGTAGCATCATCTATGAAAGTGATTGACATCAAAGTGCATGATAACTACAGTACATGTCATATATTATGCATATTAAATTTTGATCCATCAACAAACTGCAAAACCACATCTCCAATCATGAGAGCATTACACTAGTAAGAGTCACCAACCCCCTGGTACCAAGAGACTTTGTTGCATAAGTAAAGAACCATTCTCTATGTGGTGTTAAATGGATAGAAGCATGAGAATATAGTAGCCATGTGTGGGAAAGAGAATCAACCATAAAAGCCTTAGTGGGCATAGTACTCTCAAGTATCAACACATCAACATGATAAAAAATAGCATTAATTTCTTCAATCTTTATAGTCAAAGAAGATAGTGCAGGTAGTCGTTTAACATGCCCATCAAAATTTTCTCCTTTACCTCAAACATTATTTAATGCATAGAAGTCTTTCTTTATGTGTTCTTTATTATGATAGTAATGACATTCAATATCCCTGTTCTTTGATTTACTTCTACTCTTATTCTGTTGACCATTATTTTCCTTGTTCTTGCTCATACCACATTGCTTTTTTCCTTGGTAAGAATTATGAGTATATAAATCTCAAACATTATATGCATCTCCACTATGAGTTCTAGCCATAGTTTCTATATCAAAGATCACATGGATGTACATAAGCAGTATCCAAAGAAGTATACATAGTGTGTATGTGCTCAATATATGCAATAAAATGTCCATGAAAGGCTGAAATTGGAACCCAAAAACTAGCCAACAACACCTGCAAGTGTCTATCAACTTTCAAGAAACTTTTAGATTTAAAGTTATGTATGAAAAATATAGCCCCAAAGGTGAATATGTTTTTTTGAAGAAGTATGAAGAATGCTCTCCTTGATATTCTTGAACCTATGTAAAGAGAACTATGCATGAAAGTTATCCAAGATGACTCTAAGAATCACCCCGAGAATGCTTCAAAATAGGTTTTGAAAGCAAATAATGAAGATTTGAGGGCCCAAAACATGTTCAAGGTAATGTCAATCTTAGTGTTTCCCCCTCCTCAAACACCATAAGGGTGCAGCTTATGGCAAGAGACTTCCAGTTAAGTGAGTTCTAGGGAGAATAGTACTTGGATGGGTGACCTCTTGAGAAGTATTCAGAACCTCTATCTTCCTTGATAGTTGAGGTCCTCCCTTCCACGTAGCCAATGGAACCAATGGTGACTTCAGTGAATTGGATGGCAAGTCCCTCTAGAAGCTCAAATTCCATTCAAAGGACCTTGTTTGGGCAAGAGGTTAACACCTATGCAAGTAGCAAGCTATATGAGAAATTTACATGGTGGACATGGAGATTCTCATGATCATGTCATGAAATTCAAGAAAATTTCAATCCCTAAGGATTCAAAACTATGCAAGTTAGGAAATGTGGGTTTATGAGCTCATCAAAGAATTATCAAATTGAATAGTGAGGCATGAAACCTCCTTACTAATCCACAACTTCAAACAATCCAGTTTGGAGTTAAAAAGATTAGCCATAAGATGATTCAATCAATACATCTGTAGTTTCCACCTTGAAAAATAACCTCCTCGGAGAAGATAGTGTCTTTATTCCTTGATGGCTTAACTAAACATGAAATTTATAAGCTAGTTTTTATCAAATACCATCTTTTCTAGAAAAATGTATTAGGGAGTATTGATTCAGGGGACAATTGGAAATAGCAAAGGGGTGTCCAAAGAAAACCACTAATACTTGTGTACAATCAAAGTCATATCTTGATGATCTAGGAGACATATTGACAAAAAGTAAAGAAGAATCTCCCTAGAAGGCCTAAAAGAAGTAGTGATAGACCTAACCAGAATAGATGTTTCCAACATTATAGCGGTGACCATTCAACCGGATTGTTTCCTTAAAAACTTCAAGGCTTTATACCTACTCAATCACAACCATGAAGCACCTCTCAATGGTGTGACATAGAATATGAAATGGCCAATCATTCCACTCCAAAATATTAATATGATCAATAAGCTATCTGATAGCCTTAGCCTAACACAAGGCCAAAAATCTATCATAGTGCACAATAGTACCAAGGAAATCAAGCACAATTTCATCCAAATCTGAATTGGAACTAAGCATACAATGCACAAGTACCTAGAATGTATCCTAATAGGGACTTCTTTATGGTCAAAGGCCATGTCAAATTGCTTAGGCACCACAACAAAGATTTTATGGGAAAACCTAGCACAAGTAGTGCTAGGAAAACAACCTCCTCAACCATAATAGTCATTCCACTAAAGTATAAAATGGAAGAGAATCCTAAAAGCAAAATTGTGCTATTTGATCCACCAATTGATCTAAGGAATAACTAAAAAATTCTATGACTATGGTTACGATCATTTTTATGAGGAGCAAGGGGATTATAATCACGAACATAGTCCTTAGTGGATTGAGGGTCAATACATTTATGATTACAATTTGACATAGTCCACATGTGTATGGTATGCTAATCCAAGAACACAATTCATTTCAATATGTTCTACAACCAAGACCATCGATTTCTAAGGGCACATGCTATAAGTTCAATGGAGAAATTTTCATTTGCCAATGCCCTATACTCCAAGCCAAATTAAGAGTCAACACTCAAGAAAAGACACTTCTAGATGGTAGTCAATGAACAAACATTAACTCCATGTCAAGAATTCTAGAGGGACACGTAAGTCAATAACTTACTATAAAGGATAATGAACCATAGAAAACCAAGGAAATCTCTTAGAAGAAAAGAAAGAAGATAAGGACTCAGTGTTTGCAGTCCCATGGAACTTGAAAAAGTACACGGTCAAGGAAACAAGTGTCCAAGTTGAAATGCCCAAGAGAGAGGCTATGCCAAGGTAGTTTTATGAAAACAAGGAAACTAATAAGAAATTATCCCTTGCCCAAAATAATGGTGAGTGTCTCTGTGCTCAGATTTCCAATGAACTCACATGAGAAGAGGAAATGGAATTAGTTAGCCTCTTAAGAGAAGATCAAGGTCTATTTCTCTAGCCCTATAAGGACTTGAAAGGTATGGAGCCAAAGTCATGCGCCTGTAGGATTCCCATGAAGAACCTAATTAAGATGGTGAAGAAAAAACATACACACACAATGAAATGTACTCCAATAAGTTTACGGAAGAGATAGTTAAGTTTCCTAAAGGAGGCTTCATACACAAAATCAAATGCACTAAATGTGTGTCACTAGATGTGGTACTTCACATAAAGAATAGAAACACATATGTATCAACCTCAAGAAGGTTAATGTAGCAACCATAAGAGATAGTTATCCCTTACTGATAATTGACTATCTCTTAGTAGTAGACAATGAAATCTAAGACTTCTTAGATCAATTCTTAGGATACAATCAAGTATTCATCGTCTCAAAAGACCAACATAAAACTGTGTTTGCAACAAAGTGGGATAACTTTTCATTAAGAATCATGCCTTTTGATTTAACAAATGCACAAACAACCTTTCAAAGAATTCCTTCAAGAACTCTTGGAAGTTTATGTTGAAGGCCTATGTGCACATTCTAAGGTGTGTATGTAACATAATCTGGATCTCAAATGGATCTTTCATAAATGTAGTATCTATAAGTTTTTTATAAATCTAGAAAAGTGTGTGTTCATGGTGCACCAAGGTAAAATATAGGGGCACACCATCTCAAAACATGGCATCTAGATTGATGAAGATAAAGTAAAAGTGAAAGCTTATTTGTCGAGACCCAAGGAGAACCACACTTAATCATTAGTGCCTACGACCGGCATGAAGGTGATAGGCAATAAATGGGTATACAAGGTAAAGAGGAATTTAGATGGTAGCATATCTAGGTTTAAAGCTAGGCTAGTTGCTAAGGGATTTGCACAAACATATGGCATTGAATTGTAGCAAGGACGACTACAATAAGAACTGTCATAGCAATCGCAACATTAGAGTTGGAAGATTCCCCAACTAGATGATAAGAATGCTTTCTTGAATAGTGACTTAGGGGAGACTATTTTCATGGAGCATCACAAAGGCTTTGACTGTCAGAGGTATCCTCATCATATGTGGAGGTTAAAGAAGGCTCTCTATGGTCTCAAGCAAGCCCCAAGATCTTGGAACCAAAGACTAGTGGAATACTTAGCCAATGTGGCTATAGAGAAAGTGATGCCAACTCGTCATTGTACATTGTTGGCATACAAGTCATATGAAGAACATACTAACACACAGGAGCAGTCATGCACAATATGGTAACAAGGCCTAATCATTTTTTTCCATGAACTATTTCCAATTTTAGTGATTTTCAGCACTACACACACATTGTAAATTTTGTTTTTGGTAGAATAGACTCCATTTTGTTCAAGCCGAGGAGTCCTCGAGCTTGAGGAGTATTAGAATTAGCTACATACCAATTTTCATAATTTTTAGACTCCGTTTGAGCCCTTAAATAGGCTCTCGAACCTAATTTTTAACGAGGCCGAACACTAGGTCTTTGACAAGGCCAAAGCTAGTGAGAAAACTATAAAAAGAGCTAGAGAGCTCATTTTTGAGGTGGGATTGTTTCTCAATTGAGCTTATGTAAGAGATTTTTTGACTAATGCAAAGAACTCCATTGTTCCTCTCCTTGTTCTTCCCTTGTGTGCACGTGTGTGTGTATGTGTGTGCATGTTTGTGTGCTTCTCACTCACACACTTGTGCCATCACTTGCTCATAGTCTTCATACTAGTCCTCACGTCTCCACGGATTGACAATTATGAGGTGGATCTCCTCACGTTGATACTCACCATTGTGCTAGAGTGACACCAAATTTGGCGCCGTTGCCGGGGAGAGAGCTTCGAGGACGAGCGTGTGATGGTAAGACGTAGATTTGAGACATTGGAGTCATAGGTAATATCGTTTCTTTTCCTTATTTTTCTTCATTTTTTTTTGTTTTTGCATCACCATCATCATCCCCACCATCTCCCACCTCCATCCCCATTTTCACAAAAAAATTCAGTTTTTGGATCATAGTCCACTCCCCACCTCATTTCACTTGTGAGAGAGAGCGAGAGAGAGCTTGCATGCTATCAGTTTTTGTGTGTTTTTTGAGCTTTTACTGTAGGTTCTAGCTCTACCACCATCTCCAGCAGCTTGCGCAGGTACGGTAGACTCTGCACAGGTCCCCGGACGACGATCTCTGTCTATCGCGACAGACAAAAAAACTAAATTTTTTTGAATGCATGTTTGGCACGATGACCTACACCATGAGAGCACTCCAAATCACTAAAAAATTCTAAAAAATTTGTGTTTTTTCAGTCTATCGCGATAGACACAGTCTATCGCAACAGACAGCACCCCATGACAGCCTCAGTCTATCGCGACAGACACCGTCTATCGCGACAGATAGGCCCATGACAAACGACAGACCCCGTTTATCGCGACAGACACCGTCTATCACGACAGACAGAGACCCACAACAGACACCATCTATCGCGATAGACCAAAAGCACGACAGATGACAGACTCAGTCTATCGCGACAGACAGGACCCCGCGACAAACACCGTCTATCGCGACAGACAGACCCACGATAGACAAGAGACACCATCTATCGTGACAGACACCGTCTATTGTGACAGACACCGTCTATCGTGACAGACAGACCAAACCACGACAGACGATAGACCTCGTCTATCGCGACAGACACCATCTATCGTGACAGACAGGACCCCACGATAGACACCGTCTATCGCGACAGACACTGTCTATCGCGACAGACAGCCCCCCGCGACAGCCAGTGTCTATCGCGACAGACACCGTCTATCGCGATAGACAGGCATTTTCGGCAAAAAAATAAAGGGGTATTTTTTGAAAATTTAGGCTAAATTTGGGCATATTTGCATACTCAATTACTCTTGCGAATACAAAGGCCTTAGGAAAATGCACTAAACTCCTAAAAGGATCTGTTTGTCTGTTTAACCCCCTAAACCCTGAACTGTCATAACTTTTTCATATGAAATCTGTTTTTTGAGCTCTAGGGCTTGTCGGAAAGCTCGTGGCATATAGGGTATTTTGAAGTTGACCCTCTGTGGGGTAGGCACACCAAGGGAGCTCTAGAGGACATTTTTTGGCAATAGAAAAGGGGGAAAAAGGGTCATTAAAAGTGTCTGAGGTAAATTGTCTGTCAATTGAAGGATCAAGTTGGAGCTAAACTTGGGACTTTTACAGGATTATCGATAGCTCTTGGAGAAATCGAAGCAAGTGCCAGTGTGAGCAGGCCTGGAATGTGCTTCCTGGGCAGACGAGCATAGCAAGGAGCAGTGATTTGAGGTTGGAACATCTCTTAACCGCCTCAATCCATTCTTAGCATAGGCTAAGTGCGAGTAGTTGTCCAAATCGACTAGGGATAGGATACGAATACTCAAGTTCAAAGAGCCTTTAATTTGTCAAGTCCAAGAATAGGCTAAATTGGAGTCAAGGGATAACTTAAAGGAAAAGAACTTAAACTAAGTGGATGAAGACCATCAAGTATGACACACTTAAGTGCTCCTGACGACGCTTAATTAAAGACAAGAAAACACATACAAAGGAACTCAAAAGGAACAAGTGATTGGTATCAAAGAATCAGCAACGTGGTTATACAAGGATCATTGGGTTAATTGGAAGGGCATATGAACCTTAGATCAGGAAGACACTTAGGGGGAGACCGTCAGAGTATTAGATCATCTGAGGCTAGTGTCAACCATACAACTAGATCTTGGGCTCAGCAGTTGAGTGACTACCCTTACGCCCTAGACTCAGAAACTAGTGACTCTGAAATGTCTTATAACATGGAAAGACTTGTAGGTAGCTCGGGAGTGCCATACCTAGAAAGACCTGAAGGACCCTACAAAACTCAATTGTAGTATATTAGGACCAACCGCTTAGGTACATGCATCTATGAGGATGGTCTGCGAAGATCTGTTGTCTTGATTAAAAACCCGGATCAACCCATTGGATTGGAACACCCTATCGTCAAGTTCGAAAATGGCTCCTACATAGACAAAGAAGGAACAATATATGTGGTCACTGCCAACCAAAAAGAACAGATGAATTTGGCAACATAATCTCAGAGGTCAAAATAGGTGACATAGAGCAAGGGAACTTAGGAAAAGAACCAAAAACCCCTCGTGGAAAGTCGGTTCTGATGAGAATAATCACTCTAGAGTTGGTTCCCCAGGATAATAGGAGCATAGAATTGTTCTTGAACCGAGAGACGGACGAGGCTTTTTGGAGATATAAGCCTGAAAAGACAAACGAAGTGGGAGCATTCACCATCTATGAATTCAAAGATCCTGATACCCCAGGCAAAGTGACCTACTTAGATGATGCTTTGGAGAGGATCTTTGTGGTCTCAGAGCATGGAAGACACGCATACACTTGGAAGGGTGACTTTGTTTTTCCCCAACCTTGATCCACTGTGCCTTATGGTCACCCAGGAGCTGGAACATCTTAGGCTCATGGAACACAAAGAGAGAGGAGTAGAGATAGACCCGAGGTGAGTTTTGCTAATCCACTTGGAAGAGAGAGAACGAGGACGGAGACTGATAGAGTGGAGAGGAAAAGATAGAGGGAACCAAGGAATCTAAGAAATGCAGACAAATTCCCTTTACCAAGGCCTAGAGAACATGCTAGAACCTTGCGGCCCACACAATTAGTAAAGTCCATGAAGAATTGCTTCGACGGCATAGGAGATCCGTATGACCATGTAGCAGAGTTTAGGCAAGTTTTGAGAGGTGAACAAGTGGAAGACTTGTTCACTCAATACAATGCTTTTGGCCTAACACTCAAGAACACTGCATTGACTTGGTTTCAACCACTTCACCAAGATCAATACAGAAGTATAGATCAACTGCTTGAAGCATTCATCACTGAGTTTTCCAAGAGTGGCATTAGGCATAACACATCTTCCTTGATATACAGCTTCAAGCAAATACCTCAAGAGACAATGAGGCTCGTAGGGAGAAGGTTTAGGCAATACCTAGAGAGATGCCCCGCTCCAGAGTTACCCACTCTGACCAAACAAGTGGCCTTATTTCTAGATGGATTGTTAAGTACCAAGCTGAGATCATATGTGTACTTGAAGGACCCTAGATCCATAGAAGAATGTGTATGCATTTGCATAGACATTGAGGATAATCTAGGGGAGGAATTAGAGCTCTCAAAGGTCTATAAAGATTCAGATAGTTCTAGTAGCCTCATTTCCTCACAATCCATGTCGATTGAGGATCTAGCAGAAAAGGTAGCTCAAAAATTAGGTGTCTCTAGCAAGCAGATTCCTAGATTTTCCCCAGGAAAAAGATGCTATACCTGTAGAGGGGACCATATGGCTAATGTGTGCCCTATCATGGCCCAACCCCAAGTGAACCCTAACAGCCAATACTGCACCATAGAAAGGTGATACACCAACCACACTGCACAAGACTGCCCATATAACAAACAAGCTATTAAGCAAAATTATCCTCAGCCATATCCACAACAAGGAAAGTACCCTAATCAGTACCCACAACAACAGTATGATAGGCCCTAGCAAACCTATCAACCACCCTATCAAGGGCAACAAAGACCGCAACCAGTCCTAGCGCAGCAACCCCCTGCCCCCACCAATGTGATTCCAGTGAAGTATGCAGCTGCAGAAGAAAATTTGAATAGAGCTTTAGTGCCAGTGACATCGTCGCTTTCAGAAAGTGATCCAAGTGATCATAGTTTTGACTCTACACATATTGATAGCCCACAGGCTTACTACATGCAATCACCCGAGCATAATGAGTCATACTATTATGAAGAACTGAGTGAGTCTAGTTGGGAGCCAGACTATGCGAATGTCATGTATGCAAACCCCAACTCGAGATCCCAACCTAGGCCAATGAGACCTCCATTTCCTAGAGGGCCATGCTATCGTTGTCAGGGAGATCACCTCATTCGTGATTGCCCTCTACCGGCACCTACCGGCACCTCCAAGTCTCCTCTTCCACAATCCGTGACAATTCAAGGCTTTTGTCCGGATTGTGGAAAGGAGCACTTGATACGAGAGTGTCCCAAGAACCTTGCCAATATGCCAAAAATCGCACTTATCAATGTCATTGGGCTAGTGGTAGACTCCATGGGAAGTGTGACTTCCACGGCCCCAGTGCAAGTCATCACGAGAGCTCAGGCACTTAAGCAAAGCCAAGACTTAGGCCAGGAAAAGAATGTGGAGGTTAGCGAGACTGAAGAGCCAGAATAAGAAGAGAACATGAGCTTGGAGAGATAGTTGTGAACGTATGAAAAGGCAATGGGCCAGAAAGATGAGCGAACTTGAGGAAAGTCCACGAGAGACCAAAGCCAAGATCATAGAAATCACATCTCAAACGCACTCTCACACATCACCCCCACTACCATCCCCATCACCTTCCATCCCTCAACATTCTAATTCACCACACGTAACCCACCCACCACCCCGAGTAGGATCAGTATTAGTAGATCCCACTCCTGAGGACATAGGCATGATGCTTAGGGCATATCAGGCCAGAATCCAGACAGGGCCAAATGTAACGGATCATGAAAGATGTTACCCTAGAGCTGACCTAGAGCTTGAATGAACCAAGTTGTGTGCCAAGATGGTGGAATTGGCTCAAGCAATGTTTGCGGCCAGTCGCCTCTTCAATTGCTCTAGCTCCACTAGAACACCATTGCATTTTGATGGTCTATTGGATAGATTGGAGACGATAATTGCAAAATCTGGAAAAGGAGCCAACTGCCAGGCTAAGGAGAAGGTAAGTGATAGAATAAGCATTCCTCCCAAGGAAGCTTACGTGCCTAACTACACTGAACTAGACACCTCTTCTTCTATGAATCGATACTCAACAGAATTCTTGTGAGAGATTCAGGAAGAGAAATGGGCTAAAGAGAGTGAAGTTCCTCCTCCCATTGAACTTGTGGATGACACACATGATCAATTCCCACAAGACCTTCCTTCCATTTATGGAGAGCATGAGAGTGCCCAATCTCAAGAGAGATTAGACTTTGAGTCCAATTCTTTACAGGAGCTACCCCATTTCACAGGTCCATGGGAAGCAAAGTCCACTTGTATGAGAGCACCAACGGTCATGATAAGAAACGAAGACTCAATCATACCTAGGAACACAGAGGTAGTAAAGAATACTAAAGTGTAGTGCAATCTCACTTTAGAAGAGCTACTCAAGGTCAAGCCTGAATTGTGGAAACATGTAGCCAAGCAAGTGCCAGACATGTCAAAACCTTGTTCTCACGTAGGATCTCATAGAACAGTACCGGAAATGTTGGTGTAAACCACAAGCCTACACATTTGGCTTGGAAGATATCATGAAGACTCTACATGCATGAAGAACCATAGGAACATATGCTAGTGATTACTTACCACTTTACCTCATTGTAAAAGTCAATTTGACTTAGAATCTTTTGTAATCACCTACCCAAATGACTCGTGGAAAAGGTAGTTCACTTGATTGAGAGAATATCTCCAAGTTTTTAGAGGCTTGATTAGAGGGAGCCAAGAATTTGAATTTGAATTCAAATTCTTACACATTTCACATAAAAGGTGAACATGAAAAGTCGCGAGTAGAGACATCACTCCCGAGCTTCATTCTACTCTCATTGAGTGTGTGTGAGGACTACTCCATAGCCTACACCTCTCTACACCATTAGGCAATGCTAGTCATGCCAATGGAATTGTACACAAGTGTTAATTTATAGATACATTTACATTTTTCATCTTTGTATTATCTGCTAGTCTACTCCAAAGTCTGTCAACTTGTCAAGGGCATATCTCATTCAATACTCCACCAAATTCAGTGATTCAAATCTTGTTGGATTCAACTCAAAGTAATCTACATGTTGACAAATTTTGAAGTGATTTCATTCAGCCAAGTCAGAGAAATCGTCGTTGAGGTGCTCACTGGTCTATCTCTGCTACAGTCCTAAAAAGTCGGGGGTATACCAAATCTTGCTAAATTAATTTCTCTTAGCATAGTTCATTATTTTACATCATTCCACTTGAAAATGGTAGCTTACTAAGCTAATATATCCCTAGAAGGAATTTTATCAATTGCTACTGTGCTGGTCACACTGAGCAAAACATTGAGCAGGTGTCAAGACCAAAATAGAAGGTTTTCTTGACTTTGTGACTTCCAAAGTTATCTGTTTTGATTCAGTCATTGCACACTTCATTTCCAAAGGACATAGGCCATTTCTTGGTGTCATTGGAAAGCTAAGGAATTCTACTAATCAAGTCTAAAGCTACAGGTGGCTAGTACAAAGCAGGTTTTAGTAGTACCTACTCAATCTCTTGGATCATCCATCCATCTTTCCCAACAATGGTATCAAAGCAAATAAGGTAAAATGGGAGATGGTTTTCCTTCATTTATTGACGAATTGTAGAGGAACAATTATCAAGCTTGGTCTCTAAGGATGAAGACCTACTTACAAGGAAGGAGTCTCTATGGATACATCTCAAGAGATGAGGAATTGCCCTCATTCAAAGCAAGAGGTTTGCCAACCAAGGAGGAACAAGAAAAACTCAACACATGGTGTGCAAGAGATGCATTGGCAAGGTCTTATCTACTCAACTCTATATCTGACTTTTTTTTACCTCATATCAGAAATTGTAAGACTTCCCAAGAGACTTGGGAAACCTTATCATCATATTTTTCCTCCAATACAAGGGCTAGGAAAAATCAGTTGTGGATTGAATTCACAACACTAAGAAAGCAACCTAAGCAAGTTGTTTCAGAATTTGTGACCAAGATTAAGGATGTTGTAGATCAGTTACCAAGCATAGGAGAAGAAAATGAGGAAGAACAGATTGTGAGGCAGGTAATTAATGGAATCAAGGCTGATGACAAGTGGGAAAGCTTCACCACTGCAATGGATCTCTACATGGACATGCACACCCCAGATCTTACAACTCTCATGGGACAACTATTTACACATGAAGCAAAGCTCACAAAGAATGGAGATACATCCAAAGGTAACAACTCTTCTGCCCTATACAGTGATAAGAAGCCTAAGGATAAAGGTAAGAGTAAGAAGGTGGAAGATGAAGGCTCTACCTCCCAAGCCAACTATGCAGGGAGAGGTAGATCTTCAAGAGGCAGGGGTAGAGGAGGTAAGCAAGGTAGGGGGAGACCCTATAACTCATCACCATGTAACATTTGTGGTTTATCAAATCACACCACAGATGAGTGTTATAGGAATTACAAAAATGAGAGAGGAAGAGGCTACCAAAGAGGTGGATACTCACAGTCTAGAGGAAGGTTCAACCAACACCAAGGCCACAACAACAATTACAACAACAAATACAACAACAATTACAATGGCAACTACTAAGGAGGATTCAAAACTAGAAGGGACTACAACAACTACACAGAGGAGCAGGATGACTCTCTCTTGATCATGAACATGACTTCAAAGTCAGGTACAAATGATGGTCACTTATTTTATATTGATTCAGGGTGTTCAAATCATGTGGCTAGTAATGTTGCACTACTCTCTGATCTTGAGGAACCAAAAGCTAAACACCAAGTCCAAACAGGTGATGATACAAAGCATTCTGTAGTTAAAGTTGGAAATGTGAAGACTTGTGATGGTAATCAGAATTTGTTAAGCAGGGTACTCTATGTACCAACCATTACAAAGAACTTAATGAGTGTTGGTCAAATTGTAGAGAAAGGTTTGCAGGTCAGATTCAATCAATATGGAGCATTTGTGGAGGACCCAAGACATGGATTCAAAAGGATAGCTAAAGGAGAAAAATCAGGTAGACTTTTCACTTTTGAGTTGGAAGATACAAAGAACATTGCATTATACAGTTATAAAGATCAAACACTTTCAGAGCTTGAGATTTGGCACAAGAGATTAGGGCACATAGGAGAAAGGACCTTGAAGCAAATGTGCAGGGACCAATGTGTGCTTGGGATACCTAATGTATCCAAGCAACATATGATTTACAAGTGTGGTGCTTGTCAATTTGGTAAGTCTCACAAGTTACCCTTCTCCAAGAAAGGATATATGCATGAAGACTATCTAGAGCTTGTACACACAGATGTATGGGGACCTAGCAAAGACCCCTCAATTTCAGGTTCAAGGTACTATGTGTATTTTATTGATGATTATAGCAGATGGACTGTATTATACTTTATGAAGCACAAGGATGAGGTATTTAATTGCTTTAAGAAATATCTTGCATTAGTTGAAAATCAGACAGGAAGGAATTTGAAGAGGCTAAGGTCAGATGGAGGAGGTGAGTACTTCTCCAATGAATTTGAGGACTTCTTGCAGGACAGAGGCATCAAAAGAGAAATAACCACAAGGTACTCTCCTGAACAGAATGGGGTAGCTTAAAGAAGAAATAGGTTAATTGTTGAGACAGCTAGATCTATGCTTAATGAGAAGAAATTACCTAACTATCTGTGGGCAGAGAGTGTTTCTATTGCCACCTATCTCATAAACAGGTTACCATCAAAGTCACTTGATGGTATGACACCATATGAAGCCTGGCATGGTAAGAGACCATCATTGGATCACTGCAAAATTTTTGGATGTGTAGCATATGTACACATTCCTTCACAGGTAAGAGGAAAGCTAGATCCAAAGGCTGAAAAATGTATTTTCATTGGATATGATTTAAATCAAAAATGTTAAAGGTTTTATAACCCTACCAATAAGGGATTTATGGTAAGCAGAGATGTGATCTTTGATGAGAATGATTCTTGGTATGAGAATGAATGCAGGAAGGTCAAACTACCCTATGATTTGGAAGAAGAATTTCCAAAACTTACAAAGGAGGAACCTACTCAGGATGGAGAGTCAAGTTCAGATGATGAAGATACATTCAACCTTGAAGAGTTCAAGGCATGGAAGTCCAAAGGCAAAATGAAGATGAAGAAGCTTGAAGACATACCAGAATCTTCAACTCAATCAATCAGAAGGTCTCAAAGAGAAAGCAAAAAACCTATCAGATATGGGTATGATACATCTCTTGTTACTAAACATTCAATTTATCTTGCAAAGGATTTGTCAAATGAAGAACCAGGTTCATATGAAGAAGCAATCACCAAATCAGAATGGAAAGAAGCTATGGATGAGGAGATTGAAGCACTCAAGGAGAGTGATATATGGGAGTTAGTACCCAAGAAGGACTCCATGAAGGTAATAGGATCCAGATGGATCTATAAATTGAAAAGAAATTCTGATGGCACAATTAATAGGTACAAGGCCAGATTGGTAGCCAAGGGTTTTGCACAAACCCAAGGCATTGACTATGAAGAGACATTTTCTCCTGTGGCCAAGATGCCAACAATCAGAGTGTTGGTTAGTGTGGCTGCATCAAAGAATTGGAACATGTACCAATTGGATGTCAAGAATGCTTTCTTGAATGGATGGATTTTAGAAGAGGTTTATATGTCACAACCTCCTGGCTATGAAGACCCTAAGAAGGTAACTTATGTTTGCAAATTAAAGAAGGCTTTATATCGATTGAAGCAGGCACCTAGGGCATGGAATTACAGGCTAACTACATACCTCCAAGACTAAGGTTTTGTCATGAGTAAGGTTGACACTTCTCTGTTCATTAAGAGAATTAATTCAGAGGTAATCTATCTTTGTGTTTATGTTGATGACATCATCATTACGAGCAATGATGTCAATGGAATCAGAAGCATCAAAAGCCAAATGATGAAGGAATTCAAGATCAATGATCTTGGATTATTGAAGTATTTTTTGGGACTTGAATTAGTTTACACTAATTCAGGAATATACATTACTCAGAAGAAGTATGTACAAGATATGTTGAAGAAATTTCAATTGCAGGATGCTAAAGCAACAAGCACTCCAATGGAGGTGAATTTAAAGCTAAGTGCCCATGAAGGTGATGAAGTCCAAGACATTACAGGTTATCAAAGTATGGTGGGTAGCTTGAACTATGCTACTCTAACCAGAATTGACATTGCATATGGAGTTAGTATGCTAAGTCAATTTATGCACAAGCCAAGGATACCTCACTTAGAGGCTTCCAAAAGAATCTTGAAGTATCTCAAGGGTACACAGAACCATGGTTTGTATTTTCCTTATACTTCAGATATTGATATAAAAGTCTATTCAGATGCCGATTGGGCAGGATGCAAGGATGATAGGAGAAGCACTTCAGGATACATTTCTTTTGCAGGTGACAAACCAATTTCATGGTCTGCAAAGAAGCAACCAACTGTTGCATAGTCTTCTACAGAGGCAGAGTATAGAGGGCTAGCTAATGCCACTCAAGAAGCAATTTGGATTAAGCTTTTGTATACAGAATTGGGCCTATATACTAGGCCTCCAATTATCTTTGGAGATAATACAAGTTCTCTTCACCTTGCAGCTAATCCTATCTATCATGCTAGGACAAAACCCATAGAAGTACATTACCATTATGTAAGGGAGAAGTTGCTAAGCAAGGACATTCAGCTGACTTATGTGCCAACCAACATGCAATGTGCAGATTTGTTGACTAAAGCTTTGGATGGAATCAAACTTTGCAGGTTCAAATCTATGATTGGATTACAGGATATACTTGAAGATTGAGGATGAAGACTTAAGCCAAAATGTTTGGCTTGAGGGGGAGCTATTGGTGTAAACCACAAGCCTACACATTTGGCTTGGAAGATATCATGAAGACTCTACATGCATGAAGAACCATAGGAACATATGCTAGTGATTACTTACCACTTTACCTCATTGTAAAAGTCAATTTGACTTAGAATCTTTTGTATCACCTACCCAAATGACTCGTGGAAAAGGTAGTTCACTTGATTGAGAGAATATCTCCAAGTTTTTAGAAGCTTGATTAGAGGGAGCCAAGAATTTGAATTTGAATTCAAATTCTTACACATTTCACATAAAAGGTGAACATGAAAAGTCGCGAGTAGAGACATCACTCCCGAGCTTCATTCTACTCTCATTGAGTGTGTGTGAGGACTACTCCATAGCCTACACCTCTCTACACCATTAGGCAATGCTAGTCATGCCAATGGAATTGTACACAAGTGTTAATTTATAGATACATTTACATTTTTCATCTCTATATTCTCTGCTAGTCTACTCCAAAGTCTGTCAACTTGTCAAGGGCATATCTCAGTCAATACTCCACCAAATTCAGTGATTCAAATCTTGACTCAAAGTCATCTACATGCTGCAAAGTTTGAAGTGATTTCATTCAGCCAATTCAGAGAAATCGTCGTCGAGGTGCTCACTAGTCTATCTCTACTACAGTCCTAAAAAGTCGGGGATATACCAAATCTTGCTAAAGTAATTTCTCTTAGCATAGTTCATTATTTGACATCATTCCACTTGAAAATGGTAGCTTAATAAGATAATTGAATATCCCTAGAAGGAATTTTATCAATTGCTACTGTGCTGATCACACTGAGCAAAACATTGAGCAGGTGTCAAGACCAAAATAGAAGGTTTTCTTGACTTTGTGACTTCCAAAGTTATCTGTTTTGATTCAATCATTGCACACTTCATTTCCAAAGGACATAGGCCATTTCTTGGTGTCATTGGAAATCTAAGGAAGTCTAATAATCAAGTCTGAAGCTAAAGAGGGCTGGTACAAAGCAGGTTTTAGCAGTACCTACTCAATCTCTTGGATCATCCATCCATCTTTCCCAACAGGAAATACCTTTGGACAAGATAGGAGACATGAGCGAAGGAGAAGAAGGAAACACTTATCTCCCTATCACTCATCAGGCTTACACAACCAAGGCCATTTTGGACTCAGGTGCAGGAGTCGCAATTGCTACCACTTCCTTATGGAAATGTTGGGGCAAGCTAGAACTCAGGCCAACAAGAATGAAGTTGCAAATGGCTGACGGTCACATAGAAAGACCCTTAGGGCTACTAGAAGGGATAACTCTTACTACTTGTGGTGTGGAGTTTGAGCACACATTTGCTATCTGTGACTTTAGCAAAAATCAATCCTATGAGATGATTCTGGGAAGACCCTTCTTGAGGCAGTTGCAAGTGGTACAAGATTGGGGGACCAATTATTTGTATTTGCAGCACTTGGGTGTCACTACCAAAGTAAATATCAAAGATTTCTCTCATAGAGATGTGCCCCCTATTCAATGGAATCTCGTCCATAGAGCTAAAGATGATACTGATTCAGTGCATTCCATAGGATCACGATCCTCATGGATGCATGAAGACACTCACCTATGGATGTGTAAAGTAGCAGTAGAAGAAGAGAAGAGAGAAAAAGCCATAGAGATAGGTACAAAGGAAACCCATAGATCAATTCAAGACCCAGCCTATGCACCTGTAGTTTTTCCTGACGAAGAATTTGAACCTCACGGCTGGGCAAAAATTTTAGCAACAATGGATGTAGCCATCAATGAAGAACAATGGACCCCCCACTATGATGAGGATGGCTATGACATTTCAATCTTCACAATAGAGCCGATCATGTGTGATCCAATTGTTGAAGAATGTGAACCTAGCACTGATGCATTCGAGGATGCAAGTGACTCTGATCTAGAGTCAATCATTATGGACCCACCCTTTGCATCAGATGAGGAATATTTCTATGAAGGAGAAGTTTACCCTCAGAGACATGAAGAGCTCACTAATGATGTGAGATTAACCACACAAGTGACCACCAAGAGTGAAGGAAAGAAAAGGAAGAAGAAAGAAGCCACACCAGAGGAGGAGGAATCCTTGTTCGAGGTCCCAGAAAACTTTAAGAAGTATGAAATAGAAGACAAGAGAGTCGTGATAAGGATGCCAAAACATGATGCACAAGCAGGAGAGGCCTATTATAACAAAGAAACCACCAAGAAAATAGTGGTAGCGGTAGAAGAAGGAGAGGAGAGATGCACGTACATTGGACATGACCTTACTAAAGAAGAGGAGCAGGAGTTGATAGCCTTACTACGAGAATATAGGGATGTGTTTGCATGGAGTTACAAGGACCTGAAAGGTGTAGACCCTAATATATGCTCACACACGATCCCCATGACCTCAGATGCCATACCCTCTAAACAAAAGCCATACACATACAATGACAACTATGCGGCCAAGATCAAAGAAGAGATAGATCGCTTGGTGGAAGCTCGATTTATCTATGAAATCGAGCACATTGAATGGGTGTCCCCCATTGTAGTGGTGCCCAAAAGGAATGGCAAATTACGTGTATGCATTAACTTGAAGAAGGTTAATGTAGCCACTATCAGAGATAGTTATCCGCTTCCTATCACTGAGCATCTATTAGAAAGGGTAGTCGGCAAGGAAGTGTACAGCTTCTTGGATGGGTTCTCTGGTTACAATCAAGTAGCCATAGCACTAGAAGATCAGCATAAGACGGCTTTTGCCACAGAGTGGGGTATATTTGCTTTTCGGGTAATGCCATTTGGGCTTCCAATGCTCTTGCAACCTTTCAAAGACTAATATGCCATGTATTTAAAGAGTTCTTGAGGAAGAATTTGGAATTCTATGTTGATGATCTTTGTGCTCATTCCAACATTAGACAAACACATATACCTGAACTCAAGCAAATCTTTGACAGATGTAGAGAATATCAAGTCTATGTGAACCCAAAAAAGTGTGTTTTCATGGTCAGGCAAGGCAAGATTTTAGGACACAGTGTCAAAGAACGGCATCTCCACTGACGAAGAGAAAGTGAGGGCTATTGCAGAACTACCTAGGCCAAAGAATGTCAAGGAAGTGCAAGCTTTCATGGGGCATTGTGGCTATTACCGATGTTTCATACACATGTATGCCATCATTGCAAAGCCTCTATACGGACTTTTGACAAACTTTGAGTGGACGGATTGAGAACTCCTTCAATGACCTTAAATGGCGATTATGTTCAGCACCAATCTTGACCACACCAGATTGGAAGAAGCCCTTTCATGTTCACGTGGATGCATCCAATTATGCTATTGGATGTGTACTCGCACAACCTACTGGCGAAGGTAATATGGATCTTCCAATTGCCTATGCTAGTAGACAGTTGAACGCAGCTGAACGAAATTATACCACCACTGAACGAGAAGGATTAGACATGGTATATGCAGTCAAAAAGTTTAGACACTATTTGCTTGCAAATAAGTTTAAATTTTTTACTGATCATCAAGCACTGTTGTATTTGGTAAACAAGCCATGCAATACAGGTAGATTAGTAAGATGGTTTCTCTTACTAATGGAATATGACTTTGAGGTTGTGGTGAGGAAAGGAAAGACTCACTTGAGAGCAGACCATCTCTCTAGGCTCACATCTAGAGAAGCCCCACAAGGAGTATCGGATGACCTTCCTGATGCTTACTTGTTTAATTTGGAAGTCGTGCCGCAATGGGCTAAGACATTAGCGCCAGTATTGACATACGGACCTAATCATCCCGTCATAAACACTCAAGATAGAGATGCAGTAAAGGCCCAAAAGTACCACATCATGGCAGGAAGTATGTACAAGCTTACAGATCAAGGGATATTGGTTTGTTGTGTGGAAGAGGAGACTTGGAGTGCATTGGCCGACTATGGAAGCAGACGTCCATAAGTTGTGTGGAAGAGGAGACTTGGAGTGCATTAGAGCAACACTACTCAAAGCAAAGAACCTTACAGACATTAAGGATACTTGGAGTGCATTGGCCGACTATGGAAGCAAACGTCCATAAGTTGTGTAAGGAATGCCCAGTATGTAGCCCTAAACCACTAGTCGAACATGCCACTCTTTATCGAGTTTCTTTAGTGCCAGATTGGAGTGAACGATTAGGAGCCTTTCTGAGGACAAAAATATTCCCTCCAGACATGACTTTGGTTAGGAAGAGAAGTTTAGAACAAGAAGCCCTAGACTACTCACTCATTGGAGATAATTTATACAAGTGTGGCAAAGATGGATACCTTAGATTATGTGTCCATGAGAGCGAATATCTTAAAATCTTGGAAACTGCTCACCAAGGTGTAGCAGGAGGACACTTTGGTCCAGATCGGGTGATCGAGGCAATACTATTTGCAGGATTTTGGTGGCCCACCCTTCACATGGATGCACATACCTATGTGAAGAGGTGTGAGGTTTGTTAGTGAACTCAGTATCCTATACGCAAGGATGAGATTCCATTGAAACCTATGATGGGTGGACGTGCATTCTCTAAGTGGGCAATAGACTTTGTCGGTCCTATTAATCCCCCAGCTAAGGGTTCCCATGCTGAATACATCATTGTGGCCACAGACTATCTAACCAAGTGGGTAGAAGTAAAAGCCACGACGAAGAACGATGCTCAAACTACTGCTAAGTTCTTATTTGAGAATGTGTTCACCAGATACGGGCTACCAATAGAGCTAGTGAGTGATAGAGGCACACATTTCTTGAATGAAGTCATAGAAAACCTTCTCCAAGAATTCTTGGTGATACATAAGAAGTCTGCCCCCTATCATCCACAAGCTAATGGACAGGCTGAGAGCACAGATAAGATTCTATGCAATGTATTGACAAAATTGGTCAATAATAAACGCTCTGATTGGGACAAACAGCTTCACCATGCTGTTTGGGCATACATAGTTGCCTATAAAACGGTACTCCAAGCCACACCCTTTCATATGGTGTTTGGTCAAAATGCAGTGCTTCCATTAGACTTCTTGATACCAACTCTAAGGGTAGCATAGGAGCATGAGTGGACGGGTCATGAACTCTCTTCAAGAATTTTTGACCTGGAACGACTAGGTGAAACAAGACTAAGAGCTGCCGCAGGGATATATGCAGCTAAGAAAAGACAGAAGGCATACTTCGATGCCCACGTAAAGGATAAAGCCTTGAAAGCAGGAGACCTAGTCCTAGTCTACACTTTGAAGCAACATGCACGGAAATTAGAGAAGAGAGGCTACGGACCAATGATTATCAATAGGATCTCCACCAGTGGAGCAGTTCAAACCGACTCAACACTGCCAAGAAACGTAAAGAAGAGGAAATACGGATTCGAGAAGAAGCACAGGCAGAAGCTTTAGAACGCATCCAACGAATGAAATTGAGGATACAAGGTAGAGATCAGCCGATGCCTGACACTCAAGAATCTCTAGGCTATCACATGGCCATGTGCGAGGCTTCAGGTGAACGTTCCCATAGGATAGTCGATCGACAACCTTTTGTGACCCTAGGAGTAGGACAAGGAGAGAGTGCAAGGACCGTGAGAGCTTTAATTGATGCAGGAGCAGCCACTAGTGGAGTTCAACTTTCTTACTGCCAAAAATTGCAATTGAAGGTCAATCCTATAGAGGCATATCCCATAGGATTGGGAGGTGTGGAAACCCCTTGCATGGGTGAGGTGGAATTGCCCCTCTACATTCGAGAGGTTCAAATGGCAGTCAAAGTGCTAGTATGTGAAGTGAGGATCTGACCGAGCCTCTTGTCTTGGGCCAAGACTGGATCTATGATCACGCAGTCAACCTCAACCTAAGAAGTGGACTTCTTCAGGCTTGGGTAGGCCAAAATCGCATCACTATTGAATTAGAAAATCAACAACTTAGGCCACTAGAAGAGGCACCAAATCCTGGTCCCTCCAGGAACACACATGAAGATAATGATGTTATTCTTGTCCAAAGTTCTATGGTGCAAAAGATTGTCACTCTTGACAAAAGTGAAGAAGTCAAAGAGGAGTTCAGGCTTCTTTTCCAAAGAGGAGCTCTACATTCAACATGCACGGCGCGCATGTTCCCTCTGAGAAGGATCCTCTTATCCCCACTAATATGAAGAACAGGAAGCTACAAAAGTTGAAAGATATGGCGGCACTCACACCGAATGTGTCCATTCCTTTTCGCATGTGCATGCAACACTTTGCGTTCCTCGGTCAAGATCGGTTCACTCAACCCCACAAGTGGATTTGGTTCGCTCTTTACTTGGCAGAGACAGGTGCATTACCGATTAAACTTCCTGTATGGATTATAGAGCAGTTGTATGAAGCAAATAAAAGGTCACATAGGAAGCTAGTGGTGAATGGTTGTTGTGCAATCATGCGCATCATCTACAAGTGCTTAGCATACGATATACCTATTGAACGTCCATTAACTTGGTCACAACTACAAATGTTCAAGAGACTCAAATCCGCCACACATCAATCCAAGCGCATGAGGGGCTCTATTCCTTGTGTCCAAACACGCGAAGTTCTGACGACCCTAGAAGTCTCGCCACGAGGGGATGCCACTGTGCCTCCCTTTACCATTCGCATACCAAGATCTGAATATGAAGGCACATCACAAGCTGCCCCCTCGGCTCCTCCTGTCCCTCCTAAATTCGAATTTCCTGCAACTGGAGACGTTGAGGGGATGAGTACCTTCGACTTCGAATCATTCTTGCAGAATACACAATTCTCTGATGTAGAGTTCTATTCAGATACAGAAGAACATGGCACATCTTCCCAAAGAAGGAGAAAATCCACAGAAGGCCATCATGTACATTGGGATGATGATCAGTAGAGAACTTTATCTCAACAACTAGGACACTCAGAGGGAGAAGATGAGGGAGGTGAAGAAGAAGAAGCACGAGAAACCACTGGAACCCCCGCATATACAGCAGAACTCTGAAGACTGTATCAAATCATGGAACGAGTGCGATCGCAACAAATGCTCACCGAACAGAGCAGTAGGGTGCTCATGGCTCAGCTATTAGAAGAAGCTGGAGTTGACTCCAAATATAGTGAAGGCCTATTATTGGTAGCAGAAACATATGGAGTAGTGGAAGCAATCCGAGCAGCGATTAAGAGGCCCCCAGTTCAATATGATCCACGAAGATTTCAAACACAATCACGATCAGGTAAAAACATCCAGATTCCCATTACTACAGGGGAAGGACCTATTATTACATCCGAACCCATTGAGACAACCTCCCAAACAGCACAAACCCTTGGCCAAGAGATCCCCGATGAGTCAACTGAACCACTGCCAGCGACACCTCCCCCATCCCCTCCTTGAACGGAAGCTATAAATATCACCTCAACTACCCAACCCACAGAGCAAGCCTTCATCTTCCGTAGTCCAACCTCTAGTTCTACGTTGTTTTCCTCCTTCGAAAACCCCCTATATAATACTGCCACCATCATAACTGAGTCCCTCATAGAGCTTGCCCTAGGACAACCATCCCCCTTGCCCTCATCCATAGGCCATCCTGACTCTAGATCCATTTTTTTCGGATTCCCAGCCACCACATCCCCTTTTATTGCTTTCCCACCTCCAGGTTCAAATTTTCCACCCCCCATTCCACCATTCCTTCAACCCGCCCCTGACTACTTTTGTAGAATGTATCAAGCCGCCACCCAACCCTCCTCATCAGTCCCATCCCCACCATCCACACAACACTTATTCACTACTCTCACACACACACCACCTACCATTCCAATATACATGGTAGACACCACACTTGCATCCACACCTGAAAGTATGGACATTTTGCCACCCATAGCACCTCCCCCACCCCCCACACTTCCACCTTCTCCCATTCCCCCTCCACCAATTTCACCCACACACACATCTCCAATAGACACATCATTCACTCTTCCCATTCCCCAATCCCCTCCCCATGCATCTTCCATTGTACGAACCACACCCTCATCCATAGGCAATGCATTGGACACCATGCTCGCATGTATATCACAGTTAAGGACAGAGTACAATCAGCTCCAGCAACATAACGCAGGACTGCAAGAGCACTCAGAGGTGCTGCAACATCGTCTTGTTGCACTAGAAGAGGAGAATGCTCGCCTCCATACACAATTCCAAACTTTACAAGAGGCTCATAGCATACTGGAAGTACAGTTACAGAACACAGACCAAGAAGCAATACAAGTGGTGGAAGGCCATCTACAAACACAACTAGAACGCAACTCAAAGCTTCAACAGAATATGGACCTACTCAAGCGACACCTTGCAGCTGCTCATGAAGAGAATCGACGCCTGCAATTACAAAATCAGGAAAACCTAGAAGCCGCTATCGAAAGCGCACCTTGGGCACCCATCAGTCCCTCAAAGTTTCAAGTTGTGACCAGACAATATCAAGATCATTTTGGAAGACTACGCTACTCTACTCGAAGCACATGATCAGTTGTCAGAAGAATTAGATCAATTGAAGCAACAACGACGGAAGGATGCGACAACTTTGCCTCAAGTCAGTGCTTCAACCTCGTCTCTTACCACTGACTCAGCAGCCCTACATGACTTACAGAGATAGGTCACAGAATTGCAAGCACGCCTACTACAATATGAAAGACCACCTTCCCCACCAGAGGCTCCCACCGATGAAGAAACAGTACAAATTCCTGTGGAACAAACGTTTGAAGAAGAATATGACCCACAACCCTTCCTAGGAGGACAACAAACGGAAGAAGGTCAGGATACGTTTGAAGCACCGCGACCCCCATGGCTACGACAAGTGGAGGAAATTGGGAGTTCACATGAAGAGCGAACAGTAGTGCAAAATCAGGCCATGAGAGTCATAGACGAAACTGTGTTACAATCCAATTACTTCAAGAACTAGTCATCTCGACGCCTTATCCTCTCCTCAAAACTCCAATACAGGCCTTACTATATCATTTTGGCAAATTATAATGCAAAAATACAGAGAGTCACAGGAAAAAAAACTTCCTTCGCAACCCAATTTCAACCCGAAGACCTTCCTCCAGAGGTGCAAGAAGGCAAAATCCCTCAACCAACATGGCAACAGAAACTTCTTGAAACATATCCTGAAATGTTGCGCACCTGGAACAATGCACCATTACATCTACTTTACAATCCATGCTATGGCCCTGTTCCACGACGCCGATCATGGAAAGCATTCAACATAAAGGTATAAAACAATGCTCAATGTAAGGAGTGGCTCAATTATCCATACATAGCGCCACCGCAGGGACCACCATCGATAGCATACATGATGGCCACAATTCGACATTGGATGCCTCGATTGAAGCCCATACCAAATGTGGCGGCCCAAATGATGCTTAAGATTTTAGATATGATGTAGGTAGTACTGAAAACCTTTAGAAATGCAGCAGCACCACAGGTACGTCTATCGGGGTTTACCAACGGAAATTACGATTTGGTGTACGACATGAGCACCACCCCCAGCATTTGGGTAGCATATGCTTGGCATGCACGAATTAAGTATCTTCCCGAGCTTGAGGAGTATTAGAATTAGCTACATACCAATTTTCATAATTTTTAGACTCCGTTTGAGCCCTCAAATAGGCTCTAGAACATAATTTTTAACTAGGCCGGACACTAGGTCTGGACAAGGCCAAAGCTAGTGAGAAAACTATAAAAAGAGCTAGAGAGCTCATTTTTGAGGTGGGATTGTTTGTGAATTGAGCTTATGTAAGAGACTGTTTGACTAATGCAAAGAACTCCATTGTTCCTCTCCTTGTTCTTGCCTTGTGTGCACGTGTGTGTGTGTATGTGTGTGCATGTTTGTGTGCTTCTCACTCACACACTTGTGCCATCACTTGCTCATAGACTTCATACTAGTCCTCACGTCTCCATGGAATGACAATTATGAGGTGGATCTCCTCACATTGGTACTCATCATTGTGCTAGAGTGACATACATGAAGATGGAAGTTGATATTGTCATCTACATTTGCATTTATGGTGATGATCTTAGAGGAAGGCATATACTGTTGGGTGTGCGTTTTGTTTTGTTTGCCTTTGGTGCTAGGCTTCATTATGGTTGAGTTTGCCCATCACTTCCTGAGTGATACAAACCCAGTTTGCAGAGCTTCTTTTGAGTTCATGCTCGTGGTGTGTGTGTTGTGGGGTGCATGTGTGATCATGTATTCATTCTTAGCTCTATGCCCACTATTGGGGACTAATGGCGTTAGTGGGGATGTCATAGTATTGAGTCGATACTGTGCATAGTGGAGCTGATATGCTATATAGTCTTGTGGTTGACTACCATGAGCTTATATTTGCACTTTCATTTGAGGATGAATTTGGGATTTACCTAGATTCATTATGGTATATATGATTCTCGTATTAGCAGACATGCAATTTTCTATTGTGGATTCTTTGTTCAAGTTGCAACCAATTGTTAGGTGTATATACCTTATCAACTATGCATTTTCTATGATTTTTCCTATGTTGTGTTTGCATTTGGTGCTAGGCTTCATTATGGCTAATTTTTCCCATCACTTTCGAAGTGATAGAGACGCAGTTTGTAGAGCTTCTTGTGAGTTCATGCTCGTGGTGTGTGTGTGTTGTGGGGTGCGTGTGTGAGCATGTATTCATTCTTAGCTATGCTATATGGTCTTATGGTTCACTACCATGAGCTTATAGTTTCACTTTCATTTGAGGGTGAGTTTGGGTTTACGTGGATTCATTCTGGTATATATGATTGTCGTATTAGTGGACATGCAGTTTTCGATTGTGGATTCTTTGTCCAAGTTGTGACTAGTTGTTAGGTGTGTATACCCTATCAACTATGCATTTTCTGTAATTTTTCCTATGTTTTGTTTGCATTTGGTGCTAGGCTTTATTATAGCTGAGTTTGGCCATCACTTATGGAGGTGATACAAACTCAGTTTGCAAAGCTTCTTGTGAGTTCATGGTCGTGGTGTGTGTGCGTTGTGGGATGCATTTGTGAACATGTATTCATTCTTAGCTATATACCCACTATTGGGCATTGATGACATTAGTGGGGATGTCATAGTATTGAGTTGATACTATGCATAGTGGAGCTAATATGCTATATAGTCTTGTGGTTGGCTACCATGAGCTTATAGTTGCACTTTCATTTGAGGATGAATTTGGGGTTTACGTGGATTCATTCTGGTATATATGATTGTCGTATTAGCAGACATGCAATTTTCTATTGTGGATTCTTCATATGAGTTGCGACCATTTGTTAGGTGTGCATACCCTATCAGCTATGCATTTTTGTTAATTTTTCTTATGTTTTGTTTGCGTTTGGTTCCAAGCTTCATTAGGGCTGAGTTTGCCCATCACTTCCAAAAGTGATAGAAACTCAGTTCGCAGAGCTTCTTGTGAGTTCATGCTCATGGTGTGTGTGCATTGTGGGGTTCGTGTGTGACCGTGTATTCATTCTTAGCTCTATACCCACTATTGGGCAGTGATGCGTTAGTGGGGATGCCATAATACTGAGTCGATATTGTGCATAGTGGAGCTTATATGCTATATAGTCTTGTGGTTGTCTACCATGAGCTTTTTGTTTGAGGGTGAATTTGGGGTTTACCTAGATTCATTTTGGTATATATGATTTTCGTATTAGCAAACATGCAATTTTCTATTGTGGATTCTTTTTCCGAGTTGCGACCAGTTGTTAGGTGTGTATACCCTATCAACTATGCATTTTTTGTAATTTTTCCTATGTTTTGTTTGTTTTTGGTGCTAGGCTTCATTATGGCTGGGTTTGCCCATCACTTTCGGAAGTGATAGAAACTCAGTTCGCACAGCTTCTTGTGAGTTCGTGCTCGTGGTGTGTGTGCATTGTGGGGTGTGTGTGAGCATGTATTCATTCTTAGCTCTATACCCACTATTTCGTACTGATGACGTTAGTGGGGATGTCATAGTATTGAGTCGATATTGTGCATAGTGGAGTTGATATGCTATATAGTCTTGTGGTTGACTACCATGAGCTTATAGTTGCACTTTTATTTGAGGGTGAATTTGGGGTTTATTTGGATTCATTTTGGTATATATATTGCTAGAAGGTTTTGATACTATTATGGTCATTATGGACAAATGCATTCGTGTTGTCGGCAAAGAGTTTCTTTCTGGTCAGCACACAAGGTCCACATTATTTTGGGCATGCCCCTCCTATTGAGATTGATAATCCAATGGAAATTTCTACAAGTACTTTTAAGCTTCAATAATTCTCTGTAATTCACCCTCCACCATGCGATGTTGAGCTACATGAAGTAATTCGATGGCGATGCACCACGGTGTGCTCTCCTTATCGAGAGCTCCACGAGGATATCCTCGGAGTAGAAAATGGACCTCCTAATGCTGCACACGGTACTCTACATAGAGACTACATAATACGTAGAAAACACAGTACAGAGGGAGCACAAAGACAGACCTCTTAGGTCTTACAAATGTGGTCGAACTTACAGTCTGTGGCTGACCAGGCCACTATATGTTTTATTAAAGAACATATACAAAGAAGTGTTCGGTGGCCATTTTGTCACAAGGAAGGAGATGAGGAAGAGAGCTCACACACACTCTCTCACTCTCAAGGAGAAGCACATGCACAGATTGAGGCAAGGAAGAATGATCTTCTTCTTCTTCTTGTATTACTCAAAAAGGAATGTACAAGAATCACCTAAAAAACAAGAATACAACAAGTGCAATATATAAAGATCAGTACATAAGGAAAAACCTAATGTTCGCGAATGAGTGAGCTGGCCAGGAACAAATGTGCCATCACTCTCGGTGGATAAATCTAATAAAGCTCAATGAAGTATCCCTGACATATACCGGCATGACCACTATACATGTCAGAGAGAGGAAAAAGTGGTACGTGTCATCCTGGATCATCACATGTTGAGCTTGATATCTCAACACTCCCCCTCAAGCTCAATGCCATATCCTATAATCCAAGCATCTCCTGAAACTTCTTCAACTTCTCAGCTCCATGTGCTTTGGTGAAAATATCAACAACCTGCTCATATGTTCTCATGTTAGCCCACAAAATGGTCGATTTTATGCACTAATGTAGTTCTACTTGGCAGGAAATTTGTTTGATTTCAGGCATTGAAGAATGAATTTGGTAATTGATGAGAAGCATGTGGAGATAGTGATTGCAGGGGTGTGGAGAAAAAGGATGGAGCATGGAAAAACCTCCTAAGAGCATAGGAGATACTGACGTGCAAAAGAAATTAGAGGTGGCTTTGTTTCAAGGGGGAATTTCTCTGAGAAGCCACGAAGGGTAGCTATCTTGGTTGGACCGAGGAGTTCTTGGAAATGCAGCAAAAATTTGCGCAAAAGCTATGGCATCGTTCAGAGTTTTTCTTGCATGGTTCTTCCTCTTAGTGCTCATATCGATTGCATATTGTGTGAGGGCAAAGGGAATTTCACATGTGATCTCTAACCGGAAGCTGCTAACAGCTGATGAAGTATTAAAACACCAACAGATGAAATATTATCGTGGAAACCATGGAGGATACCATGGCGGAGATCATGGAGGATACAACGGGAGATGTCACGATGGATATCATGGAGGACATGATATGGGTCTCGTAGCCAGGACATACGAATTCCTTCAGGCTAAAGGCTTGCATTCCAACTTTGGAAAGTGCAAGAATATTCCCGCTGGAAGCTCACGATATGTTACACCAGCAGCTTTTTGGAGATAACGGGGTTGGAAGCATCCAAATTATCACCCAAGAAATGGGGTTTAGATGGGGCTCCTGCTTTCTATTTGATGTCTGCAATAGCGGGCTTCAATCTGTTGACCAACAGTGGGATTGAGATTCGCCCATTCTTGTTTTCAATTTTGGCATTCAGCATAGTTGATGTTGTTTATTTGGGGTGGCATGCAGTGCTCCTGGACGATGGTACTACGTGACTTATCGGCCTACATCACAGATGCAGTCCGTTCGTGCAAGCATGTGTGAACCTGCAATGATAGCTCGCGAGAGATTATTGAGGACGGAATATCCAATTAAAATAATGCAGATTCATCCAAGATCCCTAAAGAGAGCATCCTGCCTGGTGAGGGGATCTCTCTTAAAAGCAGAAAATGGGTCGGATGATGAACAACCAAAAGAGCATAGGATCACTGATTTACAGTTGAAGGTGATTGACATGGTCAAAAGTTACCCATGGGGAAAAATGTGTTGGCGATTCCTTCATCGGGTCCAAGATCTTGCTTGGATAGGTACAAAGTGGGTGGCAATTCCACTATTTGTGCTATCGACCTTGAGTGAAATTGTTTACACGTTATCAGTAGGAAAGGAAAGCTGCATCCCTCTTGGCATAGTCATAGGGTTCATGCTTTCCAAAAGTTGTAGGAAATGCTTGTCTGGATGTCATGCAGGAGCTTCAGGATGCAAGGATCACCTGGTCTTTGGTGCTGCTGGCATTTTTCTTTATTCTACTCAAGCTTACTGGTCCCTATTACCCTAGCTGGGCTGCTGCATTCCTTCCTCATGTGGCGAATCCAGGCCTTCTAAAGACGGTCTTCCTAATCAGAGATTCACAAAGGATATCTGTGGGTCAGTGAAATCATGTGAACTTTACATGAATGGTCCTTATCATTGAGATGGAGGGTAACTCTGTATCTTCTGGCAGAAGGTTCTGTCAGCGGGCATGAATTTTTGTTTACAAGAGTTGTAAGTTTACATTCTTCTATCTCAACCACCCTTCCGTTTTTTGCCAGAAAAAGGGGGGTAAGCCGTTTTTTTGGCAGCTCTGACGAAAAAGAAACAGAAAGAAAAGGTGGGGGGCTCTGACGAAAAAACCAAAGAAAAGGAGGGGGGTGTTCATTGCTCTGGGGGATTCTGGGGAAGCCTCTCACCTTTTGTCCCTTTTGGTGGGCTATGTGCGCTGCGTGAAAAGCCCTGTGGAGGAGCATTCAAAAGGATTCGGTTTTTTTGGGAAGGGGGGCGGCAGCTAATCGTCTCTGAAGGTCACTCGTCTGAGGGAGGGGAAGTGTTCGGCTGCTGCAGGCTCTGTCTCTGGACAAGAGAAGAAGGGGGGGAAGCTGTCATTCCAGGGGGAGGCATTTTGCTCGCTCTTCTCGCCTGTTATTTGCAGGCCATAGGGACATTCCGGGGGAGTGTGTCTTTGTGCTCCTCGACAGGGACGACAAGCATTCTCGGTGGCTGGAAGATCAATACAGGAGGCAACAGAGGAAGGGAGGAGGTTCAGTTGGTGCGTCTTCTTCGGGGGTTTTGTCTAAAGGGTATTGTTGAGATGCACACAAAGGGGTAGCATCAGAACGGAATTGCTCACTCCCGGCTGCTCTGAACGAAAGCATCTGTATCAAACCAAAGGAGGTTGTTATAAGTATCTGTGCAAGACATCACTCCAAGGAATGCTGGATGTGCATATACTGTCCAAGGGAGTCGCCAGTGACATAGTATCGATTAGCACTATTGCGTTGAGGTTAGGAGGAGCGAGCCCTGCACCGTGGAGGCCTATAACAGTGTTCTTTGGCTGGTCAAAGTCATTCGAGGACTACTCTCCAGGTTTTGTGATTAATCAAATACTTCTAATCGCACGTCTCTGTGTCTTGAAGAGCATGTCGAGGTGTTTGCACAACCCTGTCTGAATGTTGAGTTGTTATTGAGCATAGTGGTCAGATCGTTGATCTCGAAGAGTATAACTGAATTGAATGGAAATGGTGCCGTCTATTTTAGCGTGTGATTTCATTTTATTATATCAGGTTATCTGGTTGATGTCATGAATTAAGAGAGTAACCAAATGTACCATCCACATATAAATAGGTGAATGAGGGTATGTTGCATGACAACAGTTATAACACGATATATATAACGCGATATATTTACAGAGACGGCCCTAGTAAGTGGCACCTCATATGCATCATAACATTACTGATGGTTACCACTCGAGATAAGCAGGATGTATAGGTGCTTGCATGCCCATAGAACGTTGGTAGTTAGCTTATCACACATAGAGTAAGAAAGGGGGAAAATTGCATGAGAAGGTGCATGTGAGGGGAGATGTGGGTGAATGGATATGTTGCGGGGTATGATGGAGAGTGTGTGTGTAGGCACATGTGTACATGAGTGTTTGTGAGAAGAGGCAAGAAGTACAAAATAGGGAGGGAAGTGGGGAGAGAGAAAGGTAGAAAAAAAAAAAAGAGAGTGACAAGGGAGTGGATTGAGACCAATAGGGGAGAGCGAGTATCTATGTGTATGTGAGGAGATAAGATAGAGTAGCGTATGTGTGTGAGAAGTGGAGAAGGGAAAGGGTGACCTAGACCGTGTGTGTAAGTGCATGAGAAAAAGAGGGGATTAAGTGGGGTGGGAGTAAAAAAGGGGTAAGTATGAGGATGAGGGTATGGATATGCGTATATGAACCTACGCATGTGAATGTGTGTGACGGTGAAGGTGTGTGCATGAGGGTAAGTGGGCAAGAGTGGACAAGGTAAGGTGAAAGAAAGTAAGCGAAAGTGTGAGCGAAGAATAAAAAGAGGGGGAAAGAAAGTGACGAAGTCAGAAAGAAAAGGAGAAAATGAGGGAGGAAGTGTGAGAAAGAGAAGAGTTTTTGTGCGTGGATCTGTAAGTGAGAAAGAAGGTGTGTGAGAGCGGACGTGGAAGAGTATGAGTGTGTGAAGCGCATGAAGGGGTATACTGGTATATGTGGATCCTTGAGAAGATGTGTTAAAGAGTATGGAAGAGTAGAAATGCATGTGCATGAGCATGTGTATGTGAAAAAGGGAAAGACATGTGAGCGGGAAATATATGAGTTAGTGCATAGACATAGGAAGAATCCATTGCGAGATAATTGTGGGCTCTAAGTAATCCAATTAGACCAATTACGAGGGGTTTGAGCAAAATAAAGGCTTTCACAACCATCTTTTCCTTGGGCTTAGAAGCCAAACATCTCACATAAACAAGATCAAGATCACCTGCTAATACCTTCTCTCTGATGAAGTGATAATGTACCTCGATATGCTTTGTTCTAGCATGGAAAACAGGATTCCGTGCTAACTGTATGCTGCTAAGATTATCACAATAAATAGTGATAGGTTTTCCCACTTCCACACCTAAATTTTCAAGTAGCATTTCTAACCATGATGCCTCACATGCTGCCATTGAAGCACCTCTATACTCAGCCTCTGTACTTGACAAAGCAACAGTGGGTTGCTTCTTGCTGCTCCACGTAACAGCTACACTCCCAAGTGAGAATTGAAAACCACTAGTAGATCTTCTATCTGGAATGCTACCAGCCCAATCTGCATCGGTGTATCCTTGCTAATGCAACAAGTGTCTTGATAGTAGACATTTTAGCTATAGGGCTGAATGTTTCCTCATAATCAATGCCATATGTCTGTGCATATCCTTTAGCTACCAATCGTGCTTTATACCTGCTTATGCTACCATCAGCATTATGCTTTACCTTGTAAACCCATTTGCAGCCTATGGGTTTCTTTCCTTGCAGCAATGGAACCAGCTTCCATGTATCATTTCCATAAAGTGCAGCCATCTCCTCATCCATAGCTTTTTCCCAATCTGCAATTCCAATTGCATCTTCAAAGCAAGCAGGTTCAGGATCTTGTATTACCTTTGTCATGTAGGCACAATGACGAGCCATGTAACTATCATATGTCAATGGTTGCACTGAATTCTGCATCCTCCCAGATCTTCTTGGTCCTGGGTCATTGTATCATCTGCATGTGCCCTTCTTACTCCTGGAGTCTTCATAGAGGGCAATCCAAGTTCCTCATCAAGACTCTTTTCTGAACTGCTTGAATCCCCATCAACGTCTTCAAAACCTGCACATGTTTTATGACCAACAGAAAGCTTTTCTTTACCTTTCTTGGATGTATTTGATGAATTTGTTGGACTGAAATTTCCACGTAATCTTCCACTCCATGGATTTGAGTTGGAACTATTGCTTGGTGATGCATCCGGTCCACTCAAAACCTGAGATTCTGCACTTGATTTTTCAGCATTTTCTTTGTCATTTGGTTCAAGACCCAATCCTTCTTTGGCATCTGCATAGAAGCTTGACATTTCATCAAATACCACATATCTGCTCACCTTTACCTGTCGTGTGAGTGGGTTATAACATTTATATCCCTTTTTCTCAAAGGAGTATCCAATGAAGAGACACTTTTCTTCTTTTGGATCAAGCTTCATCCTCAATTCATCTCGGACATGTACATATGCAATACAGCCAAAAACTTTCAGATGTGATAAGTTTGGCTTTTTACTTGTAAACTTCTCTTCAGGTGTAACTTGATGTACAACAGTAGTTGGAGTTATGTTCATGATGTATACAACAGTATGCACAGCTTTTGCCCAATAACAATAAGGCATATTCTTCTCAGCTATCAAGGCTCTTGCTAATTCTGCAATATGTCTATTTTTGCGTTCAGCAACGCCATTCTGTTGTGGTGTGTACCTGCATGAAAACTGACGCCGAATTCCATGATTTTTTAGAAAACTGCTGAACTCATTTGATATGTATTCACCTCCTCCATCAGATCTTAATGTCTGAATGTACTTCCCTGTCTGCTTTTCCACCATAGCTTTAAAATTCTGGAAGTGAGTGAACACCTCGCTCTTCTCTTTCATGAAATATACCCATACTTTGCGTGTATGGTCATCAATGAAAGTAACATAAAACCTGCAACCACCCATAGATGTGGTCTTTGCTGGACCCCAAACATCTGTATGTACTACTTCTAGTACATTCTCACTAACATGCTTGTCATGTGGAAATGATGCTCTTGACTGTTTACCAAATTGACATGCTGCACATACCTTTTGCATTTCTGCAACTTTGAAATTTGGTAGTCCATGGACAATCTCCTTTGATTGCATCAATTTCAGCCTTTGCAAGTTGGCATGTCCAATCCATTTGTGCCATATCTCTATATCTGCAATAACTCTTGCACCTTTTGCAAACATGGTTACATTCATTTCAGGAATCTTGACATTTAAGGTGAAAATCCTACCCACTTTGTTTCCTTTCGCAACCAATCGTCCATCCTGCTTGTACTCTTCTACATATAATCCATCAGTATTGAACGTTACTTGTAATCCCTTGTCAACCATTTGTCCAAAAGAAACCAGATTCTTTGTTATATTTGGAACATGCAGCACATCAGTAAGATGTTTTACCTTTCCATCCTCCATCGATAGTGCTATGTTTCCTGTATGCTCAATAGGATGTGATGTGTCATCACCTGTTTCAACATATCCACGAACTAGCAATTTTTGCAAAGTACTAAACCATTCCGCATGACTGGTCATGTGATTTGAAGCACCTGCATCAACATACCAGACATTATCATTCGATTTTGAAACACCAATAGACATCGTATTCATCATGTGATGTTGAACCATAAAGAGCTTCTCAAAATCATCTGCACTTATGGATGCATAGTTGTTTTGCTACCTTCTGTTATTTTGATTCTTCAACCTGCAATCACGTTGAAAGTGTCCAGGTTTACCACAATTCCAGCATCCTTTACTATCATTAACTGAATCATTTCTTTGGAAATTTCTGCGACCTCTTTGGCTCCCCCTGCCTTGAAACTGTCCTCTTCCTCCTGCATGATTCTGTTGTTGACCTTGGTCTTGGTTATTGTTTCCTCTTCCATTTCCAAAACCTCTACCTCTGCCTCTTCCTCTGTCGGAGTAGAATACCTGCTCAGAAGTGGGCTTTCCTTGGGAGTTTGAATCCTCACCAAGATTTTTTTCTTCAATAATCAGCATGGATACCAAATCAGCAAAATTCAAAATATTTTCGCTGGTCTATATAGAAGTTCTGAACTGCTTATATGCAGCTCCTAAACCACGAAGGCACACTTCCACCTTATCATCATCATCTACATTCATGCCAATAGATGCAAGTGACTCACATATGCTTTTGATTTTCAGAGTGTAGTCACTTACCGACATGCTCTTTTTCTCCAATGTATGCAGCTCATTCTTGAGTTGCAATTTTCGTGCCTTTGTATTGGTCTCCTACAATGTGACCAAACTGTTCCAAGCCTCTTTCAGAGTCTTGGCATCCTGTATGTGCCCAATCATGCTATCATGTATGCTAACAGATAGCCAGTACATTACCTTTCGCGCTCCTTGATTCAATTCCTCATATGCTCTTATTTGTTCTGCAGTTCGATTCCTCTCTGGTAACTGCGGAGCATTTTCATTTCTCCTTCGATGTACTTCTAGTAGCCTTTTCATTATCCCTCATAAGCTAACTCATTCCATCTGCGTTTGCCATTTCTGTAGCAATTCACAACACTGCAAAACACTACAAGCAGCACTTCTGCTTGAACACTGTCGCACTATGACGTGACAGTTCGATCTCAGAAAAACACAGTTTTCATGTATCAACAGTACACGGAATGGCTTGAAATTTTGGATTTGGAATATATGAGTGTTGCCAAACACAATGCAAGTTACAGTTTCTGAAACTCACCTGGTTTTTCTGCGGGCCCCACCTTGCGGGCTTGAAATGGAGGTCGAGATGGCTCCGAAACCTCGATCTGACAAAAATGAGTGACCCTATAAATCCCAAAAATATTTTGAGGTCTTCTACCTTCACACTGATTTTCATAGCAAATGGAGGTCGTTTGTGAATCATGTTTTCTCCATGCCTTGCTGCGTATTCTTCATCGTCACCTTCTCCACGAGCTCTCTACAGCCATGCTGGCTCTGATACCATGTCGTGAGGAAGGAGATAAGGAAGAGAGCTCACACACACACACACTCACTCTCAAGGAGAAGCACACACACAGATTGAGGCAAGGAAGAACGATCTTCGTCTTCTTCTTCTTCTATTATTCAAAAAGGAATGTAAAAGAATGACCTAAAAAACAAGAATACAACAAGTGCAATATATAAAGATCAGTAGATAAGGAAAAACCTAATGTACGCGAATGAGTGAGCTGGCCAGGAACAAATATGCCATCACTCTCGATAGATAAATCTAATAAAGCTCAATGAAGTATCCCTGACATATACCGGCGTGACCACTATACATGTCAGAGAGACGAAAAACTAGTACGTGTCATCCTGGATCATCACATGTTGAGCTTGATATCTCAACACATTTGGCCTTTCACATGGACACTAACGGTAACAATCTCCCACTAAAGGCCAATATGGCTAAAGTAACTATAGGAGAAAAATAAAGAATGATAAAGAATACCTGAGTGTAAGTATACAAACTATACCTCCCACCTCATGGACATGTTACACAGTATACAAGTGACTGTGTAAGATAAAGCATCAAGTAACCCCCATCAAGTGACAACAGTGTCGAAAGCTATCCTATGGTAGAGCTTTAGTCAAAGCATCTGCGGAATTATCTCGAGTGTCAACCTTCTCAAGAATAATGCGCTCAGTGGCTAAGAAATCTCTAATGAAGTGATATCTCACCTCATTGTGCTTGGTCTTTGCATGATAGACCGGATTCTTAGCCAAAGCAATGGCACTCTGACTGTCACTGAGCAAACGAGCTACATGCTGAGGTAAACCCATATCACAAGCAAGACGAGAAAGCCACAATGCTTTCTTACATGCCTCACTTGCTGCAACATACTCTTATTCTGTGGTGGAAACAACTGTACATTCTTCAAGACGAGATCTCCAAGAGATAGCGCCTCCATCAAAATGAAAAATGTACCCTGATGTAGACTTACAATTGTCTACAGAACCAGCATAGTCTGAATCTATGTAACCAGTAATGGATGCTTTCCCTCTACCTAAGCATAGACACTTGTCCTTAGTGCCACTCAGATATCTCAAAATCATCTTGACTGCTTCCCAATGTTTCTTGCCAGGATTAGACATATATCTACTCACACCTCCCACTACAAATGCAATGTCTGGTCTCGTAGCTACCATAGCATACATGAGACTACCAACAGCAGACTGATAGGGAATTTTGGTAATGAATTCCTTTTCCTCATCTGATTTGGGGCAATCATCCTTGCTCAATTTCACATATGTGGGTAAAGGTGTACTCAATGCCTTTCCACCCTGCATATTGAACCTGTGAAGTACTTTGGATATGTACTCACTTTGAGACAAATATATGCATCTTTTACTCCTATCACGAGTAATGTGCATGCCAAGAATATGTTTGGCATCCCCCAAATCCTTCATATTAAATGTCTGACTCAACTTCTTTTTGAGAATTGACAAATCATAAGAGGACTTCCCAGCAATCAACATATCATCGACATAAAGTATCAAACATATCAAGCTTCCATCTGAGCATCTCTTTGTGTAGAGACAATGATCCTCATTGCTTCGAGAATAGCCTTGAGACTTCATAAAAGCATCAAACTTTTGGTACCATTGTCTAGGGGACTGTTTAAGTCCATACAAGCTCTTCTTGAGCTTACAAACTAGACTTTCCTTGCTAGGAACTACATAACCCTATGGTTGTTCCATATAGATCTCATCTGTAAGATCTCCATGCAAGAAAGCAGTTTTCACATCCATTTGGAATAACTCTAAATCCTCCATTGCAACGAATCCAAGCAACATGCACAGGTTAATCATCTTGACCACTGGAGAGAAGATTTCCTCGAAATCAACACCATGTTGTTGCTTAAAACCCTTTGCAACAAGTCATGATTTATACTTTGGAGAAGCACTATCTGATGTGAATTTTCAGCCTATATACCCATTTACATGGTAAAGCTTTCCTACCATTTGGCAAGGGTACTAAATCCCAAGTACCATTCTTGTGAATAGAATCCAACTCACTCTTCATGGCACGCTCCCACTTGACATGATCCTCTGCACCTATTAACCAAATAAGTAGCTGTATTTACAGCCTCAGCCCACAAGTAATTTGGGCAATTTTTCTCCTTCATCATGGATCTTGCAAACTCAACAAGAGTTCTATTTCTCCTTTCTGCTACACAATTTTGTTGAGGAGAGTACCTGCAAGTAATTTCCCTTTTTATACCTACATTCCACAAGTAATCACTGAACTCATTAAAGAAATACTCTCCCCCTCCATCTGACCTTAGTCTCTTCAACTTATGACCTGTAATTCTCTCTGCATACACATGATAATGTTTGAATGTATTGAATACCTCTGACTTATCTTTGATCACATAGATAGTGATCCATCTGGTAGCATCGTCAACATAAATCACATAATACCTTGAACCATTGATACTGAAATCCTTTGATGGTCCCCACACATCTGTGTGTACCAACTCAAGCTTCTCTGAATACATAAAACCATGCTTGGAATAAGATTGCTTATGAGCCTTACCTAATTGACATGCCTCACATCTGTATGTCATATGTTGACCTGCAACATTAGGCAATCCAAGCACTGAACCATTGTTATTCATATCTTTGATACCTCTTTCATTAAAATGTCCAAGCCTTTTGTGTCAAATATCTAACTCAGAGATCTTATGTCCTCCATAGGTAAACAAAGCATGACCAACATTACCTTGGATCTTCAATGTGAACAATCTTCCTTCTTTCTTTCCAGAAACAATATGTTTATACCCATTGCTAGGATCTTCCACAAACACTCCTTCATTAGTGAATCTAACTTCATAACCTTTTTCAACAATTTGTCCTACACTTATCAAATTCTTAGGAATTGTAGGAACATACAAGACCTTACTCAAGAGGGTGCTACCATCCTTGGCCTTCACTGATCCAATTGACTTCACATTGTGCTTTGTATTGTCACCTGTTTGAACTACATGATTAGTTACCTTATTTTCCAAATCAATCAGCAAGGCTATGTTACCACTCAGATGATTGCTACATCCTGAGTCAATGTAGAAGACTCTTTGATCTTCACTTTCACAAGTTGCATTCATTATCAATGTTGAATATTCCTTCTGATCTAAAGCATAATTGTAGTAGGTATTGTTGTATTGTTGGCTTTGGAATCCTCTACCTGCATTTCTTCCAAAGTAACATCTACCTCTGAAATTACCTCTTTGATTCCTGCCACCTCTTCCTCTTGAATTAAAGTTTTGATTATATCCACCATTACTCTGAGTATTATGCCAACAATCATTAGCTAAGTGATTTGTCTTACCACAAATCCAGCAAGCTTTGACTCCATCTTTATTACTCCTGCCGCTTCCTCTACCTTTGCCACCTCCTCTTCCTCTTAGGAAGTTAGCTTGGCTAGTTGTACCTTCATCTTCATTTGCTTTTTGCTTTCCTTTGATATTCTTCTTCTTATCCTTTGAATACATTGCATGACCTGTATTCTTGTCACCTTCACCTTTGACATCCTGCTCAAAGGTTAACATATGTCCTAGCAATTGATTTAAATCAGGAGTAAAATGATCAAGTGATAATTCAGTAGACAAAATGAATGGCTTCCATTTGTCACCACCTCTCAACCCTGTGAGGATTTGCCTTACCAATTTATCCTCCTCAATGTCTTCATCAACTGCTCCTAATGCATCTGCAATGTCCTTCATCCTTGTTACATAGTCTGAGATGGATTGAGAGGCCTTCTTCTTGAAAGTGGTAAATTCTGCCCACAAAGATGCCTTCCTTGACTTTGTGGTGTTTTGGAAATGCTCCTCTACATGTCTTCTAATTTTAATGCATTTCTAGATGAACATGGGATAAAACACCAATGTACAGTGCCATATACACCTCAACATAATGGATTTTCTAAAAGAGAGAATAGGTCTCTCATGGAGATGGCAAGATGGATGGTCAAAAGTCAGGCTTTATCACATAGCTTCTATCTTGAGATTGTTATGTGTGCACCATATGTACTTAATAGGTATCCCACCAAAGCATTATAGTCTATCACTCGATATGAGGCTTGGCATGGTTGCAAGCCATCTATTGCTCATCTGTGCATCTTTAGTTTTCTGGCATATGCATTAGTGTCTGAACAACAATGCAAAAAATTGGATGATAAAGTAGTAAAATGTATTTGTTTGGGTAGGTTTTTAAAAGCAAAGGCTATCATTTGTATCATCTACACACTAAACACACTTTAATTAGCCATGATTTTGTTTTAATGGAAGATGCAATTAAGCCGTTACTTTCATGTACTAAGAAGACATCTTTTAACCCCAAAGATGTGTATGACACTTTGCTACCTCCTTTTATAGGTGGACAGTCAAGTGTTGGTCCAAATGAGGCAATTTCTTAGCCTTTATAGGTTTCACATGATGATGCATATCATTCCATTTTTTATGCATATTCATATGATGCACTTGTTCATGAGAGGGCTGATATAGAGGAGGCAAAAACTATGCCTAAATGGCTAATGCATACTTTGTGAGATAGCAAATTAGATGCATCTCTATCATGTCATACTCATTCAGGCTTTCATGGTGCTTTTTTTGCATCAGATTGCTATGCAATGGTTGTCTCTAGTCTTTGTGATGAGAATGAGCCTATTTCTTTTGATGAAGCACAAAGTTCAAAAAATTGGATGGTTGTTATGCAATCAGAATATGATGCTATTATAAAGAATGGTAATTGTTCATTATGTGATTTTCCTCTAGGAAAAAAAGTTCATTGGCACTAAATGGGTGTACAAGCTGAAGTGTAAGCCTGATAAAACATTTGAGATGTATAAGACTAGGCTTGTTTCAAAAGGTTATGCTAAAGAGAGAGGCATTGATTTTGATGCGACTTTTGCTCCCACATGTTGAATGACCACCGTTCATACAATTTGTGCACTTGCAGCTCATCATGGTTGGAATGTACATCAGTTGGACATTAAAATTGCATTTTTGAATGGTGATTTACATCAAGAAGTGTATGTATTTCAGCCCCATGGTTTTGTGCAAAAAGGGCATGAAAACAGTGTGCAGGTTGAAAAAGGCATTATATGGTTTGAAGCAAGCACCACGTGTTTGGTATGAAAAGATACGTGCCTACTCGATTGCATATGGTTTTAAGAATAGTCCAACTCAGAGCACCTAATATGTTAAGCATGCAAATGATGTTCTTCTGATCATTGGTGTCTATGTTGATGACATGTTGCTCACTAGTCTGATGAGAAGCATATTAGTGATTTTAAGACTGACTTGCATGTGTCTTTTGAGATGTCATATTTGGGGCATTTTCATCATTATTTGGGTATTTAATTCATGCAAGTTGATTCTGGAATAGCTCTGTGTTAAGCAAAATATATTGACACATTATTGCAGCATTTTGTCCTTGATGATTGCAAACCTATTGACACATTATTGCAAAATATATTGACACATTATTGCAGTATTTTGGCCTTGATGATGATTGAAATAGGTTTATCATTAAGTGTTCATGATTTTTGAGATGCATTTGATATTGTTTTCTATCAGCAGATTGTTGAATGCTTGATTTACTTATGCATAACTCGGTATGATATTCAGTTTGGTATCTCACAGATGAACAGGTCTATGCATAGCCCGTGTCAAGCAGTGGCATGCGATTAAGCACATCTTTTGCTACTTTAGTGGAACCCAACTGCCTGGATTTTTTTATCCCAAGGGGGATCACTACCACTAGATTTATATATTTTCTGTGACTCTGACTAAGCTAGTTCTTACGACACTCATGTGTCCAATAGTGGTTTTTGTTTCATGCTTGGTATCTAATGCATCTCTTGGTTGAGCAAGAAGCAACCTATTGTGGCCACTTCTAGTTGTGAGGCTGAGTATAGGGCAGCTTTCACATCGACTATTGAGTGTGTGTGGCTCAGATGCCTTTTGGCTTATTTGGGTGTTGGTTAGTTTTCTGCCACCACCATCTTCACTGATAGTCAAAGCGCATTGGCAGTTGTGTGTCACCCTGTGATCCATGCTCACACAAAGCACATTCAAGTGAATTATGATTATGTCAAGGAGAGGTTCTCTACTAGAGACATCAGTTTAGCATATGTGCCCACACAAGATAACATTGTAGATCTTTTCACAAAGGCTCTGCCTCGGGAGAAGTTTGAAGCTTTTCCCAAAGCTTTGGGCTTACTTCCTTGTTGAACCCATCGCTCCCATGGGGGGTTTTTTGATATATTTTGTTAAGGGAAATAGATCAAGTAAATAGAGTGCCAAAAGCATTAAAAAAAACACTCTGATGTTTCCATTATTGCCCGAGAGATAGAGTTGTAATCACCAAAAATTTGAGACATATAAGTAGGGCTTGCTTATCTGAGTGTTTCAAAGACCTTAGTGATTGAGCAAGGAATAATATTCCTAATCCACACATTCTAGGTGCAAAAAGACCTAATTTTCATGGGAAAGCCCTCTAGAACCTCAAATTCAATTTAAAGGACGTGGTTTGGGCAAGAGGGTAACATCTATGCAAGTAAGCAAACTATATGAGAAATCTACACGTTGGACATGGAGATCCTCATGATCACGTCAGGAATTTCAAGAAAATTTTTCATGTAATGTAGGTAGATGATTTTATCATCCACTATGAAGTTTTTCGGCCTACTATTAAAGAATCTCTCTAACATGGTTTCAATCCCTAAGGATTGAGAACTATACAACTTAGGAAAGATGGATTCATGAGTTCATCATAGAACTATAAAATTGAAGAGTGATGCATGAGCCCTCCTTAATAATCCACAACTTTGAATAAATTTAGATGACAAAATATACATGTCAAAGTCTTGCATCTAAAATGGTGTGCAAATCTTGTGCTACACATGCATAATCATCCATAGATTTTTCATAATTTGTAAGCTTATATATCCAATGACACAACATGCTAGATGGAGTTTTTTTTTGCCATAAAAAATATCATGAATTGTACACCTCTCATCAACAAATTTTACATCGATCCGACCTTTTCTACTGTTGAAATTGATAATAGCTTCTTGATCTCTAGCACATATAACTCATTTGATGATGTGAGTTTATTGTTGCTAGTAGTGGTAAGGATGATTCATGCAACTCCCATGATAGAATATGAGGAGTTGTTTGCACATGTGATAGCATTTTCATCAAGGGAAGGCTCAAGTGAGCTGAAGAAATTATGTTGAGAGGTAATATGCTTGGTCGCACCAGTGTCAAAGAACCAAACATCCAAGATAACAATTGACATACAATGATCATGCATTGGTGTTTCATAACTACATTGTGTAGTGAATTCCCAATCTTCATTTTGTACTAAGTTTATAGACACAATCTTAGAAGAGATAGTATTTGCAACAACCATTCCTTTCTTCTTTTCCTCGTTGCAAGCAAGCTTAAGGGAATTTTTGGTGATATGATTATTTGCCTTAAAATACTTGCAAAACTATTTTTCTTATTTGCTTTCCTCTCATTTTTGTGTTTCTTATTTGATTGTGCAGCATATTAGATTTTCTTTCTTACTAGAAGAAGCTAACCTTTTGTGAAAATTTTCCAATTCTAATTGAACAATGCAATTTTTCTAGTATCTTGGAGCTCAAATGTAAATAGTCTACCTGATTTTTCTCCTCTTGCTATCCTCTTGAATCCCTGATGTGGATCCTCAGAAAATTCTCCAATATGACCTACACTTATGAGGTTTTTCGTGATAGTTGGCACATACAATACCTTGCTCAATAGGTTCATATTTCCATTTGATGTCTTCACATTGCCTATCTTCTCAATTGGATGCCTTGTGTCATCTCTTATTTGTACTTCATGTATGTTCATTGGATCCTCCCAAGTCTCAAAGCAGAGCTACATTCCCTGCTACATGATTTGAGCAACCTGAGTCTATATAGAATACATGTTCATCTACTTTACCTTGCTTCATGGTCATATTCATAAGAAGTAATGAATCCTCTTTAGTTTGATCATCTACATAGCTGTTGTAATCTCTCCTTCCCCTGTATACTCCTTGATAATTATTGTTGTTGTATGAGTTGTTGTTGTAACCATTGTTGTTGTTGAATCTACCTCTT
>CM035434.1:135180893-135235893 GCA_020310875.1 Ceratopteris richardii | reverse complement strand
TGGTACAGTTCGGGCTACGCAGAAATTACAGCTTGTACATAGTGATGTTTGTGGTCCTATGCAGACACCCTCTTTTGGAAATTACCTTTACTTTGTGACTTTCATTGATGATTTTTCCAAGCATGCATGGGTATATCCACTCAAAGTAAAGTCCAAAGTGTTCATGTGCTTTAAATAGTTTTTGGTTTTGGCTGAAAATCTGTCACCATGTAAAATGGGCACCCTCCGTTCTGATCGAGGGGGGGAATATATGTCTTCTGATTTTAATGCATTTCTGGCTGAACGTGGGATAAAACACCAGTGTACAGTGCCATATACACCTCAATAGAATGGAGTTGCTGAACGAAAGAACAGGTCACTCATGGACATGGCGAGGTGCATGGTCAAAAGTCAGGCTTTACCACATAGTTTTTGGCTTGAGGTTGTCATGTGTGCAGCATATGTACTGAACAGGTGTCCCACTAAAGCGCTGCAGTCTATCACTCCATATGAGGCTTGGCATGACCGCAAGCCATCTGTTGCTCATCTGCGTGTTTTTGGTTGTTTGGCATATGCACTTCTGCCTGAACAACATTGCAGAAAATTGGATGATAAGGCAGTAAAATGTATTTTTGTTGGGTACAGTTCTGAAAGTAAAGATTATCGTCTGTATCATCCACAAACTAAACCCATTCTCGCTAGCCGTGATGTTGTCTTTGTGGAAGATGCTATTCAGCCATTGCTTTCATGTACTAAGGAGACATCTGTTACCTCCAAAGACATGTATGATACTTTGATGCCTCTTTTTACATGTGGACAGTCTAGTGCTGGTCCTAATGAGGCAACTTCTCAGCCTTTGCAGGTTTCATATGATGATGCAGATCATTCCATTTCTGATGCAGATTTACATGATGCACTTGTTGATGAGAGAGCTGATATTGAGCAGGCAAAAACTATGCCAAAATGGCTGGTGCAAACTTTGCATGACAGCAAATTAGATGCACCCTTGTCATATCGTACTCGTTCAGGCTCTCATAGTGCCTCCTTTGCATCAGATTGCTATGCTATGGCTGTGTCTAGTCTCTGTGATGAGAATGAGTCTATTTCTTTTGATGAAGCACAGAACTCAGAAAATTGGATGGATGTTATGCAATCTGAATATGATGCTATAATGAACAATGGTACATGGTCTTTATGTGACTTGCCCCCTCGCAAGAAGGCCATTGGCACTAAGTGGGTATACAAGCTGAAGCGTAAACCCGATGGTACAGTTGACATGTATAAGGCTAGGCTTGTTGCAAAGGGTTATGCACAGGAAAGAGGCATTGATTTTGATGAGACCTTTGCACCTACATGCCGTATGACTACTGTTCGGAGCATTTGTGCACTTGCAACCCATCATGGTTGGAATGTACATCAGTTGGACATTAAAACAGCATTTCTGAATGGTTACTTGCATGAAGAAGTGTATGTTTTTCATCCCCGTGGCTTTGTGCAGAAAGGCCATGAAAACCAGGTATGCAGGTTAAAGAAGGCATTATATGGTTTAAAGCAAGCACCACATGCTTGGTATGAGAAGATACATGCCTATCTGGTTGCACATGGTTTTGAGAACAGTCCAACTGAAAGCACCTTATATGTTAAGCATGCTAATGATGTGCTTCTTATCATTGTTGTCTATGTTGACGACATGCTGCTCACTGGTCCTATTGAGAAGCATATTGCTGATTTCAAGGCTGATTTGCATGCCTCATTTGAGATGTCTGATTTGGGGCATTTGCATCACTATTTGGGCATTCAGTTTATGCAAGTTGATGGTGGAATGGCTTTGTGTCAAACGAAATATATTGACACATTATTGCAGCGTTTTGGCCTTGAAGACTATAAGCCTATTGCCACTCCTATGGAGATAGGTTTACGATTGAGTCTTCATGATGTTGGAGATGCATTTGATGTTTTTCTCTATCAGCAGGCTGTTGGATGCTTGATTTACTTATGCATTACTCGGCCAGATATTCAGTTTGTTGTCTCACAGATGAGTAGGTTTATGCATTGCCCAGGAGTCACGCATTGGAAGGCGGTTAAGCGCATCTTTCGCTACTTGAGTGGTACTCGGCTACTTGGGTTGTTTTATCCCAAGGGGGGATCACTATCGCCAGATTTGCATGCTTTTTCTGACTCAGATTGGGTTGGTTGCTATGACACTCATGTGTCCACTAGTGGTTTTTGCTTCATGCTTGGTAGCTCATGTATATCTTGGTTGAGCAAGAAGCAGCCTACTATGGCCACTTCCAGTTGTGAGGCTGAGTATAGGGAAGCTTTCACAACAATTGTTGAGTGTGTGTGGCTCAGACGCCTTATGGCTGATTTGGGTGTTGGCCAGTCTTCTACCACCACCATCTTCACTGACAGTCAGAGCGCATTGGCAGTTGCGAGGAACCCTATGTTCCATGCTCGCACTAAGCACATTGAGGTGCATTATCACTATGTCAGGGAGAGATTCTCTGCTGGGGAGATCAGCTTGGCATATGTGCCCACACAGGAGAACATTGTAGACCTTTTCATGAAGGCTCTGCCTAGGGAGAAGTTTGAAGCTTTCCGCAAAGCTTTGGGCTTACTTCCTTTTGTGGAGTGATTTCCACATAGCTTGGCACTTCCTTATACATTAGTGCCAGCTCCTTGTTCACCGCATCACTCCCAGGGGGGATTTGTTGATATATTTAGGTAGTGATGTGTGTGAACACACTAGGACCGCCGGGGCACTTTTTTCCCTCGTTAGGAGGTTTTTTCCCCCGGCTTGTATATAAGCCTATTGCCCTAATGGGCTACTTATCTTTGTACATTCTCTAGTAATACATTGAGTCTTGTGTGTTGTGCTCCAAGCTTCTTCTTCTTCCTTGTGATGTTCGTGTGCTTCTGCAGACATCTATCTCCAACAAAATGTACCTTTAAATTCCATGACTTTTAGAAAACTACCCAATTCATTTGATATGTGTTCACCTACTGATTGTAATGCCTTTTATACTTCCTTGTCTAATTTTTCACCATAGCCTTGAAATTCTGAAAGTAACTAAACAACTTAGTCTTCTCTTGCATGGACTATACCCATACTTTTGGTGCATGATCCTCAATGAAAGTGACATGAAACCTTGAACCCCCCCATAGATGGGGTCTTCGTAGGACCCCAAACATCTACATTTACTATCTCTACTACATTCTAAATAACATGGTTGTCATCTGGAAATGATGCCCTTGACTGTTTACCAAATTGACATGCTTCACATCCAATGTAAAAATCCTACCCACTTTGTTCCATTTGGCGATCAACCTTCCATTTTGTTTGTACTCTTCAACATATAAACCATCATAATTGAACCTGAATGGTCAACCATTTGTCCAATAGAAACTAGGTTCTTTGTTATATTGAGAGCAAGAAGTTTATTAGCAAGATGTTTTACCTTCCCATCCTCCATGGATAGTGCTATGTTTCTTGTAAGCTCAATAGGATTGATGCATCATCACATATTTAAAAAAATCAAGGAATTGGCAATCTTTGCAAGTTATTGAACCATTGTGCATGACTGTTCATGTAATTTGAAGCACTTGAATCAACATACCAGACATTACCATTGAATTCTAAAATGTCACCAAACATTGTATCCATCATGTGATATTGGACTATGAATAACTTCTCTGAATCATCTACACTTGTGGATGCATAGTTGTTTTGTTTCTTTCTATTGTTTTGATTCTTCAACGTGAAAATATGTTCAAAGTGACCATGTTTACCACAATTTGAGGATCCTTACTTTCATTACTTAAACCATTTCTTTCAGAACTTTTGTAGCCTATTTGGCTCCCTCTGCCTTGAAACTATCCTCTACCTCCTACATTAGTTTGTTGTTGCCCTTGGTCATGGTTATTGTTTCCTCTTCCACTTCCAAAGGCTTTATCTCAGGTCTCCCTCTACGGAAGTAGAAATACTTTCTCAGAAGTAGTTTTTCATTGAGAGCTTGAGTTTTCACCAAGGCACTCTTCTTCTATTATTAACATGGAAACAAGATCAATAGAATTTGGAATATTATCCTTGGTCTAAATAAAAGTTATGAAATGCTTATAAAAAACACCTAAACCACGAAGGAAAACTTCAACCTTATCATCTTCATCTACATTGACACCAATAGATGCAAGTGAATCACATATACTTTTGATTTTTAAGGTTTACTAACTTACCAACATGCTCTTTTTCTCTAGTGTATGCAGCTCACTCTTGAGTTGCAATTTTCATGCCTTTTTATTGGCCTCATTTTCTCTCTAGAAAAATATGATTACCATATCAAGAAGCTTCACCTCCTTTATGTGGAGAATGAGTTCTCCTATGCGCAATGGAAATGTGTAGTGAAACCTTGTATGTCCAGCACTTGGACAAATAGCTGCACCTTAGATAGCTTGCTGCTCACAATACAAAACTCAAATGGATTTGAGCCTTTAGTCAATCAAACTAGACAAAGAGAGATTTCTAAAAAGCTATAAATAACTTAATTTGGACAAGTTTTGATTAAGAAAGACAACTGACAAAGATGAACTACCTGTCCACACAGGTATGCAGAAGAACTGAGCTTCACTCTTGGACTGATAACTCTCTGAATATATATCCTTTGAGAAAGATATTTGGTACAAAGAAAGTAGAAACAAATAGCTTTTCAACAAGCTAAAAAACAAGTAATCTGGTTGAGTTTTGGTCAGGAAATTCAACTCATCAAAATAGACCACCTGCACACATAAGTACATTATAAAACTGGACTTTACTCTCTGATAGATATTGCACAGGATATAAAACTTCTGAGTGAGATATTTGGGACAATGAAAGTAGATTCCAATAGCTTTCCAAAAAGACAAAAATCAAGCAATTGAGATATGTTTTGTTCCAATAACTTAACCAAATAAAATAGACTACTTGTCTACACAAGTATACTGAAAAACTGGACTTCACTCTTTCACTGATATCTCACAAACTATATAAGATTTCAAAGCGATATTTGGTATGCAAAAATAACACAAGATAAGCTTTCCAATGAATGTTTAAAGGCAAGAAATGGTTACACATACAGTGAGATATGAGCTCCACAATAGAGTTGTGTATAAACTGATGTGTGACTAGAAAGAGTCTAAGGGAAGACAAAATGACAAAATGGCTAGATCCGACTACTGAGAGCTCTTGCCTCTTTCTCTCCTTGTTTTGAATGTGTTCCCACTTCACTTTTATAACCAATGAGCATGTGAAGAAGTTTGTGCCTTCTTCTTAACTCACCACTTTCTCCACTACATGCTACTAACTACAAGGCAAGATATTGTATCTCTTACTCATCATGAATTTTGACTAGAATTTTTCTTTTATTATTTTTTTCTTTTTTTTCTCTCTACTTTTTCTTTATCTTTATATTTGGTAATGAGCTTGTACATTTATCTTCAACACTCCCCCTCAAGCTCATTTGGGAGTTATCTTCGACCATGTCCTGCAAATTTATCACATCTTTGAAACCTTTGAGTTTAGAAGCATCCAAAAACTTTGTAAACATATCTGCAACCTGCTCTTTGGTTCTGATGAACTTTATCTCCACATCTTTGCTCAATACCTTCTCCCTTACATAATGGTAGTGGACCTCTATGTGTTTGCTCCTTGCATGAAACATAGGATTGCTTGCCAAGTAAATACTTGACATGTTATCACTGTATATAGGGATGGTTCCAACTTGCACTCCAAGATCAGCCAAAAGCTTTTTAATCCACATTGCTTCACATGTGGCAAAAGCTAATCCTCTATATTCAGCCTCCATGGATGAAAGTGCAACGGTAGGTTGTTTCTTTGAGCTCCATGTGATAGGTTTGCTTCCTATCATGAACACATAACTTGAGGTTGATCTTCTATCTTCCTTTGAACCTGCCCAATCAGCATCGCTAAAGCCTTTGACCTATAGTTCTTCATCAAACTTGTAAAACAAAGCATGATTAAATGTATGCTTTATGTATCTCAACACTCTCTTGGCTGAATTTAAGTGTTCACTTGTCGAGGCTTGCATAAATTGAGAAAGTACACCAACAACATAAGATAAATCAGGTCTTGTAATGTTTGCATAGATTAATGATCCTACAATGCTTCTGTATGTTGTTACATCTTCCAATGGTTCTCGATCATTTAAACAAATCTTTGTATTTGTGTCCATGGGTTGAGTGAGTGGTTTGCATTCACTCATTCCAAATCTAAAAAGAACATCCAACAAGTATTCCTTTGCATCAAGTAGATGCCACTCTTTACATAAACAACTTCAATTCCTAAAAAATATTTTAGCTCTCCAAGATCTGAAATTTTAAACTCCTTACCAAGCTTCCTTTTGATATCTTTAATTCCTGTAACATCATTTCCTGTTATGATGAGGTCATCGACATATACGCAAATATATAGCTCTCTATTTTCTTCCTTCTTCATGTACAATGAAGGATCTGCACTACTTGGGTTGTATCCACACTTAGTTAGATATTCTACCAATCTCTGATTCCATGTTCTTGGTGCTTGCTTCAAGCCATAAAGTGCCTTTTTCAACCTGCAAACAAAATGTGGATGGTTTTCATCTTCAAATCCAACCAGTTGACTCATGTTTACCTCTTCTTGTAGTTCTCCATTAAGAAAAGCATTTTTGATGTCAAGTTGATATAATGGCCATCTCTTTGAAGCACCAATTGCTATCAAGGTTCTGATAGTTCCCATCTTTGCATCAGGGTTGAAAACTTCATCATAATCTATGCCTTGTGTTTGTTTAAATCCTTTGGCAACTAATCTAGCTTTATATCTAGCTAGTGAACCATCATCATTCCTCTTTACTTTAAACACCCATTTGTTTGGAACAATCTTCATACCTCTTTTCTTTGGCACTAACTCCCATGTGTGATTATCTTTGAGAGCTTTGATCTCCTCTTTCATAGCTTGCTTCCATTCCTTTTGTGTGCAAGCTTTTTCATATGTCTCAGGCTCTTTGTCTTTGATAACCTGCATCATGTATGCAAAATGTGTCGCCATAAAACTATCATAACTCAACCTTTGAGTTGGATACCTTGTCCTTGAAGATCTTCTTTCATTGCCTTTAGAAAGTTGCTTCTTTAACCTATTCAACTTTACCATCGGAGTGATTACCTCTTCATATTCTTCTTCACTTGCATCTACCTCACTGTTTGGAGTAGCACTTGCTTCTTCGGCTCTACTATGAGCTGAATTTGGAGACAAAGAATGACTCCCCCTCCATGTTGAACATTCTTCATTTGATGTAGATGCCTATGGATCTTTGTGCTTGATTGTTGAACTTCTCTTTGATTTGTTCCTGCATAATCATCACAATCTTCTTCAAGAATCTTTTCCTTTCCTTTATCTTCATACCATGGTCTTAGTTCATCAAAGACCACATCTCGCGAGACTCTTAATTCCTTTGTTCTAGGGTTGTAACACTTGTATCCTTTTTGCTCCGTCAAGTAGCCGATGAAAATGCATTTTTCTGACCTTGGTTCCATCTTTGTATTAACTTCTTGTGGAATGTGAACAAAGCAAACACATCCAAACACTTTGAGGTGTGTACGATTAGGTTTCTTAATGGAATATACCTCCTCTGGAGTCAAGTGATGTATTCCTGATGTTGTGCACCTATTCATCAAGTAAATGGCGGTTGTGGTAGCTTCAACCCAATAGTACAATGGTACCTTCATCTCGTTGAGCATGCATCTTGCAATTTTAGCAATTTGCCTATTTTTCCCCTCAGCTACTCCATTTTGTTGAGGTGTATACCTACAAGTGAATTGCCTTTTGATCCCATTCTCTTGTAGAAAATCTGAAAATTCTTTGGAGAAGTATTCTCCTCCACCATCAGACCTTAAGGTTTTGATAGACCTTCCTGTTTCCTTTTCAACTTCAACTTTGAATCTTTTGATAGAAAACACCTCTGATTTTTGCTTCATACAAAATAGCCATACCTTTCTTGAGTGATCATCAATGAAGGTGACAAAAAATCTATTACCAGCCATTGATGCCTCTTGGGTTGGTCCCCATACATCCGTATGTATCAAGTCCAAGACATTTGGAGCCACATAATTGCTCCTCTTGAATGGCTGCCTCGTTTGCTTTCCTAGTTGACAAGCTTCACATAACTCATGTAGTCCAATGCTATTAAATTTTGGAAGACATCTTACCACTTCATGTTTGGTCATGTCCTTCAGCTTTGGAATGTTGATGTGTCCTATTCTTTTGTGCCATAGGTCCAGCTCTGAAATCTTCTTGTTCCCACATTGAATGTACATGACCTTTCCATGTGGATGTTGGACGTCCAAAGTGAACATCCTTCCTTCTCTTCTACCTCGAGCAATGACCTTGAAGCCTTCCTTTGGATTCTTTATGAAGCACCCATTCTCATTGGATATGACATGATAACCCTTCTCTACCATTTGTCCTACTGAAATCAAGTTCTTTGAAATTGTAGGAACATGAAGAACATTAGGTAGTACCTTTGCTCTACTTGTATCTCCAAGCCTTATATCTCCAATATGTTCAATCATGTGTTGATTATCATCACCTATTTCAACACATCCTTTTCCACTTGGTACCTGTAGATTAGTGAACAAACTTCCTTGGCATGACATATGGTTACTACAACCTGAATCAATGTACCATTTTTTGTCATCTTCACAAGAGCTTCGATTTATGTTATAAAATTAATTATGAAAATCAATGTTGAATTTTAAATGATAAATGTAATCTTCAAGAGCACAACATCTTTCGAAAAAATTAAAGCTCGACCTCCAATACCCTTGTGCACACATCTTCACATGCTTCCATGTCATCTATGCTTGCTTCCTCCTCCTCTAGCACTACTAACACTCCCATCCCTCTCGCGTTTGTCATCTCTAACAAACCCTTCTTGTAGCGAGCGGTCTATATAATTCTACGTAAGATCATGTGCTAGAGTATGCTCATTGACTTGAATGCCTTGTGCTAAATTGCTTCCATTTTTTTTGTATTCAATAGCAGAGGGACTATCTGATTATGGATATCTATAATGTGTAGAGTACTACATCTGTTCACATGCAAATAACTATAATAGATGGGTGGACCATGAAATGAATACTTCTGAATGGTAGTTAGAAAAGCCTGTAGTGAACATTTCTTCAAAGATTTTCTTGTAGTAGGCTAGGAGATACTCTAAATGATAGTTCTAGATGCAACAAATTTTCATTGGTAGCATTGTAATCATATCATATATGAAATCCAGATTATCATGCTCAAAGCCTAGTGTCGAGATGTGGGAGGCCTTTATTTTCTTGAATACTTTGAATTTTGTTTGCATCAAAAATCAAAGATCGTCAATTGCATGAAGCAGCCACATCTGTCATGTGCTGCAATTGTGGAAGCCAATGTCTAATGGTGGACACAATGTATGCAATTATGGGTGGGCCTTGGGGTGGTGTGATGTAATACTCCTCGAAAATCTCATGGAAATGAATCATGCGGATATACACAAGATAGAATCAATGATAAGCAACATATATAAAAACATCTCTTCAATTGAAAATCAATAAGTATAAAAAGATATGAGAGATCAATCTTATCTTGTGAATGTAAGATTTACAATTCAATAGACAATCAATAGCCTCTAGATGAAGGCTCAACCACCCGACCACCCCCGAGCAATTCTCATTCTCACTCTCATTCTCAATTTCAATCTCAATCTCAATCTCAATGGATGATTTTTCTAGATGTCGTTGATGGCTCAGAGATAATTCTCGCAAATTCACTTCTTTAATATGTATCTCTACATCTTTATCTTTGTCATCCATCTCCATTCCGATTCAATCCATCTTGGATGTCAAGGTCCTCTATGCTCAATCGATCATGGGACTTCCTTGCAAATCCACCACCAGGCTCGATGATGAGGTATAAGAATCAACACGATGGAAGTCAATCTCGAGAACATCTATCCTAGGATTGATGTGCTAGACAAGCCCCCAATCCTATTGCATCTCTTGCTCGAATTCAGCTGCTTGGTTATCCTGCAGACAATAATCATGAAAGCATTAGTCCTTGGCAAGGCGTTCTTCCTTGGACAGCTGTTCAAGCCAATTGGTGGGAATCGCATCATGGTCAATCCATTCGTTCATTAGCACTGCCTCCAGCCTCTCCTCTTTAGTGGCGACCGCCACCTCTCCCACCTCAAGTAACGCTTCTGTGTGTCATTGTTCGTTGCATGAGGTTTCCTCCTTCAGAAAAATAGATCCAGTAAGGCTGAGGAATGATATAGTGATGAGCGAGATTGCCGGAAAGATGAGGGCATAACTGCAGTGCTCCTGTTCATTATCAAGCTACTTGTTGTGAGCAATAAAAGTGAGACCACTACAGTTTTTTGAAGCCTCAAGCTCAGCCGCATTTCCCTGAATCTTTATCTTTATAACCTGCTTCAATATAGTAGAACAACGATCATCTGGAGTTCTCTACCAAAGTTTGCGCAACCTTAACTGCATGCGTCCACACAAAATATAGTTAATGCATTCGTAAGAACCATCCTTTTTCTCTCTCTTTCACCGCCATGCGCGATAAAGGAATGTACCACATGCGTTTTCTTCTATTTTTATGCAAGTCCCTATTTATGGATCTCACATTAGTTTTACGATTTGTTTTGTTCATAGCTTTGTTTCACGTTTTTATTTTACTTGCTTTCCTATTCGTTGGTTTCACACTATGCATTCAAACTTGTGTTAACACACATAGGTTAACACAAATAGGTGAGATCACATGAGTTATGCTAACATGGATGCATATATGTGCACATCCGCACACACTCCAATGAACCCACATGAATGCACTCATATAAGCACACATCCACTCAGACTTCCACACATTCATACATACTCGACTATTGTTTACATACACACATTAGGTAACATATACCTGTTTTCATATGCATACTCATGAGCATAAACTTTGCGATTGTTCTATAGATTGAATTTCCATCATTATGAGTGATGTGTAAACTAGTTCAAAACCTATCCAAACAAAACATGCAATCCCATGGTATTCAACCACAAGACTATATAAAATTCTACTTCGGCATGGATAATATTGACTCGAGAAGGGCTTATTACATTCGTGCCCCTTTTGTATAAACTATGTCCTCAGAGTTTCAACAAAGTGTGTTAAAACCACATGATTAAGATATTAAGCTTTGCTAAAAACCATGTCCATTTAAGTCTTGTAATAAGAAGTAGTTTAAGGAAACTTGTCGTGATCACTTTAATGACATAGTAAATTCACCCAAGCTCGTTTAATGATATCGATGATGACTTCATTGTGTTACACCTAAAAGTGGGGCAACATGTACTTTCTCTTACCATCACATAATTAAGACAAAGCAATAGCTGTAACATACAAAATACAAACACTATTAAATCAGTATGTTATACTACTAGACGAGTTTGACGATCTATTATCAGAGTTAATTATATATTCGGATTCTTCGAGTGAACGTCATGTATACGCCCTTAAGTCATGTTTTGAATTTGTACAATCATATAAAAATAACATTATAGCACGAAAAACTTCAATAATTCAGAAATAAAATGAACTCTATACGTAGCTCATGAACATGGCACATGTAATGCAAGTAGATCATGAATCTAAAACATTTCTTTTGATACCTGATATACTTGAAAGTAGGATGTCCAGTTCCTCTATTCATCATTCATTATCATTATTATATTGAATTCGTGACAGGGCACTCTTGATTGATTAATACAATAAAAATAATTAAATCATGCGCAACAGCTTTATTTGCATGATGTTACTCTTATTGTACGGTCTTCTATATAACAAAATATCTACATTATGATTTTTGTATGATGATCTTTCTTTGTTTCCTTTAACACATGAAAATTATACCACTCTTATCATTGTCTCACAACAGTGCTTCTATCCTGTGTATAGTTTCCACCCTTCCATAATATGTGGAAATGAAAGTTGATTAATTCAACTCTCACTGTGGCACTCATTTATAAATATATAAACAATATAGATATCTTTATCTAACAAAAGCAGAAAATTATTTTGGTACATTAAAAAGCCCGTTCACATCCATTTAAAAAAAAAAATACTCATCTGTCAGCAATACCAAACAACTTCAGCTCTTGCATCACTCGATATATCCTTCAGAGCCTCCTCCTCATCCTTTTGTATATTTTTGTCACTCTTTGATGATAAGCACACCTGCAATTTCTTTTCCTGAAATTCCACACAAAATAGACTTCCCCAAAACCATAACAAAGAAAAAGAAGATGATGAAGAAGAAGAAAAACTCTTTGAGCTCCTTATCTGTACTGCAGTGTAAAGGCCTAAAGTTCAGCACCAATTGCATAATTGCCTTGGATCTGTTCCGCTCTGATACCACTTGTAATACTCCTCGAAAATCTCATGGAAATGAATCATGCGGATATACACAAGATAGCATCAATGATAAGCAACATATATAAAAACATCTCTTCAATTGAAAATCAATAAGTATAAAAAGATATGAGAGATCAATCTTATCTTGTGAATGTAAGATTTACAATTCAATAGACAATCAATAGCCTCTAGATGAAGGCTCAACCACCCGACCACCCCCGAGCAATTCTCATTCTCACTCTCATTCTCAATCTCAATCTCAATGGATGATTTTTCTAGATGTCGTTGATGGCTCAGAGATAATTCCCGCAAATTCACTTCTTTAATCTGTATCTCTACATCTTTATCTTTGTCATCCATCACCATTCCGATTCAATCCATCTTGGATGTCAAGGTCCTCTATGCTCAATCGATCATGGGACTTCCTTGCAAATCCACCACCAGGCTCGATGATGAGGTATAAGAATCAACACGATGGAAGACAATCTCGAGAACATCTATCCTAGGATTGATGTGCTAGACAAGCCCCCAATCCTATTGCATCTCTTGCCCGAATTCAGCTGCTTGGTTATCTTGCAGACAATACACATGAAAGCATTAGTCCTCGGCAAGGCGTTCTTCCTTGGACATCTGTTCAAGCCAATTGGTGGGAATCGCATCATGGTGAATCCATTCATTCATTAGCACTGCCTCCAGCCTCTCCTCTTTAGTGGCGACCGCCACCTCTCCCACCTCAAGTAACGCTTCTGTGTGTCATTGTTCGTTGCATGAGGTTTCTTCCTTCAGAAAAATAGATCCAGTAAGGTTGACAAATGATATAGTGATGAGCGAGATTGCCGGAAAGATGAGGGCATAACTGCAGTGCTCCTGTTCATTATCAAGCTACTTGTTGTGAGCAATAAAAGTGAGGCCACTACAGTTTTTCGAAGCCTCAAGCTCAGCCACATTTCCTGAATCTTTATCTTTATAACTTGCTTCAATATAGTAGAACAGCGATCATCTGGAGTTCTCTACCAAAGTTTGCGCAACCTTAACTGCATGCGTCCACACAAAATATAGTTAATGCATTCGTAAGAACCATCCTTTTTCTCTCTCTTTCACCGCCATGCGCGATAAAGGAATGTACCACATGCATTTTCTTCTATTTTTATGCAAGTCCCTATTTATGGATCTCACATTAGTTTTACGATTTGTTTTGTTCATAGCTTTGTTTCACGTTTTTATTTTACTTGCTTTCCTATTCGTTGGTTTCACACTATGCATTCAAACTTGTGTTAACACACATAGGTGAGATCACATGAGTTATGCTAGCATGGATGCATATATGTGCACATCCGCACACACTCCAATGAACCCACATGAATGCACTCATATAAGCACACATCCACTCGGACTTCCACACATTCATACATACTCGACTATTGTTTACATACACACATTAGGTAACATATACCTGTTTTCATATGCATACTCATGAGCATAAACTTTGCGATTGTTCTATAGATTGAATTTCCATCATTATGAGTGATGTGTAAACTAGTTCAAAACCTATCCAAACACAACATTCAATCCCATGGTATTCAACCACAAGACTATATAAAATTCTACTTCGGCATGGATAATATTGACTCGGGAAGGGCTTAGTACATGTGAGGTATGGATATTTTTAGCTAATCTTGAAACTTAGATTATTTAGTAATTTTATGGCAAAGGCCAATCATGAGTGGCATCATGGAACTAGGCCATAACACAGATTATACAAGATATGTAGGGGTGGCCTTGTCAAGGTTTGCATCATTTTGAGATACTCTTTGTAAACATGATCCCACAATTTAGGTTGGAAAATATTACCTTTATGCACTTCTAGGGGTAAGTCAACAGGCTGGAACTGAGTTACATGTGTTGGCAACTTCCTTGTGACTTGTTTGATTTCTACATTGTATTCTACAAGGATCATGAAGTAAGGTATGTATTAAATTTCATTAGTGGATATATAACTTCTAGGAATGATCTCTTGAAAGTATGGTGACTTCAGAATTGACTCCTCGAAGACTTCCATTGCATTTAGCTCCTTCGTCTCTCCAACAACCTATTTATTTTAATTCTCTCTTTGTAATTCAAGTGTATTATGGGTCTCCTTTAATTCCGTGTAGCAAGCATTAATTGAAGCTCTCTCTATACTATGTGTGTTCAATTGTGCTTGCAAGCTGAGTGATTGTTTTTGCATATCAATTCTAGACCATGAAGAGATGGGATTGTAATGCATGAATGCTTGTTGTTCAAAGTTTAATGTAGAGGGGATGGGAGTGGGGATGGGAAAACTAGATGAAAACGTGAAGTGGAGGTGATAGAGGTGGATGGGAGATAGGGGATGGAGTGTGGAGTGATGGTGGTGCTGCTATGGGTGGTGATATATCGATTGCCTCAGACGTGCTTGTGTGTGTTGTGGCAATCATGAAAAGTGTTGGAGGATAAACACTCCTATGTGCACAACGAAAGCAATTGAACCCTCCAAGGATCCTGGATTTTTTTAGACATAGGCTATGTGTTTTCTATGTTTCTCTACGTGCAATAAGAGAACTAAAATGAAACTTTGCATACTAAAACTAGACTTACGTATCTTTCAAATGAGAGTAAAATCACTCCATTTGGACACTAGATGATGCCTAAACCGGCTACATAAAAAACGACTACTTGAGCTCTTTAGAGAGTATTAGCTAACTACACAGAGAATGTTCTAGACATTTCTCTCAATTTGTGTAGGCATTGATCTTGACATTTATAACACTCAAAGTAGAACCTATAAGCTTTTTAATGAGATAAAAATTACTAGAACTGAATTCATAATTAAGGAGATACAAGAACTACAATAATAGGTGTTTTGCCAAGATCATTTAGAGAGATAGAGTGTATAAAATGCAATCTCTACAAAATATGCAGAGAATATCTAGTAGGGTGTGTGTGCTTAAGAAAAGGGCAGCATGGGCACGTACTTCCACAACTCTCAGTCATAATACAACTCATTAGAGGATTTAAAGTTCACATAATTACCTCTTGAACCAATCAAAAGCATATACATGTCAAAAGGTGAGGTCCAATCACATCAAGAGGTGACCTATTTCTTCTCTAATCAAAATCTTTCCATTATGGACATGATTCGATGCCTCCAACTCATGGAAATCATCCTCCTTTGATTGTGGATGATGTGGAAGGTGAAATTTTGTGCATGTTCCCACACTATTGAGCTTGAAATGCAACTTAGCTTCCAACACTTCCCCTCAAGCTCAAGTCCTTTTCCTTTGTTGCTTCATCCTATGTCTCTTATGTTAATTGCTTCCTTGAATCCTCCAAGCTTTGTATCTTCAAGAAAATATGTCATCATGTCTGCAACTTTCACTTCAGTGTTCACATGCCTTATATCTAGCACCTTTTCCATCACCTTTTCCTTATTGAAGTGGTAATGAACCTCTACGTGCTTGCTCCCTACATGAAACATGGGATTGTTAGCTAGGTAGATGCTTGAAATGTTATCTCCATAAAGAGGAAACTCCTCCACTTCCACTTCCACTTCCTTAAGTAGCTTCTTAAGCCATAATAGCTCACATGTAGCCAATACCTCTGTACTCAGCCTCTGTGGATGAAAGAGGAACAATGGGTTTCTTCTTAGAGCTCCTTGAGATCATGTACCTATTATGAAAACATAACCTGATGTACTCCTTCGATCATCTTTGCTACTTGCCCAATTAGCTGTTGGAATTAGATGTCTACGGAAGCACACGAACAACACAAGGAAGAAGAAGAAGCTTGTAGCATAACACACAATAGTAAATGTATTACCACTAGACGATACAAAAATAAGTAACCTATTAGGGAAATAGGCTTATATACAAGCCGGGAAAAAAAACTCCTAAAGAGGGAAAAAAGTGCCCCGTTGGTCCTAGAGTGTTCACACACATCACCTAATTATATCAACAAATCCCCCTTGGGAGTGATGCGATGAACAAGGAGCTAGCACTCATGTATAAGGAAGTTCCAAGCTATGTGGAAATCACTCCACAAAAGGAAGTAAGCCCAAAGCTTTGCGGAAAGCTTCAAACTTCTCCCTAGGCAGAGTCTTTGTGAAAAGGTCTACAATGTTCTCCTATGTGGGCACATATGCCAAGTTGATCTCTCCCAGTAGAGAACCTCTCCCTGACATAATGATAATGCACCTCAATGTGCTTAGTGCAAGCATGGAACATAGGGTTCCTCGCAACTGCCAATGTGCTCTGACTGTCAATGAACATGGTGGTGGCAGAAGACTGACCAACACCCAAATCAGCCATAAGGCATCTGAGCCACACACACTCAACACTCGCTGTGAAAGTTGCCCTATACTCAGCCTCATAACTAGAAGTGGCCACAGTAGGCTGCTTCTTGCTCAACCGAGATATACATGAGCTATCAAGCATGAAGCAAAAGCCACTAGTGGGCAGACAAGTGTCATAGCAACCATCCCAATCATTGTCAGAAAAAGCATGCAAATCTAGCGCTAGTGATCCTCCCTTGGGATAAAACAATCTAAGTAGCCTGGTACCACTAAAGTAGCGAAATATGTGCTTAGCCGCCTGCCAATGCTTGACACTTGGGCAATGCATAAACTTGCTCATTTATGAGACAACAAATTGAATATCTCATCGAGTAATGCATAAGTAAATCAAGCATCCAACAACTTGCTGATAGAGAACAACATCAAATGCATCTCCAGCATCATGAAGACTCAATCGTAAACCTGTCTCCATAGGTGTGGCAATAGGTTTACAGTCTTCAAGGCCAAAATGATGCAATAATGTGGCAATATATTTTGTCTAACACAATGCCATTCCACCATCAACATGCATAAACTCAATGCCCAAATAATGGTGCAAATGCCCCAAATCAGACATCTCAAATGAGGCATGCAAATCAGCCTTGAAATCAGCAATATGCTTCTCATGAGGATCAATGAGTAGCATGTCATCAACATAAACAACAATGATCAAAAGCACATCATTAGCACGCTTAACATATTAGGTGCTCTCAGTTGGACTGTTCTCAAAACCATGTGCAATTAGATAGGCATGTATCTTTTCATACCAAGCACGTGGTGCTTGTTTTAAACCATATAATGCCTTCTTTAACATGCACACTTGGTTTTCATACCCTTTTTGCACAAAGACATGGGGCTGAAAAACATACATTTCTTCATGCAAGTCACCATTCAGAAATGTTGTTTTAATGTCCCACTAATGTACATTCCAACCATGATGAGATGCAAGTTCATAGATGCTAGAAATATTCGGCATGTAGGTGCAAAGGTCCTTCAGAGCCTCCTCCTCATTGTTTTGTATATTTCTGCCACTCATTGATGATAAGCACACCTGCAATTTCTTTTCCTGAAATTCCACACAAAATGGACTTCCCCAAAACCATAACAAAGAAAAAGAAGATGATGAAGAAGAAGAAAAACTCTTTGAGCTCCTTATCTGTACTGCAGTGTGAGGGCCTAAAGTTCAGCACTAATTGCATAATTGCCTTGGATCTGTTCCGCTCTGATACCACTTGTAATACTCCTCGAAAATCTCATGGAAATGAATCATGCGGATATACACAAGATAGCATCAATGATAAGCAACATATATAAAAACATCTCTTCAATTGAAAATCAATAAGTACAAAAAGATATGAGAGATCAATCTTATCTTGTGAATGTAAGATTTACAATTCAATAGACAATCAATAGCCTCTAGATGAAGGCTCAACCACCCGACCACCCCCGAGCAATTCTCATTCTCACTCTCATTCTCAATCTCAATCTCAATCTCAATCTCAATTTCAATCTCAATCTCAATCTCAATGGATGATTTTTCTAGATGTTGATGGCTCAGCGATAATTCCCACAAATTCACTTCTTTAATCTGTATCTCTACATCTTTATCTTTTTCATCCATCACCATTCCGATTCAATCCATCTTGGATGTCAAGGTCCTCTATGCTCAATCGATCATGGGACTTCCTTGCAAATCCACCACCAGGCTCGATGATGAGGTATAAGAATCAACACGATGGAAGTCAATCTCGAGAACATCTATCCTAGGATTGATGTGCTAGACAAGCCCCCAATCCTATTGCATCTCTTGCCCGAATTCAGCTGCTTGGTTATCCTGCAGACAATACACATGAAAGCATTAGTCCTCGGCAAGGCGTTCTTCCTTGGACAGCTGTTCAAGCCAATTGGTGGGAATTGCATCATGGTCAATCCATTCGTTCATTAGCAATGCCTCCAGCCTCTCCTCTTTAGTGGCGACCGCCACCTCTCACACGTCAAGTAACGCTTCTGTGTGTCATTGTTCGTTGCATGAGGTTTCCTCCTTCAGAAAAATAGATCCAATAAGGCTGAGGAATGATATAGTGATGAGCGAGATTGCCGGAAAGATGAGGGCATAACTGCAGTGCTCATGTTCATTATCAAGCTACTTGTTGTGAGCAATAAAAGTGAGACCACTACAGTTTTTCGAAGCCTCAAGCTCAGCCGCATTTCCCTGAATCTTTATCTTTATAACTTGCGTCAATATAGTAGAACAGCGATCATCTGGAGTTCTCTACCAAAGTTTGCACAACCTTAACTGCATGCGTCCACACAAAATATAGTTAATGCATTCGTAAGAACAATCCTTTTTCTCTCTCTTTCACCGCCATGCGTGATAAAGGAATGTACCACATGCGTTTTCTTCTATTTTTATGCAAGTCCCTATTTATGGATCTCACATTAGTTTTACGATTTGTTTTGTTCATAGCTTTGTTTCACGTTTTTATTTTACTTGCTTTCCTATTCGTTGGTTTCACACTATGCATTCAAATTTGTGTTAACACACATAGGTGAGATCACATGAGTTATGCTAACATGGATGCATATATGTGCACATCCGCACACACTCCAATGAACCCACATGAATGCACTCATATAAGCACACATCCACTCGGACTTCCACACATTCATACATACTTGACTATTGTTTACATACACACATTAGGTAACATATACCTGTTTTCATATGCATACTCATGAGCATAAACTTTGCGATTGTTCTATAGATTGAATTGCCATCATTATGAGTGATGTGTAAACTAGTTCAAAACCTATCCAAACACAACATGCAATCCCATGGTATTCAACCACAAGACTATATAAAATTCTACTTCGGCATGGATAATATTGACTCGGGAAGGGCTTATTACATTCTTGCCCTTTTTGTATAAACTCTGTCCTCAGATTTTCAACAAAGTGTGTTAAAACCACATGATTAAGATATTAAGCTTTGCTAAAAACCATGTCCATTTAAGTCTTGTAATAAGAAGTAGTGTTAAGGAAACTTGTCGTGATCACTTGAATGACATAGTAAATTCACCCAAGCTCGTTTAATGATATCGATGATGACTTCATTGTGTTACACCTGAAAGTGGGGCAACGTGTACTTTCTCTTACCATCACATAATTAAGACAAAGCAATAGCTGTAACATACAAAATACAAACACTATTAAATCAGTATGTTATACTACTAGACGAGTTTGACGATTTGTTATCAGAGTTAATTATATATTCGGATTCTTCGAGTGAATGTCATGTATATGCCCTGTAGCTCAGTGATGAGTAGCACCTCCTTTAATGTCAATCCGGGAAGACGTGAGGATGGTATGAAGACCACGAGCAAGTGGAAGCACAAGAGCGTGAGTGAGAAGCACACAAGCATGCACACACATACATGCACACGCACGCACACGGCAAGAACAAAGAGAGTAAGACAATGGAATCATTTCTATTGCAACAAAGTTCTCATACAATCTAAAAACTACAAGAAGCTACCCAAAAATGAGCTCTCTAGCTCTATTTATAGTTTTTGACTAGCTTTGGCCCTGTCAAGACCTAGTGTCCGGCCTAGTTAAAAATTAGGTTCCAGGGCTTATTTGAGGGCTCAAACGAGATCTAAAAATTATGAAAATTGGCAGGCAACTACTTCTAAGGCTCCCCAAGCTCGAGGACTCCTCGGCTTGTACAAAATGGAGCTACAAAAAGGTGAAATGATATTTACAAGGGTTTTTAGTGATGAGAATCACTTTAAAATGATGTAAGGGTTTTGAAAAAAATGAAGGGTTGCCTTAGTGCTAGATCTGCATGTGTGTCCGTACTTGCTTCTTCTCGTATACTGTCAACACTCTCCCCCCCCTAGCATCTGTCGCCTCTGACAGACCTCTGCTCCACTGTTTGATCAATGTACTTCTGCAGGAGGTCGGTTGCCACTTCTTGTTCCTTGATGCGTAGTCCCCGGACCAAGTCTCTCTGGAGGGCATCCCAATTGACTGCACCCGGTATGTCCGGTTGTGGCGTTGTGTAGAGTTCTGAGTGCATCGTTTGTTCGCATGCAAAGAGGTGTAACAAATGGGTGGGCCTTGGCGCGAACACCTCTGAGTGTGCTTCCCAGAACCCTGTGGTGAACATATCATCGAAAGTTTGCTTATAGCATGCAGGGAGATATCTGATGCGTGCGTGCCATGCATAAGCAACGCGTATGCTCGGGGTGGTGCTCATATCATATAGCAGGTCATAATTACCATTAACAAACCCGGGAATCGGAGTCTGAATATGGCATACATTGCGGAAAGTTTTGAGCACCACCTGCATCATATCGAATATCTTGAGTAGCACCTGTGCAGCTACATCTGGCATGGAGTGGAGGCATGGAAGCCAATATCGGATGGTAGCCATCATGTACGCTGTTGTAGGTGGGCCTGTTGGTGGTGCGATTTTAGGGTAGTTCAGCCACTGTTTGCAATTCACATTGTTCTGAACCTTGATGGCGAATGCTTTCCAGGAGCGTCTTCTTTGTACTGGTCCAAAGCATGGGTTATATTTCAGATGCATGGGAGCATGATCCCATGTTCGTAACATTTCCGGATAGGTCTCTAGTAACTTTTGCCTCCATATGGGCTGGAATATGGCCCCTTTTTTGGCTGCCTCTGGGATGTCCTCGGGTTCGAATTGTGTTGCGAAAGAGGGGTACTTGTTGGTTATGCGTTTGATCTCAGCATTGTAGTCCGCCAACAATACAAAATAAGGTTTATATTGTAACTCTGAGCTAGTTATCAACCGCCTAGGAGCCAAGTTTGAGAAATATTCCGACTTGAGTATGGTCTCCTCTATGGTTTTCATGGCTAGCATCTGAGTTGCAACACGCTCTTCGTGAGTGTGGCCCATCTCCTCTACCTGCTTCATCCATGCTGACGGGGGTTCCTCATATGTATCCTGTCCCTCTTCAGTGATCCTGCCACCTGGAAGAGGTTGTGGCTCATAATTATCTTCGAATGTTTCTTCCACCGGAATGACAATAGTCTCCTCTTCACTTGGCTGATCAGGTGGGGAGGGGGGTCGTTCATATTGTAACAACTTAATTTTTAACTCGGCCACCTGCTGACGTAGCTCTAGTACTTCATTGGTTACTGATAATTCCGGCTCTGGTGAGGTTGCAGCGTTGGCCATCTCTTTAGGTTCTCGTTGGTGTGGTGTAGGCACTTGGGCTTTCTGTAGGTCTTTGACTTGATCAGCAAGCTGATCATGTGCTTCTAAGAGATTGGCATAGGTTTCCAATATTTGTTGTATGTTTTCTGAGGGGATGGCTTGGAATTTAGTAGGGTCGATGGGTGCCCCTGGAGTATTGTCAATGGCTGCTTCGAGGTTGTCTTGATTTTGTTGCTGTAGTCTTTTGTTTTCTTCTTGAGCAGCCGCTAAATGGCGTCGGAGTAGGGCCATGTTTCGTTGTAGTCTAGCATTACGGGCTAGCTGATCTCTAAGTTGTTCTTCCGTTGCCCTACTCTTCTCTGTATGTGTGGACTCGAGCTCCACCTGGTATTGTTGGAGGGTGGTCACCTCCTGCTGTAATTCCGTATTAGACAACTCCAAGGCAGTGACACGTGCCTGGAGGTGGGATGACAAAGTACAGAGCTCTTTATTGTTTTCTTCTAATAACCTGTATTCATGTTTAAGTTGGGCAGCAGCTTCGAGCATGGTGTTGAGTGCATGACTAAATGAGGTGGGTGCAGGGGTAAGGGTGGAAGATGCAAGGGGTCGGGAGATGGGAAAGGGAAAAGTGGATGTTGTGCCTACAGGGTTTGGAAATGGTGACGTGAGTGAAATGACACGTGGTGACGTTGGAATAACAGTGGTGGTGGGTGATCCTATGGATGGTGAGATGTCCATGGGATCGGACGTGAGAGTGTGTGATTCGTGAACTGTGAATACAGGGATGGTGGGTGGTGTGATAGTGGTGGCAGTGAATGTGGGGGAGTGGGGTTGGGAAAGGGACTTTTTATTATAATTATCCACCTGTTGGAGTATATTTACAAGGTTTGTCCAGAATGACGGTTGTGTGACTTGGGTTGAGTATGAGGCGGTTACTAGGGAAGTGGTGGATAGGGTTTGGGTGTGGGTGAATTAGATAGGAAGGGTGACCCATTATGGTTTGATCGGTGGCAGGATGACCGGTGTGAGGTTCAAAAATTTGGGTGGAAGTGATGGATGTGGGTAAAGGGAAGGATGTAAAAACAGAGGTGTGTACAATGGTTTCATGATGGGTGGATATCGGTTGTTCAGAAAGACTAGTGGAGAAGGGTTCTGAGGGTTGAATGGAAGGTGACGGTGGAGATGGTACCTGTGTAATTACATCTTGTTTGTCAGTGGGACTTGGGCTCATCATGTGAACATCCTCTGAAATTGTGGTAGGCAAGGCGGTAGAGACTTCCATTTGAATCATTTTTCCTCGTCGTGGCCGTGTATCAATCCTTCGTTGATCATAGGTAGGGTTTTCCTGATAGACCATTGTCCTCAATGCTTCCCCGATCCCACATGTCTCTGCCAATAGATTCAATGATTCAACAAAATGTGAGTCGACATTCTCGGTTTGAAGCATTTGGTTCACTAGAGCTCTATTCGCCTCTTCTGTCATCTTATGTCTTCTCTGTACCTGCTTGATTGTCTTGTATAGCCGTTTGAGTTGTGCCGTGTAGGCAGGGGCCTCCTCTTCACTGTCTTCTGGTTCATTTCTTTGTGCACCTTCCCGAACTTGTGTGTTTGGGTCATGAGGATGTTGTGCCACCTCTTCCCCATGTACTCTGCTTGTCTCGCCCCGTGGCTGTTCTCTTTGGACTGATGCTCCCGGATCAACATTGTCAGGGGAACCTTCACTTTCTGATAGGTGGACCGTCTGCAGGAATCTTTCAAAATCAAAGTTTGGATCCTCTGTGAAGGTGGCCATAGATGCAAACTCTGCATCGGTAGGTAGTGGAGGGGAGGATGGAGCGGGTTGTACCACATCCCCAGCTTGAACTCCTTGAAGATGGATCGTGAAAGGTGCGACCTGAGCTTCTGGTCTGGGGGAAGCTTCGGTCGTGGCTTCGTGAGGGGTCATTACCTGTGAGAGCGATCCACGCATTCGCTTTGCAGGCTGGCTCCCTGACTTCCGTCCTTTGAACGACTCCAATTGTGCATATTTTAGGGCTCTGGCAACCGGCACATCATATGCAAGACATCGATAGATGATTCTTGTAAGCGCACAACAGCCATGTAAAGTAGGCTTCCTCACGCCCTGCTTGCCTGCTTCATACACTTGATCCAAGATCCATACAGGCATCTTAATGGGCAAGCTTCCAGTCTCTGCTAGATATAACCCATACCATATTTTCTTGTGAGGTTGGGTGAAACGGTCCTGAGCTGGAAATGCGAAGTGTTGGAGGCACATCCGCAATGGTATGGCGATGTTGGGGGTGAGGGCGCACATTTCTTTTAGCTTCTTGATTCTGTTGCTTTTCATCGACTCAGGTATCAAGGGGTCGCGGTCAGAAGGTACATGCGTGCCATACATCTGAAGTGCTTCCCTGATTAAAGTAACATTCAATTCAAACTTCCTCATTTCCTCCAGATTTGACAAGGAGGGCACCCAGAATGTGCCTGAATGATCTTTATCACCTGTCGGCTTCAGTGTGGCAATTAGGTAGTAGCACCTGAGGAAATCGGGTTTAGGCAGAGCTGCACTAAAATAAGTTTGTAATCCTGCTTTTTGCCAGATATCTTGAAGTGGAGCTGCATTCTGTAAGGTTTCGAATTCTCTTGAAAAGAACTGGAAGGTCCACCACACTCCTCCACACTCCATCTTGGACTCCCATATATGATCTGCGTCTCCCAAGTCTCCTGGCATTTCATTGAACCAATGAGAGTGCCCTTTTACTCTTTCGGTTAGGCCATTTGGTGGATCTGGAATAGGAATTCTCCGCACATTCACGAACTCTTCAGGCCGAGCTGTTGGTGGGGCCTCCACCGGCATGGCATCCCAATTGATTTGAGCACCAGAGCCTGCCTGACAGCTTGTGCCTGCAACTGCTGCCATGGGAATCGGGTGCTTATCTGCTAGAAGAAGAAAGGCACATTAGTGTTGCATAGGAAACAGGATGTAATGGTGTTCCCTTCACAATACTAACATGACAATCCCAAAGGTTAGTGGTCAGAGATGAAGTGCTTGTGATAGGTGTGAGTGGTGATTAGAGGTCAGTATCATCCTAGATGCCTACTTTGGTTATGCAGTGGACTCGGAATGCACCTATGTCAGAGTGGATGGATTTACAAAAATTGGGTCAGGGGGTTTGATACATGGTTTAGGTCTCCAAACTTTGATAGGGGATTCGTAGTTCTTAGAGCTAAAGACAGGCAATTGTTTATGAACTAGGTCGTGAGGGATTTGGGACCTTTTGGGTACCCCTTTCCAGACATTCCTCGATGTGACTGAGTGTGGGTCAGAGTGGTTTTTAGGTAGAGTTCCTGCGTTGTTAGTCGAGCGGACTTGAGAGTGTTGAATTATGCCAGTAACTAGAGTTGGAGCTATTTGGGCTCGTAAACAGGCCTTGGGCACCCATATGTGTCTAGCATTGGGGTTAGCCTTCCTTGACCGCTTAGGGACCCAAATAGATGTGGTGGGCCTAGGAGGTTTCCTAGGGTACTCCTTCACTTGTGTCCGTGATGGTGTGGCTTGTTTGTTGTCTCCTCGGGAGTCTGCTATTAGAGTGGTGGGTTTTCCATCCTTGCGTATCCAGATCTGCTTCGCGCCACGAGGTGCTCCGTGTTGCACGGGTTGGTGCTCCTGCCTCTTGATCAGCGGCCTCCTTCGTGTCGAGTGATGTTCGGTCTGCCCGTTTAGAATCTTCTTTGGATCAGGTAGGAACTCCTTATTGGCTCCTGTACCTTCAGTAAGATTGACAATCCTCTGCACCATAGAAGTTTGGACAAGAACAACATTGTTATCTTCATGTGGATTCCTGGAGGGACCAGGAGTTGGTGCCTGTTCTATTGGTTTGAGTGCTTGATTTTCTAATTCAATCGTCAGACGGCTTTGGCCTACCCAAGCCTGAAGAAGTCCACTTCTTAGGTTAAGGTTGACTGCGTGATCATAGATCCAGTCTTGGCCTAAGACAAGAGGTTCGGTCAGATCCTCGTCTTCACACACTAGCACTTTTGCTGGCATGAGGACCTCTTGTATGTAGAGGGGGAAGATCCACCTCTCCCATGCAAGGGGTTTCAACACCTCCTAATCCTATCAGATATGCTTCTAGGGGTTTTACCTCCAATTGCAGCTGCTGGCAATAAGAAAGCCGAACTGCACTTGTGGCTGCTCCTGAATCAATTAAAGCTCTCACGCTTGTTGTGCTGTCTCTTTGTCCTATTTCTAGGGTCACAAAAGGTCGTCGATCCACTATCTTATGGGTACGTTCACCTGAAGCCTCACACATGGCCATGTGATAGCCTGGGGACTCTTGAGTGTCAGTCATAGGCTGATCCCTCCCTTGTCTCCTCAACTTCATTCGTCTGATACGCTCTAAGGCCTCTGCCTGTGCTTCTTCTCGAATTCGTTTTTCCTCCTCTTTACGTTGCTTAGCCGTATTGAGTCGACTTAGCATTTCCTCCGTGAGGGGTTCCTGATACAGCTTGACTCTGCATCCGCTAATATAGTTTGGGAGAACATCACCCTCTAAAGTGGCTAGTTGTACTGCTCCACTCGTGGAGATCCTATTGATGATCATAGGTCCGTAGCCTCTCTTTTCTAGCTTCCTTGCGTGTTGTTTCAATGTGTAGACTAAAACTAGATCTCCTGCTTTCAAGCCCTTATCCTTCACATGGGCGTCAAAGTATGCCTTCTGTCTCTTCTTAGCTGCATATATCCCTGCAGCTGCTCTCAGTCTTGTTTCTCCTAATCGTTCAAGGTCAAAAAGTCTAGAGGAGAGTTCATGACCCGTCCATTCGTGCTCTTGTGCTACTTACAATGTAGGTATTAAGAAGTCCAACGGTAGCACTGCGTTTTGGCCAACATACCATCTGAAAGGGGGTGGCTTGGAGTACCGTTTTGTAGGCGACTCGGTATGCCCAAACAGCATGGTGTAGCTGTTTGTCCCAATCAGAGCGTTTATTGTTCACTAATTTTGTCAATACATTGCATAGGATCTTATTGGTGCTTTCGGCTTGCCCATTGGCTTGAGGGTGATAGGGGGCAGACTTCTTATGCACTACCAAGAATTCTTGGAGCAGATTTTCAATAACTTCATTCAAGAAGTGAGTGCCTCTATCACTAACTAGCTCTATGGGTAGCCCGTATCTTGTGAATACATTCTCAAACAAGAATTTAGCAGTTGTCTGAGCGTCGTTCTTCGTTGTGGCTTTTACCTCTACCCACTTGGTTAGATAATCCGTGGCAACGATGATATACTCAGCATGGGAACCCTTAGCTGGGGGATTGATAGGACCTACAAAGTCTATTCCCCACTTAGAGAATGCACGTCCACCCATCATGGGCTTCAGGGGCATCTCATCTTTGCGTATAGGATACTGGGTTCGCTGACAAATCTCACACCTCTTCACATAGGTATGTGCATCCATGTGAAGGGTGGGCCACCAAAATCCTACAAATAATATTGCCTTGATCACCCGATCTGGTCCAAAGTGTCCTCTTCCTACACCTTGGTGAGCAGTTTCCAAAATCTTTAGATATTCACTCTCATGAACACAAAGTCTCAGGTAACCATCCTTACCATGCTTGTAGAGATTATCACCAATGAGTGAGTACTCTAGGGCTTCTTGTTCTAGACTTCTTTTCCTAACCAGAGTCATGTCTGGAGGGAATGTTTTCGTCCTCAGGAAGGATACTAGTGGTTCACTCCAATCTGGCACTATGGACACTCGATAAAGAGTGGCATGTTCCACAGGTGGTTTAGTGCAACAGATTGGGCATTCCTTGCACAACTTTTGGACATCAGCTTCCATAGTTGGCCAATGCACTCCTAGTCTCCTCAGGGTCTGTAGGGTTCGTTGTTTTGAGTAGTGTTGCTCTAATGCACCTACATGTGCCAATTGCACCCACTTAGCGTACTCATCTTCTTCCACACAACAGGCCAAGATCCCTTGATCTGTGTGCTTGTACATACTTCCTGCCATGATGTGGTACTTTTGGGCTTTTACTACCTCTCTATCCTGCGTGTTTATTACTGGGTGGTTAGGCCCGTATGTCAATACTGGTACCAATGGCTTAGCCCACTGCGGTACCACTTCCAAATTAAACAAGTAAGCATCAGGAAGGTCATCTGACACTCCTTGTGGGGCTTCTCCTGATGTGAGCCTTGAGAGATGATCTGCTCTTAGGTGAGTTCTGCCTTTTCTCACTACTACCTCAAAGTCATACTCCATTAGTAAGAGAAACCATCTTACTAATCTGCCTGTATTACATGGCTTGTTTACCAGGTACAGTAGAGCTTGGTGATCAGTAAAAAATTTGAACTTATTTGCAAGCAAATAGTGTCTAAATTTCTTAACTGCATATACCATGCCTAAGCCTTCTCTCTCAGTAGTGGTATAATTTCGTTCAGCTGCATTCAATTGTCGACTAGCATAGGCAATTGGAAGATCCATATTACCTTCACCAGTAGGTTGTGCAAGCACACATCCAATGGCATAATTGGATGCATCCACATGAACATGGAAAGGCTTATTCCAATCCGGTGTGGTTAAGATTGGTGCTGAACATAATCGCCGTTTAAGCTCATTGAAGGAGTTCTCACATTCCTCAGTCCACTCAAAGTTTGTCAGAAGTCCGTACAGGGGCTTTGCAGTGATGGCATACATGTGGATGAACCGACGGTAGTAACCACAATGTCCATGAAAGCCTGTACTTCCTTGACGTTCTTTGGCCTAGGTAGGTCTGCGATGGCTCTCACTTTCTCTTCATCAGTGGATATGCCGTTCTTAGATACTATGTGCCCTAGAATTTTGCCTTGCCTGACCATGAAAACACACTTTTCTGGGTTCAGGCAGACTTGATATTCTCTGCATTTATCAAAGATCTGTCTGAGTTCGGGTATATGGGTCTGTCTAATGTTGGAATGAGCGCAAAGATCATCAACATGGACTTCCAAATTCTTCCTCAAGAACTCTTTAAGCACGTGACACATTAATCTTTGAAAGGTAGCCAGTGCATTGGTAAGCCCGAATGGCATTACTCGAAAGGCAAATATGCCCCACTCGGTGGCAAAAGCCGTCTTATGTTGATCCTCTGGAGCAATGGCTACTTGATTGTAGCCCGAAAACCCATCTAGGAAGCTGTACACTTCCTTGCTTGCTACCCTTTCTAATAGATGCTCAGTGATAGGAAGCGGATAACTGTCTCTAATCGTGGCGGCATTAACTTTTTTAAGGTTAATACACACACGGAGCTTTCCATTTTTCTTGGGCACCACTACAATGGGGGATACCCACTCAGTGTGCTCAATTTCATAGATGAATCCGGCTTCAACCAGTCGATCTATCTCCTCTTTGATTTTAGCAGCATAGTTATCGTTGTATGTGTAGGGCTTCTGTTTCGAGGGTCTGGCGTCTGAGGTCATGGGGATTGTATGTGAACATATATCAGGGTCTACCCCTTTCAAGTCCTTATAACTCCAAGCAAATACATCTCGGTATTCTCTTATCAAGGCTATCAGCTCTTGTTCTTCCTCTTCTGTCAGGTCATGACCTATGTATGTGCATCTTTCTTCTCCTTCCTCGATGGCGACAACTATTTTCTTGGTAGTTTCCTTGCTATCATAGGCTTCTCCTGCTTGTGCCTCACGTTTAGGCATTCTTATCATGACCCTCTTATCGTCTATCTCATATTTTTTAAAGTTTTCAGGGACCTCAAACAACGATTCTTCTGCCTCCAGAGTGACTTCCTTCTTCTTTCTTTTCTTTCCTCCGCTTTTAGAAGCTAGTTGTGTGGCTAACCTCACCTCATTTGTAAGCTCTCCGTGCCTCTGGGGTTGAAATTCTACTTCATAGAAGTATTCTTCATCTGATGCAAAGGGTGGGTCCATAATGATTGACTCTAGATCGGAGTCACTCGCATCCTCAAATGCATCAGGGCTAAGTTCGCATTCTTCTAAAACTGTATCTCCCATGATTGGCTCTATTGAAAAGACTGAAATGTCATAGCCATCCTCATCACAGTGAGGTGTCCACTGCTCTTCATTGATGGCTACATCCATTGTTGCTAGGATTTCTGCCCAGCCATGGGGTTCAAATTCCTCATCAGGAAAAACTACAGGTGCATAGGCTGGGTCTTGAATTGATCTATGGTTTTCTTTTGCACCTACCTCTCTGGCTTTCTCTCTCTTCTCTTCTTCTACTGCTACCTTACACATCCATAAGTGGGTGTCTTCATGCATCCACGAGGATCCGGATTCTATGGAATGCACAGACTCAGTCTCATCTTTGGCTCTATGGATGGGATTCCATTGAATAGGTGGTACGTCTCTATGAGAGTAATCCTTAAGATTGACTTTGGTTGTAACACCTAGATGTTGCAAATACAAGGAATTGGTTCCCCAATCCTGGACTACTTTGCAATTGCCGCATAAATGGCCTTCCCAAAATCATCTCGTAGGCTTGGTTTTTGCTAAAGTCGCATATAGCAAAAGTATGCTCAAACTCAACCCCACATGTAGTGAGAGTTATTCCTTCTAGCAATCCTAAGGGCCTTTCAATATGACCATCAGCCATCTGCAACTTCATTCTCGTGGGTCGGAGTGTTGGCTTGCCCCAACGCTTCCATAGGGAAGTGGTGGCAATTGCAACTCCTGCACCTGAGTCCAAAATTGCCTTGGTGGTATACTCCTGGTAGGTAATGGAAAGATAGGTGTTCCCTTCTTCACCTTCACACATATCTCCTATCTTATCCAAGGGTATCTCAGGCACCGTCCTATGTGATCCTACCTGGGAATGAGGTTTCACTATCGCTAGTACTTGTTTGGCGACATGTTCCCATACTTCTGGTCTAACCTTAAGCAGCTCTTCCAAAGTGAGATTGCACTACACTTTGGTGTTCTTCACTACCTCTGTGTTCCTAGGTATGACTGAATTTTCGTTTCTTACCATGACTGTAGGTGCTCTCATACAGGTGGACTTTACTTCCCATGGGCCTGTGAAATGGGGTAGTTCTTGTAAAGAATTAGACTTGAAGTCTAATCTTTCTTGAGATTGGGCACTCTCCTGCTCTCCATAAATGGAAGGAAGGTCTTGTGGGAATTGATCGTGTGTGTCATCCACCAGTTCAATGGGAGGAGGAACTTCACTCTCTTTAGCCCATTTCTCTTCTTGAATCTCTTGCAAGAATTCTGGTGTGTATTGATTCATAGAAGAAGAGGTGTCTGGCTTCGTAGAGTTAGGCACGTAGGCCTCAGGCACATAGGCTTTCTGGGTAGGAAGACCTGCTCTTACACTAGCCTTGTCATGGTGTTGAGGGGCGAGTTCCTTTTGTGATTGTGCCATTAGATTCTCTATTCTTTCTAGGGAGGGGGGGATGTCTGGTTCAGTGGAATTGGGCACATAAGCTTTCGATGGGGGATGGGTCATGTTTTTGCTTGCTTTATCTCTTTCTTGAATTTTTTCTTCCTTGGCAGATCTTGCAATTATGCCCTCTAACTTCTCTAGGAGTCCATCCAAGTGTAATTGTGTCTTGGCTGAGCCTGAGTAATTGAAAAGGCGACTGGCTTCAAACATAGTCTGAGCCAATGCGACCATTTTCACGCAAAGCTTGGTTCTTTCTATCTCTAGGTCAGCTCTAGGGTAGCACTTGTCATGATCCGTTACATTTGGCCCTTCTTGGATTCTGGCCTGATATGCTTTAAGCATCATGTCTATGTCTTCAGGAGTGGGATCAACTAATACTGATCCTACTCGGGGTGGTGGGTGGGTTACGTGGGGTGTATTAGAGGGTGGAGGGATGGAGGGTGATGGGGATGGTAGCGGTGGGAATGTGTGAGAGTGCGGTTGAGATGTGATCTCTATGATTTTTGCTTTGGTTTCTCTCAAGCTTTCTTCAAGTTCGCTCATCTTTTTTGCCCATTGCCTTTTCATTCTTTCACGACTATCCTTCCAGGCTCTAGTCCTCTTTTTGGTTATGCTCTCTGTTTCACTCACCTCGGGGCTCTTTTCCTGACCAACACCTTGGTTTGGTTGTAGTGCTTGGGCTCTTGTGATCACTTGCACAGGTGCAGTGGAAGTCACACTCCCTGTGGAGTCTACAACTAACCCAACAACATTGATAGGAGTGATTTTAGGCATGTTATTAGGGTTCTTTTGGGCAATCTCGTAGGGGATGCTCCTTTTCGCAGTCTTGACAGAAACCCTGAATTGTTACTGGTTGAGGTTGTGTAGGGGCAGGCAGTGGACAATCACGTATAAGGTGATCTCCCTGACATCTGAAGCATGGTCCTCTAGGAAATGGGGGTCGTACCTGCCTAGGTTGAGGTCTAGAGTTGGGGTTTGTGTACATGACATTAGCATACTCAGGTTCCCCACTATTTTCACTTGGGTCCTCATAATAGTATGACTCGTTATGCTCGGGTGACTGCATGTAATAAGCCTGTGGGCTATCAATATGTGTGGAGTCAAAACTATGGTCACTTGGATCACTGTCTGATAGCAATGGGGTGATTGGGACTATGGCTCTGTTCGGATTTTCTTCAGCAGATGCATATTTCACTGGGATCACATTGGTTGGAGCAGGGGGTTGCTGTACTAGGACTGGTTGAGGTCTCTGCTGCCCTTGATAAGGTGGCTGATAAGTTTGCTGTGGTCGGTTGTATTGTTGTGGTGGGTACTGATTCTGGTATCTACCCTGTTGTGGATATGGCTGAGGGTAATTTTGCCTAACAGTTTGTTTGTTATATGGGCAGTCTTGTGCAGTGTGGTTGGTGTACCTGCGCTCTATGGTGCAGTACTGGCTACTAGGATTCGCCTGGGGTTGGGCCATAATGGGACATACATTTGCCATATGGTCACCGCCACAAGTGTAACACCGCTTAACTGGGGCAAATCTCGGAATTTGTTTGCTAGAGACACCTAGTTTTTGAGCTACCTTCTCTGCAAGTTCCTCAATGGATGTGGATTGACCAGATGTGAGGCTACTAGAGCTATCAGAATCCTTATAGATTTTTGATAGTTCTAATTCCTCACCTAGATTGTCCTCAATGTCTATGCACATGCACACGCACTCTTCTATCGTTCTGGGGTCCTTCAGATACACATATGACCTGAGCTTGGTGCTCAACAATCCATCTAAGAACAAGGCCACTTGTTTGGCTGGTGTGGGTAACTCCGGCATCGGGCATCTCTCCAGGTACTGCCTAAACCTCCTTCTAGCTAGTCTGACCGTCTCTTGAGGTGTTTGTTTGAAGCTATGAATTAGTGAGGAGGTGTTGTGCCTGATTCCACTCTTAGAAAACTCAATGATAAATGCCTCTAAGAGCTGGTCTATGTTTCTGAAATGCCTCTCGTTTAGTGGTTGAAACCATGTAAGGGCAGTGTTCCTAAGGGTTAGACCAAAAGCATTATATTGTGTGAATAGGTCCTCTACCTGTTCAGCTTTCAATACTTGCCGAAATTCTGCCACATGGTCGTAAGGGTCTCCCGTGCCATCGAAATAATTCTTCATGGACTTCACCAGTTGAGTTGGTCGCAGGGTCCTAGTGTGTTCTCTCGGCCTTGGCAAAGGAAAATCGTCAGCATTCCTTTGATTCCATGGGGTTCTATGTCTCTCAGGTTCCACTCTATTCCTTTCCGTTCCCGTTCTTTCTCTTCCCAAGGAGTTGGCAAAACTTACCTCAGGTTTGTCTCTACTTCTATCTCTTTGAGCTCCATGAGCTTGGGAGGTCCCAGCTCCTTGGTGACCAAAGAACGCATTAGATCTTGGTTGGGGAAAAACAAATTCACCCTTCCATGTGTAGGCATGCCTGCCATGCTCAGTGACCATGAAGATTCTCTCTGATGCATTGTCTAGGTAGGTTACTTGGCCTGGGCTATCAGGGTCTTTAAACTCATAGATTGTGAGGGCACTCACTTCCTGAGGTTGAGCAGATTTATATCTCCAAAAAGCCTCATCGGTTTCTCAGTTTAAAAGCAGATCTATGCTTTTATTATCCTGTGGAATCCACTCTGGAGTCATGATTCTGGTCAAGACAGATTTACCACGGGGGGTTCTTGGCTCTTTCTCTAAGTTCCCTTGCTCTATATCACCCATGTCGGTCTCAGCAGTCACATTTCCAAACTCATCAATTCTATCAGGAAGAGTGGTGACTACATATATAGTCCCCTCTTTATCTAGGTATGCTCCATTCTCAAACTTGACTACTGGGTGGTCTAATCCATGGGGTTGATCGGGGTTCTTAATCTGGACCACCGATCTTCTCAGGCCATCTTCATAGATGTGAGCACCTAGACGATTAGTCCTGATGTATTCCAGTTGAGTCTTGTAAGGTCCTTCTGGCTTTTCTAGATAAGCCAACCCTGAACTGCCTACTGGTCTCTCCATGTGATAGGACATCTCAGAATCACTTGTTTCTGATCTGAGAGTGTATGGGTAATCACTCAACTGTTGGGCCCAAGACCTGGCAGTGTGATTGACACTAGCTTCAGAAGATCTGAGGCTTTGTCTGTCTCGGCCTAAGTGTCTGCCTGATCTAAGGTTCATATGCCTGATTTATCTACCCTTGGACCTAAGCACACTCTCGTTGCAGGTTAATTTGCACCCATCACTTTGTTCTTTTGAGTTGAATATTATGTTTATGGTCTTGTCTGAAATCGCGTCGTCAGGAGTACTTAAGTGAATTTCCGCACTTGATAAGTGATCGATTCCAGTTTACCTTTTGCCCCTTAGAGTTTTCGCACTTAAGACCTACTTAATTCTTGCACTTGGTTGATTAATACTCTTGGACTTGATTCGTGCCTAACGTTGCCCTAATTAATTACCACACCTAAGTCGTACTTAGCCTAGGCTAGGAATTGACAAAGGAGGGTTGAGAGATCTTCCAACCTCAATTAGCTGGTTGACCAGACTGCTACACAAGCCCAGGAAGCCTTCTCCCAAGCTTGGTACTCACCCTTGCTAGCTTGCTTTGGATTGCCTTGAGTGCACACAATGTTCCTGCAAAAGCTCACCAGTCAGTATAGCTCTATTACCACAAGTAATTGAAAGACACACATCAATATTTTCAGTCCCCCCTGGAGTAACTCACTGTACCCCCTCATCAATCGGAGTTCGTATGGTCAAGTTATGACCATTCAGGCACTAAAGTGTCAAAACAGGCTCTCAGGGTTCAGGAGATCCCTCTCTGGTTTCTAGGTCTTTTGCCCACTTCCAAGGTTCTAAAGTTATACCAAGGTGCCTAAAATTAAGCTCAACTACCCTTCAATTCACTCAAAAATAACCCTAAATTTTTCATGTGTTAAAGGTCGTGTATCGCGATAGGTCGGGTCGAGGTGTCCCGATAGGTGGGAGGTGTCGCGATGGGTCGAGGTGTCGCGATAGGTGAGAGGTGTCGCGATAGGTCGAAGTGTCGCGATAGGTGGGAAGTGTCGCGATAGGTCGTGAGGTGTCGCGATACTCCCAAGTGTCGCGATAGGTCGTGAGGTGTCGCGATAGCTCGTGAGGTGTCGCGATAGGTCGAAGTGTCGCGATAGGTCGAAGTGTCGCGATAGGTCGCGAAGTGTCGCGATAGCTCGTGAGGTGTCGCGATAGCTCGTGAGGTGTCGCGATAGCTCGTGAGGTGTCGCAATAGGTCAAGGTGTCGCGATAGCTCGTAAGGTGTCGCGATAGCTCGTGAGGTGTCGCGATAGCTCGTGAGGTGTCGCGATACTCCCAAGTGTCGCGATAGGTCGTGAGGTGTCGCGATACCTCGAGGTGTCACGATAGCTCGGGATATGGTGAATTTTTCTGTTCTGTCTAGTGATCCTGGGAGCTCTAGGCCTGCGCAGTGTCGTGGTGCACTCAGAATCGTGATTGGGTGAAGTTTTCGGAGTGTCGCGATAGCTCGAGCTCGACGCCTCAGGGACTATGCAGACAGATTCCGTACCTGCTTAGCTTGTTGGAGATGATGATGGAGCTGCAACCTGCAAGAAACATGCAAAAACACACAAAACAAGAACACACACGCTCGCTCTCTCTCAAACTCGCACACAACAAATGAGGGGAATGACAAGGAAGAGGGAATATGTAGTGGAGAAGGAGGTCGAGGTGGAGATGGAGAAGGAGGTGAAGATGGAGATGGAGGTGGAAAAAAATCAGAATTTTACCGACTACTTACCATTCCAACGCGTCCTCTCTACGTCTTACCATCACACGCTCGTCCTCAAAGCTCGAATCCCCGGCAACGGCGCCAAAATTTGGTGTAGCTCAGTGATGAGTAGCACCTCCTTTAATGTCAATCCGGGAAGACGTGAGGATGGTATGAAGACCACGAGCAAGTGGAAGCACAAGAGCGTGAGTGAGAAGCACACAAGCATGAACACACATACACGCACACGCACGCACACGGAAAGAACAAAGAGAGTAAGACAATGGAATCACTTCTATTGCAACAAAGTTCTCATACAAGCTCAAAACTACAAGAAGCTACCCAAAAATGAGCTCTCTAGCTCTATTTATAGTTTTTGACTAGCTTTGGCCCTGTCCAGACCTAGTGTCCGGCCTAGTTAAAAATTAGGTTCCAGGGCTTATTTGAGGGCTCAAACGAGATCTAAAAATTATGAAAATTGGCAGGCAACTACTTCTAAGGCTCCCCAAGCTCGAGGACTCCTCGGCTTGTACAAAATGGAGCTACAAAAAGGTGAAATGATATTTACAAGGGTTTTTAGTGATGAGAATCACTTTAAAATGATGTAAGGGTTTTGAAAAAAATGAAGGGTTGCCTTAGTGCTAGATCTGCATGTGTGTCCGTACTTGCTTCTTCTCGTATACTGTCAACATGCCCTTAAGTCATGTTTTGAATTTGTACAATCATATAAAAATAACATTATAGCACGAAAAACTTCAGTCATTCAGAAATAAAATGAACTCTATGCGTGCTTAAATTTTGAACTTGTAAAACACATTGCCTCCCTCGCTGCTGAGTGTGGGGTTCAAACCCATGTCCTGATCCTCACATTGATCTTCACTTAAAGCATTAAATCTCTTGAATGAATACCGAATATGAAATTACAAATGCAACTTCTTCTAAAGTCATTTGATATGAATCTCCTTCTCGGCTTGCATATTGATTCAACCTACAGGTTAGATGCTTCTAGCTCTATATTCTGTGCATTCAATTCTCCTTTTCAATAGTTTATTCATCACTTCACATACACGCTTCTCTAACATCTTTAATGTCACTAAGAAACAAATAGGTTACTCCTATAGAACCGTTTCGACTTATGGATTATGCAGACATCCATAGACTTGGGTCGCAACAGAAGAAGATCTCTAAATGTACAAACATACATATGCTTGAAGTAAGCAAATTCTACAGATACAAGAATATGTACATATCATGGGATACTGGAAGCAATCAAAGAAGCACATCACATGAAAGACATAAATTTTCCTTAAAGCATTGAAGTGATGTCGCTCATCTCATTGCTACACCATTCTCCTTGAAGCACAGCACAGTTTGCGACATGGTACATAGATTGGACAGGTCTGATCTCGGAGTTATGGCTATTGAAATTTGCAGAGCATTGAACATGCACAGTATCTCCTACTCTACCATATGCGTGCACCTTTTCTACTTACAATCCGTGGGTAGCCTTAGATGTAGCTCATGAACATGGCACATGTAATGCAAGTAGATCATGAATCTAAAACATTTCTTTTGATACCTGATATACTTGAAAGTAGGATGTCTAGTTCCTCTATTCATCATTCATTATCATTATTATATTGAATTAGTGACAGGGCACTCTTGATTGATTAATACAATAAAAATAATTAAATCATGCGCAACAACTTTATTTGCATGATGTTACTCTTATTGTACGGTCTTCTATATAACAAAATATCTACATTATGATTTCTGTATGATGATCTTTCTGTGTTTCCTTTAACACATGAAAATTATACCACTCTTATCATTGTCTCACAACAGTGCTTCTATCCTGTGTATAGTTTCCACACTTCCATAATATGTGGAAATGAAAGTTGATTAATTCAACTCTCACTGTGGCACTCATTTATAAATATATAAACAATATAGATATCTTTATCTAACAAAAGCAGAAAATCATTTTGGTACATTAAAAAGCCCGTTCACATCCATTTAAAAAAAAAAAAACTCATCTGTCAGCAATACCAAACAACTTCAGCTCTTGCATCACTCGATATATCCTTCAGAGCCTCCTCCTCATCCTTTTGTATATTTCTGTCACTCTTTGATGATAAGCACACCTCCAATTTCTTTTTCTGAAATTCCACACAAAATAGACTATCCCAAAACCATAACAAAGAAAAAGAAGATGATGAAGAAGAAGAAAAACTCTTTGAGCTCCTTATCTGTACTGCAGTGTAAAGGCCTAAAGTTCAGCACCAATTGCATAATTGCCTTGGATCTGTTCCGCTCTGATACCACTTGTAATACTCCTCGAAAATCTCATGGAAATGAATCATGCGGATATACACAAGATAGCATCAATGATAAGCAACATATATAAAAACATCTCTTCAATTGAAAATCAATAAGTATAAAAGGATATGAGAGATCAATCTTATCTTGTGAATGTAAGATTTACAATTCAATAGACAATCAATAGCCTCTAGATGAAGGCTCAACCACCCGACCACCCCCGAGCAATTCTCATTCTCACTCTCATTCTCAATCTCAATCTCAATCTCAATCTCAATCTCAATCTCAATCTCAATCTCAATCTCAATGGATGATTTTTCTAGATGTCGTTGATGGCTCAGCGATAATTCCCGCAAATTCAGTTCTTTAATATGTATCTCTACATCTTTATCTTTGTCATCCATCACCATTCCGATTCAATCCATCTTGGATGTCAAGGTCCTCTATGCTCAATCAATCATGGGACTTCCTTGCAAATCCACCACCAGGCTCGATGATGAGGTATAAGAATCAACACCATGGAAGTCAATCTCGAGAACATCTATCCTAGGATTGATGTGCTAGACAAGCCCCCAATCCTATTGCATCTCTCGCCCGAATTCAGCAGTTTGGTTACCCTGCAGACAATACACATGAAAGCATTAGTCCTCGGCAAGGCGTTCTTCCTTGGACAGCTGTTCAAGCCAATTGGTGGGAACTGCATCATGGTCAATCCATTCGTTCATTAGCACTGCCTCCAGCCTCTCCTCTTTAGTGGCGACCGCCACCTCTCCCACCTCAAGTAACGCTTCTGTGTGTCATTGTTCATTGCATGAGGTTTCCTCCTTCAGAAAAATAGATCCAGTAAGGCTGAGGAATGATATAGTGATGAGTGAGATTGCCGGAAAGATGAGGGCATAACTGCAGTGCTCTTGTTCATTATCAAGCTACTTGTTGTGAGCAATAAAAGTGAGACCACTACAGTTTTTCGAAACCTCAAGCTCAGCCGCATTTCCCTGAATCTTTATCTTTATAACCTGCTTCAATATAGTAGAACAGCATTTCCCTGAATCTTTATCTTTATAACCTGCTTCAATATAGTAAAACAGCGATCATTTGGAGTTCTCTACCAAAGTTTGCGCAACCTTAACTGCATGCGTCCACACAAAATATAGTTAATGCATTCATAAGAACCATCCTTTTTCTTTCTCTTTCACCGCCATGCGCGATAAAGGAATGTACCACATGCGTTTTCTTCTATTTTTATGCAAGTCCCTATTTATGGATCTCACATTAGTTTTACGATTTGTTTTGTTCATAGCTTTGTTTCACGTTTTTATTTTACTTGCTTTCCTATTCGTTGGTTTCACACTATGCATTCAAACTTGTGTTAACACACATAGGTTAACACACATAGGTGAGATCACATGAGTTATGCTAACATGGATGCATATATGTGCACATCCGCACACACTCCAATGAACCCACATGAATGCACTCATATAAGCACACATCCACTCAGACTTCCACACATTCATACATACTCGACTATTGTTTACATACACACATTAGGTAACATATACCTGTTTTCATATGCATACTCATGAGCATAAACTTTGCAATTGTTCTATAGATTGAATTTCCATCATTATGAGTGATGTGTAAACTAGTTCAAAACCTATCCAAACACAACATGCAATCCCATGGTATTCAACCACAAGACTATATAAAATTCTACTTCGGCATGGATAATATTGACTCGGGAAGGGCTTATTACATTCGTGCCCCTTTTGTATAAACTATGTCCTCAGAGTTTCAACAAAGTGTGTTAAAACCACATGATTAAGATATTAAGCTTTGCTAAAAACCATGTCCATTTAAGTCTTGTAATAAGAAGTAGTTTAAGGAAACTTGTCGTGATCACTTTAATGACATAGTAAATTCACCCAAGCTCGTTTAATGATATCGATGATGACTTCATTGTGTTACACCTAAAAGTGGGGCAACATGTACTTTCTCTTACCATCACATAATTAAGACAAAGCAATAGCTGTAACATACAAAATACAAACACTATTAAATCAGTATGTTATACTACTAGACGAGTTTGACGATCTGTTATCAGAGTTAATTATATATTCGGATTCTTCAAGTGAACGTCATGTATACGCCCTTAAGTCATGTTTTGAATTTGTACAATCATATAAAAATAACATTATAGCACGAAAAACTTCAATAATTCAGAAATAAAATGAACTCTATGCGTGCTTAAATTTTGAACTTGTAAAACACATTGCCTCACTGGCTGCTGAGTGTGGGGTTCAAACCCATGTTCTAATGCTCACATTGATCTTCACTTAAAGCATTAAATCTCTTGAATGAATACCAAATATGAAATTACAAATGCAACTTCTTCTAAAGTCATTTGATATGAATCTCCTTCTCTGCTTGCATATTGATTAAACCTACAGGTTAGATGCTTCTAGCTCTATATTCCGTGCATTCAATTCTCCTTTTCAAAAGTTTATTCATCACTTCACATACACGCTTCTCTAACATCTTTAATGTCACTAAGAAACAAATAGGTTACTCCTATAGAACCGTTTCGACTTATGGATTATGCAGACATCCATAGACTTGGGTCGCAACAGAAGAAGATCTCTAAATGTACAAACATACATATGCTTGAAGTAAGCAAATTCTACAGATACAAGAATATGTACATATCATGGGATACTGGAAGCAATCAAAGAAGCACATCACATGAAAGACATAAATTTTCCTTAAAGCATTGAAGTGATGTGGCTCATCTCATTGCTACACCATTCTCCTTGAAGCACAGCACAGTTTGCGACATGGTACATAGATTGGACAGGTCTGATCTCGGAGTTATGGCTATTGAAATTTGCAGAGCATTGAACATGCGGAGTATCTCCTACTCTACCATATGCGTGCACCTTTTCTACTTACAATCCGTGGGTAGCCTTAGACGTAGCTCATGAACATGGCACATGTAATGCAAGTAGATCATGAATCTAAAACATTTCTTTTGATACCTGATATACTTGAAAGTAGGATGTCCAGTTCCTCTATTCATCATTCATTATCATTATTATATTGAATTCGTGACAGGGCACTCTTGATTGATTAATACAATAAAAATAATTAAATCATGCGCAACAGCTTTATTTGCATGATGTTACTCTTATTGTACGGTCTTCTATATAACAAAATATCTACATTATGATTTTTGTATGATGATCTTTCTTTGTTTCCTTTAACACATGAAAATTATACCACTCTTATCATTGTCTCACAACAGTGCTTCTATCCTGTGTATAGTTTCCACCCTTCCATAATATGTGGAAATGAAAGTTGATTAATTCAACTCTCACTGTGGCACTCATTTATAAATATATAAACAATATAGATATCTTTATCTAACAAAAGCAGAAAATCATTTTGGTACATTAAAAAGCCCGTTCACATCCATTTAAAAAAAAAATACTCATCTGTCAGCAATACCAAACAACTTCAGCTCTTGCATCACTCGATATATCCTTCAGAGCCTCCTCCTCATCCTTTTGTATATTTTTGTCACTCTTTGATGATAAGCACACCTGCAATTTCTTTTCCTGAAATTCCACACAAAATAGACTTCCCCAAAACCATAACAAAGAAGTAGAAGATGATGAAGAAGAAGAAAAACTCTTTGAGCTCCTTATCTGTACTGTAGTGTAAAGGCCTAAAGTTCAGCACCAATTGCATAATTGCCTTGGATCTGTTCCGCTCTGATACCACTTGTAATACTCCTCGAAAATCTCATGGAAATGAATCATGCGGATATACACAAGATAGCATCAATGATAAGCAACATATATAAAAACATCTCTTCAATTGAAAATCAATAAGTATAAAAAGATATGAGAGATCAATCTTATCTTGTGAATGTAAGATTTACAATTCAATAGACAATCAATAGCCTCTAGATGAAGGCTCAACCACCCGACCACCCCCGAGCAATTCTCATTCTCACTCTCATTCTCAATCTCAATCTCAATGGATGATTTTTCTAGATGTCGTTGATGGCTCAGAGATAATTCCCGCAAATTCACTTCTTTAATCTGTATCTCTACATCTTTATCTTTGTCATCCATCACCATTCCGATTCAATCCATCTTGGATGTCAAGGTCCTCTATGCTCAATCGATCATGGGACTTCCTTGCAAATCCACCACCAGGCTCGATGATGAGGTATAAGAATCAACACGATGGAAGTCAATCTCGAGAACATCTATCCTAGGATTGATGTGCTAGACAAGCCCCCAATCCTATTGCATCTCTTGCCCGAATTCAGCTGCTTGGTTATCCTGCAGACAATACACATGAAAGCATTAGTCCTCGGCAAGGCGTTCTTCCTTGGACATCTGTTCAAGCCAATTGGTGGGAATCGCATCATGGTGAATCCATTCATTCATTAGCACTGCCTCCAGCCTCTCCTCTTTAGTGGCGACCGCCACCTCTCCCACCTCAAGTAACGCTTCTGTGTGTCATTGTTCGTTGCATGAGGTTTCTTCCTTCAGAAAAATAGATCCAGTAAGGTTGACAAATGATATAGTGATGAGCGAGATTGCCGGAAAGATGAGGGCATAACTGCAGTGCTCCTGTTCATTATCAAGCTACTTGTTGTGAGCAATAAAAGTGAGGCCACTACAGTTTTTCGAAGCCTCAAGCTCAGCCACATTTCCTGAATCTTTATCTTTATAACTTGCTTCAATATAGTAGAACAGCGATCATCTGGAGTTCTCTACCAAAGTTTGCGCAACCTTAACTGCATGCGTCCACACAAAATATAGTTAATGCATTCGTAAGAACCATCCTTTTTCTCTCTCTTTCACCGCCATGCGCGATAAAGGAATGTACCACATGCATTTTCTTCTATTTTTATGCAAGTCCCTATTTATGGATCTCACATTAGTTTTACGATTTGTTTTGTTCATAGCTTTGTTTCACGTTTTTATTTTACTTGCTTTCCTATTCGTTGGTTTCACACTATGCATTCAAACTTGTGTTAACACACATAGGTGAGATCACATGAGTTATGCTAGCATGGATGCATATATGTGCACATCCGCACACACTCCAATGAACCCACATGAATGCACTCATATAAGCACACATCCACTCGGACTTCCACACATTCATACATACTCGACTATTGTTTACATACACACATTAGGTAACATATACCTGTTTTCATATGCATACTCATGAGCATAAACTTTGCGATTGTTCTATAGATTGAATTTCCATCATTATGAGTGATGTGTAAACTAGTTCAAAACCTATCCAAACACAACATTCAATCTCATGGTATTCAACCACAAGACTATATAAAATTCTACTTCGGCATGGATAATATTGACTTCGGGAAGGGCTTATTACATGTGAGGTATGGATATTTTTAGCTAATCTTGAAACTTAGATTATTTAGTAATTTTATGGCAAAGGCCAATCATGAGTGGCATCATGGAACTAGGCCATAACACAGATTATACAAGATATGTAGGGGTGGCCTTGTCAAGGTTTGCATCATTTTGAGATACTCTTTGTAAACATGATCCCACAATTTAGGTTGGAAAATATTACCTTTATGCACTTCTAGGGGTAAGTCAACAGGCTGGAACTGAGTTACATGTGTTGGCAACTTCCTTGTGACTTGTTTGATTTCTACATTGTATTCTACAAGGATCATGAAGTAAGGTATGTATTAAATTTCATTAGTGGATATATAACTTCTAGGAATGATCTCTTGAAAGTATGGTGACTTCAGAATTGACTCCTCGAAGACTTCCATTGCATTTAGCTCCTTCGTCTCTCCAACAACCTATTTATTTTAATTCTCTCTTTGTAATTCAAGTGTATTATGGGTCTCCTTTAATTCCGTGTAGCGAGCATTAATTGAAGCTCTCTCTATACTATGTGTGTTCAATTGTGCTTGCAAGCTGAGTGATTGTTTTTGCATATCAATTCTAGACCATGAAGAGATGGGATTGTAATGCATGAATGCTTGTTGTTCAAAGTTTAATGTAGAGGGGATGGGGGTGGGGATGGGAAAACTAGATGAAAACGTGAAGTGGAGGTGATAGAGGTGGATGGGAGATAGGGGATGGAGTGTGGAGTGATGGTGGTGCTGCTATGGGTGGTGATATATCCATTGCCTCAGACGTGCTTGTGTGTGTTGTGGCAATCATGAAAAGTGTTGGAGGATAAACACTCCTATGTGCACAACGAAAGCAATTGAACCCTCCAAGGATCCTGGATTTTTTTAGACATAGGCTATGTGTTTTCTATGTTTCTCTGCGTGCAATAAGAGAACTAAAATGAAACTTTGCATACTAAAACTAGACTTACGTATCTTTCAAATGAGAGTAAAATCACTCCATTTGGACACTAGATGATGCCTAAACCGGCTACATAAAAAACGACTACTTGAGCTCTTTAGAGAGTATTAGCTAACTACACAGAGAATGTTCTAGACATTTCTCTCAATTTGTGTAGGCATTGATCTTGACATTTATAACACTCAAAGTAGAACCTATAAGCTTTTTAATGAGATAAAAATTACTAGAACTGAATTCATAATTAAGGAGATACAAGAACTACAATAATAGGGGTTTTGCCAAGATCATTTAGAGAGATAGAGTGTATAAAATGCAATCTCTACAAAATATGCAGAGAATATCTAGTAGGGTGTGTGTGCTTAAGAAAGGGGCAGCGTGGGCACGTACTTCCACAACTCTCAGTCATAATACAACTCATTAGAGGATTTAAAGTTCACATAATTACCTCTTGAACCAATCAAAAGCATATACATGTCAAAAGGTGAGGTCCAATCACATCAAGAGGTGACCTATTTCTTCTCTAATCAAAATCTTTCCATTATGGACATGATTCGATGCCTCCAACTCATGGAAATCATCCTCCTTTGATTGTGGATGATGTGGAAGGTGAAATTTTGTGCATGTTCCCACACTATTGAGCTTGAAATGCAACTTAGCTTCCAACACTTCCCCTCAAGCTCAAGTCCTTTTCCTTTGTTGCTTCATCCTATGTCTCTTATGTTAATTGCTTCCTTGAATCCTCCAAGCTTTGTATCTTCAAGAAAATATGTCATCATGTCTGCAACTTTCACTTCAGTGTTCACATGCCTTATATCTAGCACCTTTTCCATCACCTTTTCCTTATTGAAGTGGTAATGAACCTCTACGTGCTTGCTCCCTACATGAAACATGGGATTGTTAGCTAGGTAGATGCTTGAAATGTTATCTCCATAAAGAGGAAACTCCTCCACTTCCACTTCCACTTCCTTAAGTAGCTTCTTAAGCCATAATAGCTCACATGTAGCCAATACCTCTGTACTCAGCCTTTGTGGATGAAAGAGGAACAATGGGTTTCTTCTTAGAGCTCCTTGAGATCATGTACCTATTATGAAAACATAACCTGATGTACTCCTTCGATCATCTTTGCTACTTGCCCAATTAGCTGTTGGAATTAGATGTCTACGGAAGCACACGAACAACACAAGGAAGAAGAAGAAGCTTGTAGCATAACACACAATAGTAAATGTATTACCACTAGACGATACAAAAATAAGTAACCTATTAGGGAAATAGGCTTATATACAAGCCGGGAAAAAAAACTCCTAAAGAGGGAAAAAAGTGCCCCGTTGGTCCTAGAGTGTTCACACACATCACCTAATTATATCAACAAATCCCCCTTGGGAGTGATGCGATGAACAAGGAGCTAGCACTCATGTATAAGGAAGTTCCAAGCTATGTGGAAATCACTCCACAAAAGGAAGTAAGCCCAAAGCTTTGCGGAAAGCTTCAAACTTCTCCCTAGGCAGAGTCTTTGTGAAAAGGTCTACAATGTTCTCCTATGTGGGCACATATGCCAAGTTGATCTCTCCCAGTAGAGAACCTCTCCCTGACATAATGATAATGCACCTCAATGTGCTTAGTGCAAGCATGGAACATAGGGTTCCTCGCAACTGCCAATGTGCTCTGACTGTCAATGAACATGGTGGTGGCAGAAGACTGACCAACACCCAAATCAGCCATAAGGCATCTGAGCCACACACACTCAACACTCGCTGTGAAAGTTGCCCTATACTCAGCCTCATAACTAGAAGTGGCCACAGTAGGCTGCTTCTTGCTCAACCGAGATATACATGAGCTATCAAGCATGAAGCAAAAGCCACTAGTGGGCAGACAAGTGTCATAGCAACCATCCCAATCATTGTCAGAAAAAGCATGCAAATCTAGCGCTAGTGATCCTCCCTTGGGATAAAACAATCTAAGTAGCCTGGTACCACTAAAGTAGCGAAATATGTGCTTAGCCGCCTGCCAATGCTTGACACTTGGGCAATGCATAAACTTGCTCATTTATGAGACAACAAATTGAATATCTCATCGAGTAATGCATAAGTAAATCAAGCATCCAACAACTTGCTGATAGAGAACAACATCAAATGCATCTCCAGCATCATGAAGACTCAATCGTAAACCTGTCTCCATAGGTGTGGCAATAGGTTTACAGTCTTCAAGGCCAAAATGATGCAATAATGTGGCAATATATTTTGTCTAACACAATGCCATTCCACCATCAACATGCATAAACTCAATGCCCAAATAATGGTGCAAATGCCCCAAATCAGACATCTCAAATGAGGCATGCAAATCAGCCTTGAAATCAGCAATATGCTTCTCATGAGGATCAATGAGTAGCATGTCATCAACATAAACAACAATGATCAAAAGCACATCATTAGCACGCTTAACATATTAGGTGCTCTCAGTTGGACTGTTCTCAAAACCATGTGCAATTAGATAGGCATGTATCTTTTCATACCAAGCACTTGGTGCTTGCTTTAAACCATATAATGCCTTCTTTAACATGCACACTTGGTTTTCATACCCTTTTTGCACAAAGACATGGGGCTGAAAAACATACATTTCTTCATGCAAGTCACCATTCAGAAATGTTGTTTTAATGTCCCACTAATGTACATTCCAACCATGATGAGATGCAAGTTCATAGATGCTAGAAATATTCGGCATGTAGGTGCAAAGGTCTCATCAAAATCATTGCCTCTTTCTTGTGCATAACCCTTTGCAACAAGCCTAGCCTTATACCTATCATTTGTTCCATCACACTTACGCTTCAGCTTGTATACCCACTTAATGCCGATGGCCTTCTTGCCAAGAGGCAAGTCACATAAAGACCAGGTACCATTCTTCATTATAGCATCATATTCAGATTGCATAGCAGCCATCCAAATTTCTGAATTTTGTGCTTCGTCAAATGAAACAAGCTCATTCTCATCACAAAAGCTAGACACAACCATAGCATAGCAATCTGATGCAAAAGAGACACTATGAGAGCCTGAGCGAGTACGATATGATAGAGGTGCATCTAATTTGTTGTCACGCAAAGTCTGCACCAGCCATTTTGGCATAGTTTTTGCCTACTCAATATCAACTCTCTCATCAATAAGTGCATCATGTAAATCTGCATCAGAAATGGAATGATTTACATCATCACATGAAACTTGCAAAGGCCGAGAAGTTGTCTCATTAGGACCAGCACTAGACTATCCACTTGTAAAAAGAGGAAGCAAAGTATCATACATGTCTTTGGAGCTAACAGATGTCTCCTTCATACATGAAAGTAAGGGTTGAATAGCATCTTCCACAAAAACAACATCACGGCTAACCAAAATGCATTTATTCTATGGATGATATAGACGATAGCCTTTGCTTTCAGAACTGTACCCAACAAAAATACATTTCATTGCTTTATCATCCAATTTTCTCTGATGTTGTTTAGGCACTAATGCATATGCCAGACAACCAAAAACACACAGATGAGCAACATATGGCTTGCGACCATGCCAAGCCTCATATGGAGTGATAGACTGCAATGCTTTAGTGGGATGCTTGTTAAGTACATATGCTGCACACATGACAACCTCAAGCCAAAAACTATGTGGTAAAGCCTGACTCTTGACCATACACCTCCCCACCTCCATGATTGACCTATTCTTCCATTTAACAACTCCATTCTGTTGAGGTGTATACAGTGTTGTACACTGATATCTTATCCCATGTTCAACCATAAATGCATTAAAGTTAGAAGACATATATTCCCTCCCTCGATCAGAATGGAAGGTGCCCATTTTACATGCTAATAGATTTTCAGCCAAAACCAAAAAGTGTTTGAAGCACATAAACACTTCAGACTTTGCATTCAATGGATATACCCATGCATGCCTGGAAAAGTCATCAATGAGAGTCATGAAGTAAAGATGCTTTCCAAAAGAGGGTGGCTACATAGGACCACATACATCACTATGCACAAGCTGCAATTTCTAAGTAGCTCGAATTGAACCATCTTCTGCATTTTTCCCAAAATAAAGCCTTCACACACATGTTTACTAGGTGCCTCAATTTTGGGCAAAGAGGACACCATTTTAGATTTCTCCAGGCATAACAAACTAGCAAAATTTAGATGACCAAAGCATGCATGCCAAAGCTTTGCATCTGACGTAAGAATCATGTACTGCACATGTTGAATCATTCACAGATCTTTCATAGTCTATGAGCTTATACAGCCCATGACATAAAATTCTAGAAGCAATAATGATGTCGCCATTTGACAGATCATGAACTATAGATTTGTCATCAACAAATTTCACAACCAAGCCAATCTTGGCTAATGCAAAAACTCTTAACAGATTTTTCTTGATCCCTCGCACAAATAAAGCATCTGAAAAAGTGAAAGGACTACCATCAGCAATAGTCAAAATGATCTTACCAACTACCATAACATGATAAGAGGAGTTGTTGGCGCATGTAATAGTATTCCCTGTAGGGCCAGGCTCAAGTGAAGAGAAGAAACTGTGATGCAAGGTAATATGTTTGGCAGCCCCACTATCAAAGTACCAAACATCTGAGTCTACTGTAGACATGCACTACTCATGAGAAGATGGGTCAAAACTGCAAACAGTAGTAAATGCCCATTCTTCATCCTGCACAAGATTAGCAGACTCTGTTTTTTGTGTAGAGGCCTCTGCAACAACCATTCCGGCCTCTTTCTTCTTTGCCTCTTTAGTAGCCAGTTTTGGAAAGCTCTTAATGACATGATCATTTACTTTATGGTATTTGCAAAACAATTTCTATTTTTTTTATTTCTTCTCATCTTTGTCTTCCTTCTACGATTGTGCAAAATTATCAAATTTCTGCTTACTAGTAGAAGAGATCCATTTTCCTTTGCCCTTCTGACTAGCCAGGAAATCTTGATCTGCAACACGCATAATAGACCTGTTCTGCCTAGACTGATCTCCTTCAACAAAATAGAAACTAACTCTTCAAATATGGCATTTGGTTTGCCTTTCCTCATCAAATGAAGCGTAGAAGCAAAACTCTGATATGAGTTGGGAAGACCATTCAAAACAGTCTGTACAAGTGAATTGTCAGGAAGGACTTCATTAGCAAAAATCAACTATTCCTTCAAATCCTTGATCTTTGTCAAAAAACTATCCATAGAATCACCTTCATCAATGTGCTCCCTCTCAATCGTTTTTTAAGTAAGCAACACGAGCCTCATTGGTAGCCTATTACAATGTGGTAAGTGTATCCCAAGCATCCTTAGTTGTTCTCCAAGAGAGAATGTGAGGAATAATGGCACGTTTGACAGATAAAGCTATAAATGCATGTATCTGAGCATCTTTGCCATCCCAACACATTTTCTCTCAAGTAGGTGCACCAGAAACAATAGCACAAATCCGAATATGCAAAATATCACCATCTTTGACACCATCTGCATCAGCTTCATTACCTCTATTTGTAGTACTTGTGTTCGTAGGCGTAATAGGATGTTTTTCAACACCTTGCACAATATTCCACAGTCCTTTTGCAACCAATACATGACGCATCGTATAAGCCCACAACGGATAATTGGTACCATCCAACTTATCCTCAACAGCCAACATACGAAATATATGATTACTTTGAGCCATGGCCACTGACTAAAATACCTTGATGCAGAAAAATGAGTGTATCTGAAAAAGTTGGATAGAACTACCCAAACGAGTTCTGCCAGACATGTAGCTGACTTTGAGATGCTTATACTGGCGAATGGAAACCTATATATATATATCTTTGGTACAAAAAGACAAAATAGCCTACACAAGCACTGGGATAGTGCATTTAGAGGCCAAAATGAGCTCAGATCGTGATTTCAGCATCAGACAGCAAGGTTGTTTTGATCTCCTAATCACCCTAAGTATGCACACCAAATTTCATGCGATTTTGAGACTGTGACTGGAGGAGTGTCGATGATGCCCTAGATGAAGCGACGACCTTCTCTGATACCAATTGTTGGAATTAGACGTCTACGGAAGCACACAAACTGCACAAGGAAGAATAAGAAGCTTGGAGCACAACACATGATACTACATGTATTACCACTAGAATGCACAAAGATAAGTAACCCATTAGGGCAATGGGCATATATACAAGCCGGGGGGGAAAAACCTCCTAAAGAGGGAAAAAAGTGCCCCGATAATCCTAATGTGTTCACAAACATCACTACCTAAATATATCAACATTAGCATCACTATATCCTTTGACACTTACATCATCATAAGATTAAAATAGACCTTGGTGGATGGTGTACTTGATGTATCTAAGCACCTTTCTTGCTACCATAAGATGATCATGAGTGGGTGCATGCAGATATTGAGAGAATACACGTATGTGCTCAGATTACCTCTATCCCTAAGAAATACTTTAGTGTTCCAAGATTAGATATCTTAAACCCATTTACTAGCTTTGATTTGATGTCTTTAATACCTACAATATCACTTCTTGTGATGCCACATAGATGCATATGTATACCGTCTTGTTTCCTTGCTTCTTCATTGTAAAGTGATGGATCTGCAACACTTTATTTGTATCCACAACTTGATAAATAATCCACTAACCTCTGATTCTAGGTCCCTTGGGGCTTGCTTTAGTCCATATAATGTCTTCTTTAGCTTGCAAACATGATTTGGGTACCTCATACTAGCAAATCCTTGAGGTTGGCTCATGTAGACTACTTCTTCAAGGTCTCTATTGAGGAAGGCATTCTTCACATCTAACTAATGTAAGCTCCATTTATTTGATGTGGCCATTGAAATCAAATTCTTAATTGTTGGAATCTTGGCTATAGGGATAAAAGTTTCATCATAAAATATCTAATAGCTTTGGGAGAAGTCTTTTGCCATTAGCCTTCCTTTGTACCTAGCAATGGAACCATCTGAATTTATTTTCATTTTGCAAACCCACTTATTACCTATCACCTTGATGCCTTCTTTACTTGGTACCAAGATCCTAATATGGTTTTCATCAAGTGTCTTGGGCTCTTCCTTCTTTGCCACTTGCCATTCCTTGCAATCCTTAGCTTCTTCATAGCTAGTCAGTTCTTTGTCCTTGATTACTTGAGTCCTGTATGCATAATGCTTTGCAATGAATCAAATCATCAAAGACAACATCCCTTCTTACCTTCAGCTGAAGGAAAGTAAAAAGGCTTAACCATAGCAACTCAAGAGGCAATATGATTAAAAGCATTGTATACAGATTTGGGACTTGTGAGTTCCAAGGCTCACATATTTGGAGATAATGTAAGCTCCATGCATCTAGTAGCAAACCCTATTTTCCATGCAAGAACCAAACACATAGAGGTTCATTAACAATTTATCAGGGAGAAGCTCATGGCAAAGGAGATTGACATTTTTTTTGTTCCAATTGAAAAACAAGTAGTAGATATGATGATGAAGGCACTTGATGGAATAGATTTTTAGATTTAAATCAATGCAGGTATTCAACCTATTAGAGAATCAAGACTCAAGCATACTTTAGCTTGAAGCGGAGCTATTGGAACAAAAATCTTACATTGCTTGAGTTGGATTTCATCTACATCAAAAGGTATCCCTTGGATTACATCAAAGGAATATCCATTGAAGCATTCTTCACTAGCTCTTTGAACACACTGACCTTGCTTGGAATGTTGCTCTCTTTCTCTAAGTTTCCATGCACATAAATCTATCGATTGTGCACGTTTCTCTGTGAACTTACTCTACTTCATGAGCACACAACTCTCGAACTACATTTCAAGGTCTTGCCCCACTTCCGCACTTCTTAGCTTCTTATGTGCAGTGATATCTTCCTAAATCTAGCTCTTCTGACACATAGTGCAATGCATGCATTTACTCATGAACTCGTTGCACTATCTATTGTTGTTGTGACTGCTCACTCCTAGCCTTATGCACATGCAAGCTTACATGCACATCTGCCAACCTAAGTCTCTCTCACAATGGTACCTCTCTACCTCTCTTGTTGCAAGGATCTTGAATACACACGGACACAAAGGATATGGATACTAAAAACACACAGAAAAGAGAGATGCAAAATGAGACAATACACAAGAGGGTGCAATCTCCCCCCATGCACTCTGTTTGATAGGTCATATAGGATTTATATTACTTCAAAAATAGAGATTATAATGAGGGCGGCTTTGAAAAGCAGGCATGAAAGTAAAAAGTTTCTCTTTTTATGAAGAGCCTTTGCTTTTATGTACATAAATCATGACCTACAATGATCCTTATCCTAAACACTATTTTTACTAGTTTTTCTAGAAAGATTCCTCTATGTGGCTCTTTATTTACAAACTATATGAAAAATATAAGTCCTATTATTTGTGTCTAGATGCATCCAAAATGCCCATGGCCATTCATGCCTTCACAAACCTTCAGCTACTATATGAAAACACCAAAACACATTTATAACTCAATAAATTAAACTCCGAAATTCTAAAATTCAACATATTCCATAAATGATAACATCTCTCTTGATAATGTGTGTATATATATGTGGTTTTATCTCCCATGGCCTTTTATATAGAGTGAAGAATTCGTGCTCATCGATGCGCTTCAAGACTATGCTTTCTTCACCTCCATGTTGTATTATTATTGCTACAACATGCCACTACAGTGGTTGACCTTTCGCATGGGTAAGATGCAGAAATATCTGGCTTGTTCTTCCAAAAAGTGTTGTAGGAGGAGAAGGATAATTGGCAGCATAAAGGATGGGTGTAGTTATTGTGGTCGACGTCATCAGGTGCTACGTGAATAAGTTGGGACAATTGACATAATTTAAAGGGAATGGATGATATTGGAGGATTGGACTATGCTCAATCGCCGAAACTAGGACTACCAAAGTACCAGATCACCGAGGCTCGGAAGGTAGCATAAGACCCCAGATTGCTTGCCACCAAGATGGTTGAGTATCGAAACAGTAGGACACTCGAGCGGAAGACATCAGAGTTGCACAGTAACTTAAAGTCTTATTCCTAAATTCCGGATGTCTTGTTTCGCCATACTTCATGAGTTGTACAACCTCATAAGATCGTTACATCTCCTTTTGAGATGAGTTCTAACATGAATCCCACTGCTTCCAGTATCATAGGAATGCTAAAGAAATGGCTTAGTGCTATGGAGTTCCTAGAAAACATCTAAGAAAATTTAGAATAGCTAAAGCCAAGATGTAGCAAGCAATTGATAGGGCTAAAGAATATGTTAACAAGAAGAGATCTCCTAGAGAATTCGAGGAAGGAGATAGATTCTTTCTTCAAGTGCACGAAAGATCAACTTCATTATCCACAAATAAGTGCACTAAGCTTTCACCAAGGAAGATAGTTGAAAAGCTTAGCAATGTTAGAACACATCACTGCTTACAAAATCAAACAATCAAAAGCTCTCCTTTGTAAGTACTTTTCATTGATCATTGAGAACAGTGATCTTTATTAGGGGGAGAGAGTGCTAGACATCGGTCTATAGAGACCATCTCATGTGTGTGCAAGACAAGGGCTGAGGTTAGCCAAGGTCCCTAGCTTGAAGGATATCCTAAGGTACCTAACCTCAATAGAGGTACCTAAGGGCTGAGGCGGGGGCGAAAGTTCAATACTTATGACATGATATTGTGTGTCTAAGGCCAATGTAAAACCATGTCATTACAATTGAAATCAATCTTCTTTTGTGTCGCCTTTAGACTGTCTAACCCTTGCTTTATGAGATACAGGAGCTCCGTATAGGCCCGTTCATTTGTACAATTGCAATTTCAAAATTACAACTCGGAGAATAGACTTCCGCTAAACTTTCATTAAAAATAAATAAATAAATAAATAAATAAATATTATTTTTATATTTCTCCTATGGTATAGGCCTATTCTCTTTTAGTTGAAGCCCGAAGGTTCTCTCTTCTCTCTCTCATCAGCTCCCCTGAAAAAATCTACTTTCCGTTTCTCATCGAGAGAAACTGCAGCGTGCAGTTGCCCGTTGCTTTTTGTTTCTATGCGAATTCTGAGGAAAAGGACTCGTTCATTCCTATTCCTCGGATCCTCAGCTCCCTTAAAGAAGTAGCCTTTTTGAGTTGGTTCATGACTGCAGACTAATCTGCGGCGTT